>JAJOZX010002168.1:127500-410000 GCA_023014485.1 Bathynomus jamesi
AAATAATATTAGCTGTTTGAGGGGAGATTTCGGGATGGAACTGCATAAAGTTAGTTTTAGTAACACTAAAATTAACATTATGGTTTTGTGAATAAATTTTTTATAAGATGACCCAGACCTTTAACTGAATGGCTTATTAGTAGCATTTATTACTATATTATCAGCACAATTTATAGTGGACCTGGTTTTAGCCGTTTAAGGTGATAATGATTTAATTGTATGCTAGTGATTAATTGATGCAATGACTGAGTATTAATGATAGGCTGGGTTAATAATTTATGATGTAGAGTATCACCAATTGAAAAGTAGCTAATGGAGTAGGCCCATCATACTATTGGAAGCGACCGGAATGGCACCATAGACCATGTCAATTATCCTCATGTTATCTGTACAACATTCTACGCTTGTCTCATTAAGAGAAGTAATTAAGCCATGAGCATACACATTAAACAGCAAAAGAAAGAGCAAGGGCTCTTTTCTAACTCCTTATACTGAAAAACCAAAACACTCGGTTAATACTCAGCTAATATCCCCAAGTCAGCTAATAACTCCACCCAACCATAAAAGTCTGGTGGGTGTACCCAAATTTCAGTATATTTAAAAAATACTGTGGAATTTTCCTATCTTTTCATTTTTTAAATACAGAGTGACCACAAAGTGCCTTTGCAATGAAATTACAGCATATATATATATATATATATATATATATATATATATATATATATATATATATATATATATATATATATGTTGCCCTTGTTTTTCATGCAAAGGGACTTCGTGGCCACCCTATAGAATAGCTACTGTAATTCACTCTTATCATATGCTTCGCTTATATCCAAGAAGGAATTAAGATAGTTGAATTACCGTCAGTGTGTTTAAATACAACCTCCTTCAGTGCATAAATGCATAGCTCAGTTAAATGGAACCTTCTAAAATCAGACTGATTAGGTCCACTAGGAGATGTCCATAAATAATCATTTAATCGGCGTAGCAAAAGTTTCTCCCAAGATATTTTGAGGAGGCAATAGCATAGGTCTGTAATTATCGCTGACTAGAATATCTTCATAAACTCTCTGCATGAATATAACTATGACCAAACATGGCTGAGAAAAACAATGAAGTGTGAAGATTCACCACGCCATCAGAATATTTTAAATACTCATTAAAAAGGTCATCTATACTCGGGGAAGAACCTCTCTTTAACTCTTTAATCAGATTCCTAGTTTCAGGAAGTGAGGTCCTCTTATCTTCACTGAACCCTCTTAAAGACGTTTAATTGCAGCCTACATGAAGGTTAGTTCTCCCCACGTTGTTAAAGATGTGTAAGTAGTAAGTTCTCCATAATCTAGCTAGCTATTTCTCCATCCTGAGACGCTCCAACAATTGTTGATGGGATGACATTCTTGGCACTAAGTTTCTTCTTAACGGATTTTCCATATTTTTTATAAGCATTATTTAAATTAATATCCCAAGCTGCTCCAATGGAATCTTAATAACTAATAATTAATAATAATTATTATTAATATTATTATTAATATTTCTGTTTACACCGTCTTATATGTGCTTTATAATGAACCCTTAGGCTTCCACTCATTTCCGTGTAAACTGGATACATATATTGTTACAGTCAATGTCTAAAATTAGGCATTTATAAAGTGACTGAAATTTTAGGCAATGTGTCAAATGCTCGAGTTACTTAATAGCTAATTAAACCGAACCTAGTTATGAATTTTTAGGCAACATATTGAGAAATATCAGTGGGCATGCATATGTAGTATTTTAGGTTAGGTTAGGTCTTGTGTGTATCACCAATTTGACACATTACTTGAATTTCAGTCAATTTATAAATTGCCTAATTTTACATATTGACTGTACTATATATATATATATATATATAGTGATGTGTGTCACATCCGCACCTGCGGGATGCGGATATTGCGGGTGTGTACTATTTAATAAATTGCTATTTTTGAAGCACAACTTGTCTGTTGTGTATTTGTATAATTAATTGTTAATGCTACAATACATAACAATGTCATAAGCACACTACTTTCCAAAGGGTGGTGGGTGGGGAAAGTGGTTGGTGGGATGCAAGACGAGTTGGGTCTCCGTTCCGCATCCTGGTAACACACAGTTGTGTGGCGAAAACTCGTCCAAACAAAGTGTGAATGTAAAAAAAATTATAATTACAAAATAATAATATCTAATATTATCGAATATCTAATATTTATAACTAACCAAATATCGAAAGTCAATTAATAAATTAAGTAGGAATTTAAGCTATCATATTATCAAGCTGACAAATTTATACCTGAACATCCGCATCCGCATCCGCGGATGTCTGAAATCTGACATCCGATACATCACTAATACAGTATATATATATATATATATATATATATATATATATTACAGTCAATGTCTAAAATCAGGCAATTTATAAATTGACTGAAATTCGGGCCATGTGTCAAATTTGTGATACATACAAAACTTAACCTAACCTTTCTGGTAATGCTGCATATGTATGCCCACTGGTATTTCCCAATATGTTGCTTCTCTCTCTCTCCCTCGGTGGTGTAGTGGTTAGCGTCGCTGACTACGAATCCATCGGCCCCGGGTTCGAGACCCGACGGCAGCCGGCGCGCAGCAAAACCCAGCTGTTCATCCTTCCACACAATAAAGAAAGTGGTTGGTAGATAAATGGGTACCCTAGGTGGGCTAGTGGTTAAGACGCTGGGCTGCTGATGGGGCGTGTTTCTGATTCCACGTTAAACTGTAGGTCTAAGGTGGAGTGAAAAGCTTGACCTTCGTCAGAATGAACAATTCGGGCGGAAGCTAACCAAAGGTTATATATATTTATATATATATATATATATTATGTTCCTGAGGATGTCATTAGACGAAAGCGCTTGAGCACCATTCTGTTTCCTTTTTTCTTCGTGGTAATTTTCATCATATATATATTATATATATATATATATATATATATATATATATATATATATATATATATAATGACTAATTTAATTCCATAATCCATATTCAGGTCACATCAGAGTGATTTTTTTTCCAAAGTGAACTTGTATATTGCAATTTATACGTAAAATATTCTGTGCAGGGATACCAACATAAAATTAAGCACAAATTAAAAAAAAATATATATATATATAAAATGAAGTTAATAATAAACACGTAAATTAAAAAAAAAATAAAATAAACGTTTGATAATAAATAACTAAGAATGGCTTTTATTTTGAGTTTTTTTTTTTAAATTTTCATTTTAACATATATATATATATATATATATATTATATATATATATATATATATATATATATATATATATATATATATATATATATATATATATATATACAGACTTTATTATCATTATTTATTCAAGGTAAATTGATTACGAAGAGGCGAAAAACTAAACGCTAGTGAGGTCCTTATAAATTTTTGTTAATTATAACTGCTTCCTACCACATTAAAACAGCGAGGGCATAATTACCAAACACTTATAAATTGAAGGCCATATTTTGATTGTCAGAAATTAATCACTAATTTTTGTTTAATATTTTAATTTTTATTTATTTATCATATTTATTTATTGGCAGTATATATATATATATATATATATATATATATATATATATATATATAGGGTGGTCCAGAAGCCTTGCCTCATTTTTTTTAGTGGCTATTCTAGCCTCCTATAAAGCAGAACTTTTGGACCACCCTGTATGTTACGGTCAATGTGTGAAACCAGTTATTTCACGTAATGCCTAAAAGAGTCAGGTATTTAGGGTAATTTGACTAAGCGATTAAGGACTTCGTAAAAGTTAGGGTAGGTTAATTTAGGGTGGTTAGAATGGTTAGGTTAGATTAGATTAGTTAGGTTAGGTTAGACTAGTTAGGTTAGGTTAGGTTGGTTAGGTTAGGTTAGTTAGGTTAGACTAGTTAGGTTAGGTTAGGTTGGTTAGGTTAGGTTAGTTAGGTTAGGTTGGTTAGGTTAGGTTAGACTAGTTAGGTTAGGTTAGATTAGGTTGGTTAGGTTAGGTTAGTAATGCGTATTACCTATGTTTAAGGGTCACAGGTATTACGCGAAATCCCTGAAAAGTTTAGGCATTACGTGAAATGACTAGTTTCACACACTGACTATAACATATACATAATAATACATGCGCCTCGGTGGTGTAGTGGTTAGCGTCGCTGACTACGAATCCATCGGCCACGGGTTCGAGACCCGACGGCAGCCGGCGCGCAGCAAGACTCAGCTGTTCATCTTTTCACAGAATAAAGGAAGTGGTTGGTAGATAAATGGGTACACTAGGTGGCCTAGTGGTTACGACGCTGAGCTGCTGATGGATCGTGGTTCGGATTCCACGTTAAACTGTAGGTCTAAGGTGGAGTGAAAAGCTTGACCTTCGTCAGAATGAACAATTCGGGCGGAAGTTAACCAAAGGTTAATATAAAAACCTGCGTGAAAGGTTTAAAACTGCGGATATTCTTAGTTTCTGATCCAGTTTGTGTAGAGCAGGTCTGAGGTTATATCTGTGATTAGAACGGGTGCATTTTTATTGCCACGGGGTCGAAACACAAACTTGTAGTGCAGCTTGCTCCTGATGAGTCATACACCCGGATCTATAAAACTTTGAGTACCTGCAATGTAAACTGACAACAGCACGTACGTACTGTACGTATAGATTGGATAGGTTATTCGAACCTAGATAAATTGAAGCATTTTTGCTTCCACTGATAATTAACCACGTACTTAAGTCTCGTTTGTATACAGGGTGTTCCCAATGTCTTGTCACCCCAGTAAAATACTAACTGATTTTCGCTTTTCTTTCAGACCCAAATATCACTTACTGTAGATGGCCTGTCAGAGCTTGGTTTATCTTTTACATGTTCCTGTTGTGAGCAGTTTCTTTTCCCATCTCAACAGAGTCCTTTTTGGAGGAGCTGCACTATTGACTCGGTCCTGGAAGCCTGCACGAATATTTTCAATGGTTTTGCCAATACGTGGTCGCTCATAAACCCAGGTACTAGCCAATATGCGTTGTTCAATCGTATATTTGCTGCTATCACGCATTTCAAATGGATCTGAAAGAAAAACGAAAATCAGTTAGTATTTTACTGGGGGTGGCAAAAAATTGTGGACATCCTGTACATTGATCTTCTCTATATATATATGGCAATGACGTTAAAAGATGTTCCTGTTATGAATAGTGATATTGACAGATCAATACTTTTGTAAAATGATAAAATTTTCACTTTCTCAATTTGTAGAAACTGTTTTTTCATTGTTGATCACAATAATTTATAACTCACTCTGATGAAATTTTGATATCCCTTTTTTAAATTATTTGACTCTGATTATTCTATAACCTTAATGTTGATGGAAGTTGTTTTTCAATGAAATATATGCTGAAATATATTATTTCTACATCTATCTATAAATAAATAAAAACTTTGTGCAGTTTTGAGCGGAGTTGAGCGGAGTAACAAATATCTTTTCCGCTCAGTCGCCTATTATAATTGGCTGCCTCGCGTAAAGTGGGTGGAGCTAATGTCTCTTATTCAGTTGCCCGTTAGGATCGGATCTATCAAGATGATCGGCGTTAAAGATCACAAAATGATCATAAGCCCTACCCGTAGGTAGGTAGAGAGCCGAAGGCGCGGCTTGTTTAAAAAATGTTTTAACAACGAACACGAAACAGAACCTACTCATACAAATTTCTGAAAGTGGAAATATTTTTTCCGTCAGAGGGCGTTGCAAAATACTGGCATAGAATAGAAATATGGAAATACTACAGTATGTTTCAGATAAATTTTTAACGATTGAAAATAGCAAAACTAAAATTAAATCTAGGTTTCGGACTATGAATGGTTAGATACTGTGCTTATTATGGATGTAATTCTATTCAGTCTCAAGCACAATAGTACAGCGGACAGTGGGAAAATCAAGCATTTCTGGAAAAAAGCATGTAACTTTCTGTGGCCTATCCATACACAATACACATGTGAGAGTAATTCTCGAGGTAGGGCCCAAAGTGAAACTCAAAATCATGTAAAAGAAAAACCTCAAGATTTAGAAAATTTAGGTTGATTCCTGAATGTACTTATGGCGTCGTGATAAACAAAGAAAATATATATATATATATATATATATATTTTTTAAAATACATTTATGCATTGTATGTGTTTCCAACATTTATATGTTTTACGCTCAATAAACGTAATTTTACTACAAAGAGTTCAGTAGGGTTTATTTTTCATTCTCATATCTTTTCGATTTTCATGCGTAGCTTCTCAGCGACAATTATCTCAAAACTTTGAAAGCATTTAAGCTTGAAAGTATTGCGGAACCTTGAACACAGTTTCATAATCACATAATATTGCAGCTCCATTGAATATCCTGTACATATATATATATATATATATATATATATATATATATATGTATAGAATAACCAAGTAATTATTAAACCATTACTCAATTTTCAGCTTGTGGAAAATGTGTGGCAGATGAGTAATTTAAAAGGCCTCTTTGAAACCAGTTTTTTGGCAGGCAGCCACTACAGGAGCAGTGGGGCTGCAACCCATTCATATGACGAATTAGTAAAAAGCACTTTGCCTAGTAAATATAATTATATACTTTGTGAAAAAGACATTCTATTAACAATTTTTTTGTGGGTTAGATAAGGTTAGGTTTGGTTAAATTAGCATAGTCAGGTTAAGATGAGTTATTAGTGTCGGTGATATTACTCGTCGACGGAATGTCTATGGGCCTACTAATTTAACCTCACCTGGCCCGCAGCATACTTGCCAATAGAATGTCTTGTTTACGAATATTTTTGCACGACCAAATATTTTAATAAATTAGGCTTCTCTCTATGGATAAGCACAAGAATTATAAATTCCCTGATGCGATTTACTGTAATATTTATGGTCTTTTATTAATAAAAAAATATCAGCTAGCACCGCAATAGTGGATGCAGCTTCATAACTTGAAACTCTGCAAAACTATCAGAATGAAATTCAAAAGATATATAATTTTCCATTTGTGTATATGTCTGGTGTTTGGTCTGAGTAGAGCGTTAAATCCTCAGAATTTTAATTTCTATATAGACATAAGCAGAAAGTACACAGTATATAAAATCTATAATAAACTAGTGCTGTTTGGTCTGAGTAGAGCGTTAAATCCTCAGGATTTTAATTTCTATATAGACATAAGCAGAAAGTACACAGTATATAAAATCTAGAATAAACTAGTGCGCTGAACCTCTGGTCCACTCCGGAGAGGGCGATCGGTTGCCTGCGTGCCGCCGGCTTGCTCGATCAGGGTGGGCTGATCGGCTAAACAACAACAACAACATGATTGTGTGGGACGACGGATGCTGAGGATGGAAATTCCAGGTATGAGGAGAAGAGGTAGGACCTAAGATGAGGTGGCGGGATAGACTGAAAAAAGATAGTGATAAGGGACTGGAGGAAGAGGTGGCTCAAGACAGAGTGAATTAAGGATCTGCAACAGCGACCCCACATAGAAGTGGGCTAATAAGGCTGCAGAAGAAGATTGTGTTTAAATAAATATATACCTTTCTGTGATGTTATATAATAACATATTTGGCAGCTTTTTGGGCACTACTCTTTTAATGGTTCCGACACTGACCGATGAAGAAATATTTTCGCCATTTTTGTCTAGTCCTAAACAATTTTGATAATTTAAAAAAATTTTAAATTTATTTTTCAAATTTTAAAAATGACAATGGTTATATGAATAAAAGGGTACTTTCCTGTTATCCCGGACCCAAGACTTTTTGCCAGTTGCCAGACTTCAATTTTGACAGAATATTTTCGTTAAAACTAACGAAAATATCACGACTTAACCTAACCTTATCAACTAATTAGATTAATTGAATGCCCGGTTAGGTAAACTGTACGCCCTTGATAATTGGTTAAGTTAAGTCGTGATATTTTCGTTAGTTTTAACGAAATTATTCCGTGTCAAAATTGAAGTCTGGCAACTGGGAAAAAGTCTGGGGTCCGGGATAACAGGAAAGTACCGAATAAAGTTTGTAGTGTAGTGTTGATAGCCAGTGTTAATAAAAACTGTAGGACTTCTGAAACTGATGAAAAGCAAATAAGGCGTCTTATTATTCCCCCCAAAAAATCAAGAAAGCTATATAGGCTTATTCCCAATGACGTAATGCAGAAAAGTATTTACTACATAAATTTCTCTTTTGTGAGTAAAGCAAAGCTCTTTAAAGTGGTTTAAAAAAAAATTAAAGTAGCTGTCTCTTTGTTTAAAACTATACAAAGGTCTATGAAAATCCCATCATTTTGTTTTCAATAATTACGTTAGGATGCGCGATGTAGGCTGCAACCCTTGATCGAATTTCAGTCAATCCTGTAAGAGTGGGCGGGGCTTCACATTGTGTCTGTGAGGTCTCGCACTCGTCAATATGAAACAGTTGTACTATACTTATGAATATGCTATGCCGGGAATATTTAATTAAAATGGATCGTTATCAGAAATAATATATTCTCGATTTTTAAAAGTACGGTTTGTATATTGAGGAAACAAAATGTTTAAAGAAAATTCCTCAGAATGTAAATTTCTTCATCGTTGTAATGATAAATGCAGAAACACCAATCCTAAGAGGGGAACTGAGAAGAATCACCCACAATTTTACAAACGGGATTAAGAATCAGAAGGAAGCCCTTCATATTAGTTCAAAATATTGAGCATACACACCCTAAAAGGTGGACAGAAACACTGTGGAACAACTTCTTCAAGCAATAATGAGAATGTTACGTCATCTTACTCAAATTTAGAAGAAATTTGTAAGAACTAAAAATTACGTGATGAGCATCAAAGAGCTATTATTAAACCCGTTTCAAATCTGAAGGCGATGAAAACTTAGGAAAGCAACCTTCTTTCTTATTTTCGAAAAGATAACAAATTTACACCGTATGAAGATAGAATTCTCGGTTTTATTTTAACGTGCGTTAACAGCCCTGTAATAATAAAACCATGAGGCCAACTCTTTCGTGATTTCAAGTAACATAACAGTAATTAAGGCTTGTAAAATAAAACCAAACATGTAACAAGTGTGACACTGTATAACGCTTCAGATAAATTTAAATTTAAATAGTTTCATCTACAGTGTGGCCCATAAATCCCAAATCGGTTATAATAAAAGCGAAAATACAAAAAAAAATCAAACAAGGTTAAAAACTTTCTACCAAATTTCAAAATATTTATTGGTTATTTTTAAAAAAAAATTAATCCGCTAGATGGTTTTTCGTTTTAATTATAATCGATTGGGGTTTATGGACCACCCTGTATACCTATAAACCCCATCCATTTGAACCATATACTTAATAATAAAACAAAATGATATAATTAAATTCTTTTTATTACGTGTTCACGACATAACATTAGTTTCTTGGACCTATAATCCTCCATAAACCTTAGTATCTATTAATCTATTAACAGGGTTCTCAAAATTAGAAAATAAATTCAACAATAGTTCTATTTTATCGGTTCCCAAAAGCTCCCGAGGGTCATAAACTTTCATGAGTTATCTTCCGCTTCGATATCATAAATCTTTCAAAAATTATCCTCCATAAACCAAATTTATTGTGTATCCTGAAAGATTACTTATTGGCAAACTTTTGGGGGGGGGGGGGGGGGGAATTAAGTTATTAAATTAATCCATTAAAACTTAATAAATTTAGGAGAAATAAGTGCCGATTTAAAATCTAAAATACTGACAATCAGGCATTAAAAAACTGATTTACTTAAATTTGAGAGAGCGGGGGTTGGGGGGTGGAGGATTGGGGAGGTCCAAAGACAGAAAGAGATCTGTATGTTAAGTTGGATATGCACAGGATGGACCGTAAGTCTCATTCGGTTATAATTAAGGCTAAAATACAAAAAAAAATTAATACAAAATACAAAAAAAAATTCATTATAACACGACTGGAACTTTTTGGGCTACCCCGTATATAAATTAAAATATATTATGCATTATATCGTATATTATTTCTTTATATTATAAAAAACTACCACACATTTTCATAAGATATTATCCCAATATTATAACGTATATTGTAAAATATTAAACTCCAGGGATTTTAATTAAAATCATAACAGATTTTTAACTTTGGCTTAAAAAGAAATTTTAAAATGAGTACAAACATTTAAAACAAGTGAGTAAAACAATGCGTAATATATATATATATATATATATATATAGGGTGTTCCAGAAGTCATCACCCCATCTGAAGTAGCTGTAACCTTAATTTAATTATTTTTTTTATTTTTTTTCCCAGACTATAGAAGATCAACCCCGATAATTTGAAGATGGAACAGTACACACCACAACATCTAACATAATAAAATAAATTATTTCTACTTTCTACAGTATTTGTCGTTTTATTGGTTCAAAAGTTATAAACAAAACAAATGGGGTAATGACTTTTGAGACACCCTGTACTTATTTAGTTTTTAAGAGCAGCGGATGTGTGCGTGATATTCCGAGCTAATCCACGTTGTAAAATTTTAATGAAAAATAGTCTCAAAATCCTTGGCTGAAACTTACAACAAATACCAGTTTTTTTTTTTACGATAAATTGAAGACATGACTTGCCTTCTGTGGGTTTCACTCGCTTAATTAAACGCCCATTCGGTAGAATATACAGAGAAGAAGAAGGGGCCCCTCCCTCGATCGTTAAGTGGTAAGGAAAAGACGGTGTGCTCAGTGGAAAACATGGTTTTAACAAACAAAGCGCAAACTTTCCACGTAACTCATTTCCATAGAAAGACTGTTGCTAGGGATAGTTAACATTCCCCAAATTTCAACAGGGTGTGATCGCATGCAAAAGTTTTTACTACTCGGCCTGATAAAAAGGTCCTGGAGGGTTGAAGTTAGTAGCCTTAGCGGAACAATTACAAACATATATAGAAATTATTATCATATATTTCGATAATTCCAAAGAAGTGTTTATATATATATATATATATATATACACACACACACACAGGGTGTTCAAAAAGAAATGCAACCCATTGGAGAATGTGAATAATATATCATGGTAACCTACCATCTTCCTATGAAAATAAAAACCCACTTTAATAGACAGAGTTTATTTCCACAACAGTTTCGACGCCCAATGGCATCCTCCTCGGGTGGATACAGAATTACGTTTCTGTTTTAACATATATATATATATATATATATATATATATATATATACAATCTTGAATTCTAAAAGGATTTTATGATATTTGCATAAGTAAAATAAAAACGTATGATAATAAAATGTATTAGCAGGAAAAAAAAATATATATATATATTCCTGGATACGTTAAACGCCAACGTTATTTTATTCAAAGAGGAAAAATTTACCATTTCCTTTATTTTATTTTTATCTTATTTCATTTTATTTTATTTTTATTTTTTTAAACGAAATTGGAAGAGAGAGAGATGAAAAGCTTCATTGATATGGAAGATTTTCACAATATAAACTTCATTTATATTTTATGTAGATTGGAAGAAGAAGAAGAAGAAGAAGCAGAAGAAGCGGAAGAAGAAGAAGCAGAAGAAGAAGAAGAAGAAGAAGATTGAAAATCGTAATAAAATGTTGATTTTCTTATTTTATTTTTGATTACTTGGTACGAAATGAAAAGCTCTTGCCGATATTTTAGAAAATTTCAAGTGTGCGTATATATATATATATATATATATATATATATATATATATATATATATATATATATATATAGGGTGTGTGTGTATATATATATATATAGGATGATTAAAATTTTTAACACTTATATGGGAAAGGATTACATGTGTCATCCAATCAATACCATCAGAGATGCGTCTTAGGGCTCTGGAAGCAACGTTTGACCTCTTTCATGCAGGCGTAGATATCCGTGGACAGCAAGTAGAGACTGTATGAAGAGACTGTAAGTAGAGACTGTAAGTAGAGACTGTATGAAGAGACTGTAAGTAGAGGCTGTAAGTAGAGACTGTATGAAGAGACTGTAAGTAGAGACTGTATGAAGAGTGTAAGTAGAGGCTGTAAGTAGAGGCTGTATGAAGAGACTGTATGAAGAGACTGTAAGTAGAGACTGTATGAAGAGACTGTCAGTAGAGGCTGTAAGTAGAGACTGTATGAAGCACTGTTCACATCATAAAAAATATTTACAAATAAATTGGAAATAAAAAATAAAACCCACTATAAGTGTTAATATTTTTTTTAATCACCCTGTATATAGAGGATGCTTCAAAAAAATTTATCACTTATATGTCATCATTGTTTGCCACTTATAGTTTCTTTTTGTTTTTGTTTATGTATTTGTGTGTTTATTGCCTTGATTTTTAATAATAATGTTTTTTTTAGGGGATTGTATAAGTGTGAGTCGTCACCAACTGTGTGTTCTGGGGTAACTGGGGTTACTAAGTGGTAACATATTTTTGAAGCACCCTGTGTGTGTGTGTGTGTGTGTGTGTGTTAACCCCTCCGTCTATGGCCCTGGGGTGGTTCGGATTGACGGGGGTTCTGGTTTAGGAGGCAAGCAACGGATGTGTGACTTGAAGTGGTTTTTCTTCTATGTTACTCTCCGAGTTCTTCTATAGTGGCTCGGAGGACTCTGGTAGATTTGCAATCTAAATGCTGAAGGTTCCGGATTCTTCTTATAGCGTATCCGGAAAGTTTTCTAAGTTTTTCTGAAGAGAGCAAGGCTCGAAGGGGACAATAAAAAGTTTCTTCACTGTAACTTTACTGCTAAAAGATACAGGTAGTGCTCAGCCTCTGAATTAGCTTCTGAATGCCAATGGATTAATTTTAATGGGTTTATATACCCAAAAACTGCTAACATTATTATTATTAAATGCTAAGAAGGCTGTATTATTTTTGCACAATATTTGAAAATAAGTAAATTTTTTAGCTGTGGTAAGGCTTGAACGAGTAAACAAAATATTTGAAGACGAAACCATATTTTTATCTTAAACCGCGACTTTTCAGATCTGATGTTATCATGATCTGCCAAGTTAACTAAAAGTGGAAATCGGACTATGCATCTTTACACTAAAATATGCATATGAGTGAAATTTTAAGGTTTAAGATGTACAATTTTAATGCTTAGGCAAGACATGATCTCATTGTTTATAACGAAAGAGAGTGTATACAAAATGTGAACATTGCAAAGCTTAACAGGATTCCTTATTAAGCGAAATCTAAAAAAATGATTATGAGATTTTAAAAAACAACAGGTCACCAATTATTTAGCAAAGTAGAAAGCGAATCAAATATTTTATCCAAACTCGCGTTGGGCGATTTTGGTCCTTATGTAAAAATGAATACACACACGTACATACATATGAGTATAGGCATTATATAAAGTTAAATATATAAGATTATACATGAACCATATAACACATGAATTTTTAAAATGGATACTTTTTCTTACAATGGATACAGAGACTATATAAATGAATACAAGAATTACATGAAGGATAAGATAATATAGGAATATGGGAATTATTTATGGTTCATTTTTACAGGGCTCTTCCCTCTAGAATGATATTAATATAATAACGTAACATCCTAACTAAGGCTAACTAGATGATAACTATTGGTTTTATAATACAGATTTATATATACAACATAAGTCGGGTGGTTAAGTCTAGTTCACGTGGTCTGGGTACGCACTCTTGGTCGTGCATAAATAGTTTCATGTTCCGTGTCACTGGGTTTTCTTTGTTCCCAGAATGATCTTTTCATCACAAATACCGAGGATAATAGCACACACAATAATGATACTAACGGCAGATGTTGAGAAAATGGTTACCGGTTGTAGTATTTGTAAGAGGTTGTTTTGGTTATCATCCGAAATTTTAAACCGGCTCAATTGATCATTCCATTCAGGGGCATGCAGTTCGGGTAGGATGGTTACAGGTTTTATGGAGAGATTTAAGATCTCTATGACGGGTTTAAATTTAATTTGCGACGGAAATGGGTATGAGTTATTAAGGGTAACCTTATACGGGTTGTATATTTGGAGGGCTTTTGAACGCAAGGAGCAACCAATTGGTAGCCGAATAATCATAGGGATTGTAATGAGGGAATAATTTGATGGACACTCGAGGGTAGCGGCAGTCCTGTTCGCGAAGGAAACCCAGATGTCTGGTCCAATTCGTAGTTGGATGGTTTTAGGGGAATAAATTTTTTAAATGAACATACGGGGGCATGCCGGTCACGAATTAAATCGACAAAGCAAGACCTAGTAGTGGGAAGAATAACTGGTTTGAGTGGAGGGCAGATGAGTTGTTTATTTGGTTGCGGGAATCGGCAATGCCGGACGTCGCTATCTGACATCATAGAATAAGCTGATAGATCTTTGGTGAGGAAAAGGTAAGGTGGTACGGTGGGTAAATACAATCGATAGACATTAGAGTTATTTTGGTAGGGTGTTGGGAAAGGGTGAAATCTATATACGTCATAAGTGAGGAAATCGAAAAATGGTATAATTATGAGGTATGTGTAGGGGCGTGGTCCATGTACAGTCCAGGTGTATTCTAGAAATTGAGGGTAATTAGTGTGGTTGAGTGGGAATATGGGTGATAATTTTAATTGTGACTGGGCGGTGTGAATCAAGGACTGGAGTATTTCCCATGGTATTAGGGTGGAAAGAGTGATTTTTCCATGGGCTAGCTGGGTTGCACGCAAAACCTTGGAATGAATCGTAGTTATTCGTTGTAAGTATTTATCGATTAGGGTTACTTGTATGTTCATTATTTCTATTAATTCTAGATATCGTTTGTGTTCTTTGTATTGAGCTAACATGGATTCAAGGTATGTGAATCTGTCCGAAAGGGAGTGAAGGAAGCGATTGTTTTCGTGTAATGACCTAATAGTTTGTTCTAACATGTGTCCATTATATTGTCGATTCCGAGCGAAGAGATTCAATTTAAGTTCAACTCTTTTAATATCTTCTTCGGTTGCTAATCCGAATAAACCTTTGAACAGTTTCCCTCCTATATCTATCAGTCCCCTTTTACTTCTTTGGTTAAAGTTTTCGGAATTTTTGGTTTCAGTTTGTATCCATGGTAAGGCTAATATTTCTGATAGGGCGCGTGCTGTAGTTTGAATATTTTCGAGGGTATTTTCTAACAGAACGCGACTAATCTGATCTTTTCCTTGGAAAGAATTTGGACTTTACTTTCAAACGTTTCTAATTGGGTTTGTATCTGAAGGAGATTGATTTTAATTCTAGCAGGGGGTTGCAAATTTATATAAAGGTCTGCATGCCCTTTCAAAAATTTACCTTCTGCAAGTTTTTCTATAACAACTCCGGTAGAAATTTAATGCTAGGTCTACAAGAGTAAATAATTTGGAAAATTATAAGGGGGACAATTTTATTCATTTCTACGCCTTAAGTTATACGGAGCTGGGGGTAGTGTGGATACTTGTGTGGATACTTGTGTTGTGGGCGAAGGGGTCGGCCTCGTTTTGGTGGTAATGGGGGTCGACCGTTGAGCTCGGATTCTGACGGGTTCGTTTCTTATGTGAAGGTTCTAGTTCACGTGGGTGATGCATTTGCGGGCGGTATGTCGGGTCCGTGCGTCGATCATCAATCGGCGAGGGTGGTGACAGAGGAGATGGTGGAGTTGGAGGAGATGGTGGAGTTCCACTGAGTGATTCTCTCGAAGGGGTTTCTCCAGGGTCTGGGTCCGATGGGACGCTTGGCTCTGGGGCCTCCTCTTGTTCAGAGATTGCCTCGAGTAATGGTGGTATTACGAGGTACCAATCTTCGTCATGGGTAGCGGTTCCCGCGGTGACTACTTCAGTTTTTTGATCCCTGCCCGATTTGTTAATATCTTGACCTTTTGAAGGATAGGCGGCTCGAACGCCTGGCAGCTGTTTTTTGGGAAGGTGTTGCTCGGAAGCTATCTTCAAATTGTCAGCGTGAATGATCCCGGAGGTCGAGGATTTCATAACGATTTTTTCCGAGGTCTTTCATAATCCTATATGGGCCATCCCATTTTGGGTATAATTTGCGATGAGCCCCTGGCGGTTTCACGCTCTTCAGATAACATCGCATACCAACGATTATAGTCCGTTGACGGGGATGACGCCTATGTTGCTCTTGCTCCATCTGTTGGTTTCGTTGGTCGAGGGCATAGCGGATTATGTCAAAAATCTTGAAAGATCGTTCAGCTAGTTGCTGATTTGCTTCTGCCATTTCGGAAGATGTTAGGACTGCCGGGTCGGTTTGGTCGGGCAAATCAAAAGGTAGACGCTTGTCGTAGTGATATAGAACGAAATGAGGGGTGTCCCCGATGGACACATTATAGCCATTGTTGATGGCTGTTTGTACCATGGGAAGGGAATCATCCCATGTACGGGAGGATGCATCGACAACGTGGCGCAGGGCTTCCAAGATCTTTCGATTGTGCCTTTCCACTAAGCCGTTTGCCTGCGGGTGGTATGCCACAATGTGTGTATTTTTAATTCTACACATGTTACAGAGTGACTCGAACAGTTTGGAAGTGAAACTACGGGCGTTATCCGAGATTAGGATGGAAGGAGTGGTATGGTTTTGGATGACGCGTTCCACTAGGGCTCTTGCCACAGTTTCCGAGGTCTGGTCTGGAATGGCGGCTACTTCGCTGTAACGCGAGAAGTGGTCCGTAAACACAATGATGTACTGATTTCCCTTTGATGTTTTGGGAAATGGTCCCAGTATATCCATTCCAGTTCTTTGCCAGGGCCTCTGGCATACTGGATATTTATGCATTGGAGCGGTGGATGGTACGTTGCCCTTATGCTTTAAACACGATGGACATTCGGCGATGTATTCATGTACCGTTCTGTTCATCTCGGGAAAATGGTATCGCTCCAAAAGACTTTTGATGGTGCGATCCGGCCCCATGTGTCCATAAAAAGGTGAGTCGTGACAAAGTCCAATGGCTATATCAACGAGATCCTTTGGTATCTCCACGAGGTCGTTTCCATCTTCGTTCCTGAAATGTACGAGCCCATCTTTGAGGTTGTACTGTTCTTTTACCTTCGATGGTTCCTTTTGTTCCAGGCGCGCCCGAAGGTTCTGGGTGTGTTGGTCCTGTTGTTGGGAGTATTGCAGACACTCGTAGTCGAACACAGGAGAAGTCCTATTTTATTCACTCGGGCGTCGGGCTTGAGTCTCGACAATCCGTCTGGAATAACTTGCAGTTTTCCCGGTTTGTATACGATTTTCGCTGCAAAATCCTGAATCAACAGAGCCCATCTACTCAATCGTCCTTCAAGTAGCTTGTCCTTGAAGAGGTACGTGAGTGGCTTATGATCAGTCTTGATGGTTACATCGTAGCCATAGACGATATTTCGGAATTTTTTCAAAGCCCAATATACCGCTAGGGCCTCTCGGTCCGTAGTGGAATAATTCCGTTGAGGTGCAGAGAGAAGTTGACTGGCATAAGCAATGGGTAATTCCACACCGTCTACGTCCTGTAACAGGACGGCTCCTAGTCCATAGGAGGAAGCATCTGTGGCTATGATGAAGGGTCTTGTGTAATCAGGATATTGTAAAATGGGATGACAGGTTAGTTTATTAATTAAAGTTTCAAAGGCATGTTGGTGATCGGATTCCCAGTTAAATTTCGAATTTTTCTGGAACAAATTAGTAATGGGTTTAGCAATATTCGAAAATTGGGGGATAAAGTTCCGATAGAATCCGACAAAACCAATAAATGCACGGGCGTCGTCGATGGTCTTGGGTACAGGGTACCTTTCCAGGGCTTCGAGTTTGGCTGGATCAGGTTTAATTCCTGTGGACGAGAGTAGGAATCCTAGGTATACCAGGGATTCTTGTAAAAAATTGCACTTTGCAAGCTTCAGTTTAAGGTGTGCTTTTCTCAATGTGATAGCACATTATGAAGGCGTTGAAAGTGTGTTTTTATGTCCGAACTATAGACGATAATATCGTCAAGATACACGAGAGCTTCGACACCTAATAGGTCGGAAAGGACTATATTCATCAACCTAGAGAAATTAGCAGGCCCATTTCGGACTCCGAAAGGTAAAACCTGGAATTCGTAATGGCCTCGGTTAGTGGAGAAAGCAGTTAATGCCCGAGATTCGGGACTGACCTCCATTTGCCAATAACCTGATGCTAAATCGAGGGATGAAAAAAATTCGCTTTCCCTACGTTCAGAATTGTTTCCTGCATGTTTGGAATCGGGAAACGGTCTGGGATGGTAATGTTATTCAGGCGTCTAAAATCTATACAAGGGCGAGATGTTCCGTCCTTTTTGGAGACGAGAATCATAGGAGCGGACCAGGGACTAGCTGAAGGCTGAATGACATCCTGCTCCAACATGTCCTTGATGTGTTCCTCAATAGTGACTAACTGAGAATGTGGAACCCGATAGGGAGGAATGAAAATGGGTTTGGAATTGGGTTCCAACTTGATTTCAAAAGGGACCAAATTAGTTCGGCCCAGAGGATCTCCGGTTAGGGCAATCACATCTTTATTTCTTATCAGGAAATCGAGAAGTGATTCCATTAGTTTGGGATCCTGTAAAGCTGGTGACTCCTGAAGGGAGTGCTTCAGACATTTCTTATATTCTTCTTTTAATATTGAAGGCTTTAATTCTAAGGAACTGGAAACACGATTTATCGTACTGATGGGGAAATCTGAATCTATTTCTACTGTGGAAACAGTTCCTATTTTCTGATTTGAAGTTAATTCTATAGATCTTTCTCCTTTGTTTAAACAAACAACAGGGATAGCTGAATTCTGACTCTGACTAAGGACTTGGGCAATAAGAACATCTCTTTTGAAATTACTTTTCTCTGTAATCAGAGTACGCTCTGACTCTAATAATTTTCCTTGACTGTTAACTACTTTTGCTAGGAAACAAATCTTCTCATAAGGTGCTACTGTTATATGCTCGGTAGGGCATATGAAAAATTGTGAATCTGATTCTGGTTCGGCGACTAAAATTTGCCTTATTGGCTGAACTGAAGCTGGCTGACTGGAAACTGACTGACTGGAAACTGGCGCTGGAAGCTGGCTGACTGGAAACTGACTGACTGGAAACTGGCTGACTGGAAGCTGGCTGACTGGAAAGACTGACTGGAAACTGGCTGACTGGAAACTGACTGTCTGGAAACTGCTGACTGGAACTGGCTGACTGGAAACTGACTGACTGGAAACTGACTGACTGGAAACTGACTGACTGGAAACTGACTAACTGGAAACTGACTGTCTGGAAACTGCCTGGGTTGATCCAACTGGATTCAACAACTGGAACTGATTACCCTGGGGTCTGATTTCTGGAGCGGTTGTCCCTCTGGATGCAACCGGCCGACTTGATCTGCTATCAAGTAGAGGGGGTTTCCTATTTCTTTCGGAAATCTGAACTGAGCTAAGTCTATTAGCATTAAGTTGTCTGTCATCCTCGCGGAGATGGTGTGTCCTATTTCGACACTTTACTAACTTTCCGGCTGGGTAAATCTCCCATTGATTCCGGTTAAAAAAATCCATCCCTAGTAGGATGTCTGTCTGAAAGGTGGCGACTGTGTCCACTATACAACATTTCGCGGGGTATACCGCGTTTCCAATTTCTAAATATAACTCAATTTCTCCGTATGTGGGTATGGGTGTGCCCGTAACTCCTCTAAGTTGGCAGGATGGTGCCTTAAGTTCATATTTATAATTTGTACTCTCTAGTAATTCATCTACGCATTGTTTCTTAATTAACGTCGCGTGTGCTCCTGTATCTAGGAGAGCAGTTAAATCTTGGTTATCCGTACTACAATTTATTATTAAATCTAAGAGGTCCGCACCTATTATCCTGATGGGGAGTTTGTGTGCGTATCTGGGCTTACTACTGTAATTTAGGAGGGAGGAGGTTGAACTGCTGCCTCCAATGTAGGGTCTAAAAAAGGGCTCACATGGTTTTCTATGGGAGGACCTGGATCATATTCTACGGGGATATCATACGCTGAAGGGTGTTCTTGAAAACTGTTCTCTGGGGAAAATGATTCCTCCCTGGGTACTTCTACGTACCGAACTAGTTGACCTTGCTGGTTGTATTGGGGTTTATACATGGGGTAAGAGTGTGGGTGACCCTGTGGTCGTGATTTATTGGGTTGGTAGTTCGACTGAGTCTGGGAATGGACTGGTTTCTGGGGATTGGTTGACTTTTGGGATACGTTTTGGGGACGTGGTTGGTTTTGAGACTGAGACATACTGACTTGTGTGTTTGGAAATATGTTTGAAGGGCGCGGGGTAGGTGGAAAAATGGGTGTAGGTAATTCTTCGATGTCAGAAAGCGCACCGTCTGAATCGCTCAAATGTGAAGGTACTTATTAATGTTCTAATTAGGTCTGTTTGACCGATCTTAATTCATGGAATGATCACTTAAGGGGTTTTCCTAACTACACTATCTAAAAAAATAATGCACAACAATTTGCCTAACTCGGGGAAAATTTGAAAAGATTGCAAAAAAAAAAAAAATGTAAACAAAATTTCACTCAAATGTACGTGATGGTATGGTAATACTATGTTTGGTACATTAAATAAAATTATACTATACTAACTAGAATAGTAAAAATAACTGAAAATAACTTTGACAATACTGTTTCAATAAAAAGAGTGTATCACTGGTGTCTGAAGTGTTCACTGTGTTTTTTGTTAATTCTGGCTCAATACTAAATATTAATTGTTAATAATAATGACTTTTCAAATGTTTAGAAATTATTTTAAAAAAGAGTTTTGTACTTAACAAGATTCCTACGGCGAAATCCTTTGAAGTGTGTCCTGAAGACGTGTCTGGCTGGCCACTTGTTCCTAGATGAAAAGTAGGCGTGAAGAACTTGGAGTCGTAACGCACCGGTTCAAGGGTGGATGTGACGAACTAGAAGTCGTGACACGCCGGTCAACTGGGTGGATGTGACGAACTAGAAGTCGTGACACGCCGGTCAACTGGGTGGATGTGACGAACTAGAAGTCGTGACACGCCGGTCAACTGGGTGGATGTGACGAACTAGAAGTCGTGACACGCCGGTCAACTGGGTGGATGTGACGAACTAGAAGTCGTGACACGCCGGTCAACTGGGTGTTGGTTCTGGTTCCAGGGTCTGGAAGACTGGAAGAATCCTGGAGTCGTGAAGATCCTGGTTAAAGGGTCGCCAGTTGTTAACCCCTCCGTCTATGGCCCTGGGGTGGTTCGGATTGACGGAGGTTCTGTGTTTAGGAGGCAAGCAACGGATGTGTGACTTGAAGTGGTTTTTCTTCTATGTTACTCTCCGAGTTCTTCTATAGTGGCTCGGAGGACTCTGGTAGATTTGCAATCTAAATGCTGAAGGTTCCGGATTCTTCTTATAGCGTATCCGGAAAGTTTTCTAAGTTTTTCTGAAGAGAGCAAGGCTCGAAGGGGACAATAAAAAGTTTCTTCACTTGTAACTTTACTGCTAAAAGATACAGGTAGTGCTCAGCCTCTGAATTAGCTTCTGAATGCCAATGGATTAATTTTAATGGGTTTATATACCCAAAAACTGCTAACATTATTATTATTAAATGCTAAGAAGGCTGTATTATTTTTGCACAATATTTGAAAATAAGTAAATTTTTTAGCTGTGGTAAGGCTTGAACGAGTAAACAAAATATTTGAAGACGAAACCATATTTTTATCTTAAACCGCGACTTTTCAGATCTGATGTTATCATGATCTGCCACGTTAACTAAAAGTGGAAATCGGACTATGCATCTTTACACTAAAATATGCATATGAGTGAAATTTTAAGGTTTAAGATGTACAATTTTAATGCTTAGGCAAGACATGATCTCATTGTTTATAACGAAAGAGAGTGTATACAAAATGTGAACATTGCAAAGCTTAACAGGATTCCTTATTAAGCGAAATCTAAAAAAATGATTATGAGATTTTAAAAAACAACAGGTCACCAATTATTTAGCAAAGTAGAAAGCGAATCAAATATTTTATCCAAACTCGCGTTGGGCGATTTTGGTCCTTATGTAAAAATGAATACACACACGTACATACATATGAGTATAGGCATTATATAAAGTTAAATATATAAGATTATACATGAACCATATAACACATGAATTTTTAAAATGGATACTTTTTCTTACAATGGATACAGAGACTATATAAATGAATACAAGAATTACATGAAGGATAAGATAATATAGGAATATGGGAAGTATTTATGGTTCATTTTTACATATATATATATATATATATATACACTGTGTGTATATATATATATATATATATATGTGTGTGTGTGTGTATCAGTGGTGGGCGCGGTACCAAAATTTGGGGGTGCGTTACGCGGTACTGCGGTACCTCAGCATGCCCAGTGCGTTACGCGGTACTGCGGTACCTCAGCATGCCCAGTGCGTTACGCGGTACTGCGGTACTTTTTCAGGTCCCCCTGGTGCGTTCCGCGGTACTGCGGTACTGCACACAAGAACAACACAAGTAATAGCACATATTTTCAGAAATTGCATATCGGCGATTTCGCACCTGAACTTTCTGCCATAATGGATAAAAATCGATCTTTGTCACAGAAATGTAACACACGTGCAACCGGCTCAAAAGCAAGCACTGCACTGAGGCGTTGTGATAGGATGGCAACGTAACATGTTCTGAACGAAAACTTAACGTGTCTAGAGTTAGGCTGATGCAACACACGCAGCATTCGTCTTACTGTACTCCTGTAATAAGGTTTACTTCAAAAAAAGTGTTAATTTTTTGAAAAGTCGTGTTTGTCGGTACCGCGGAAAGTACCGCGGGAAATTTGAATGCGTTAGCGGTACTGCTGTACTTTCAGCAATCCTTTGCGGTACTGCGTTATGCGGTACCGGTTTGGTAGTGCGGTAGTACCGCAGTACCGCAGTACCGCAAAAAATACCGCAAGTGCCCAGCTTTGGTGTGTATGTGTGTGTGTGTGTGTGAGTCGTCATCAACTGTGTGTTCTGGGATAACTGGGGTTACTTAGTGGTAGCATATTTTTGAAGCACCTTGTGTACATAATCTACTATACATATATATATATATATATATATATATATTATATATATATATATATATATATATATATATATGCACCCTGTGTGTATATATATATATATGGGGGGGGGACCGGTATTGAGAAAGTTGTGAATAAAATATCGAAAGATTTTCTACCCCGTTTTAAAAAATATGATTTTAATATTTTAAATAAAATGTTCGGCTATGTATATTATGCAGGAAGGAAGAAGGGGCCAAGGGCGAATGGCCCCTCCCTCCATAGAAGCAGAAGCTTTTTTTTTTGTAGTAAGATGCATGTATATGTAGTGAGAAATAGAAGGAGAAATGTATGTTTGAGAGCATGCTAAACTGTTCACAAGGTAGATGAGACACGGAAAAAGATTAGCTGAGGAGGAAAGTGACAGGAGAAACGCAAGTTCCAGCAATCGTTTTCTCCTGCCTCACTATAAGATACAGGGTGGGGCCATAAGTCGCTTTACCGAAGTGAGTTTAAGAGTCCACCCTCTTTTGTTGAAAACTAAATTCAGAAAGGTACGATCCACTCAATATCATACCCATTTCATTCCGTGCCCAAGAGTGGGATAGCCGACAGTGAGAATTTCAAAGGAGGCATTTTCAAATCTGTGTATTGCCAATTCATGCCATTCTCTTTCTCATTCAAGGCTTTCCCACTTTGGTCAAAGTTTGGTTAGGTTAGGCTACGTTTGATAAAGTTAGGTTAGGTTAGGTTACGTTTGATAAAGTTAGGTTAGGTTAATGGATTACTTTCCACTCAATGTCATTCCATTCCTATTCCCAGGAAAGGCACCAAATGGGAATGGCTAATACTTCCTAACTTAACTTAGGTAATTTAACCTAACCTAACCTATCGTAACCTAACCTAACCGGGATTAAAGTAGGAAAACTGTGGCTAATATTGTTTTCCAAATCAAGAAACATTTTTCTCAAATGTGGATTTTTTACTTTGTGCATTTTCATTTGTGGACCACGGATGGGAATTGGAATGGGAATGACATTGATTGGGAATAGGAATGACATTGAGTGGGAATGGGAATGACATTGGTTGGGAATGGAATGACAATGATTGGGAATGGAATGACATTGATTGGGAATGGAATAACAGTGAGTGGGAATGACATTGATTGGGAATGGAATGACATTGGTTGGGAATGGAATGACATTGATTGGGAATGGAATAACAGTGAGTGGGAATGGAATGACATTGATTGGGAATGGGAATGACATTGATTGGGAATGGGAATGACATTGATTGGGAATGGGAATGACATTGAGTGGGAATGGGAATGACATTGAGTGAGAAGTAATAATCGGTGAGTATCAATGAAATTATTTATGTTTTAAAGGATTAAAATAAACAGCAATAGCGTTTGTGGAATGCACATTCTAACGAAAATTATGTTAAATTATTTGCTCTGTAACGCTTTAATAACTTGTTATAGCGCTAACGTCGTTTCATCAAAAAATCTTACTTTCTGCTTTGCCACAAGTTGGCATATTTTGGGATTCTTTTCAGCAATTTTTCCAAATACTCTCGTGGCAAATTATTTCATTCTTCTCGTAGATATTCCCAAAGTTAAGTAGAGTTATTGGACCTTGCGAGTTTACCTTCTGTCAAGTTCATCCTACATAATCGCAATTGCGTTTCGATCTTAGGGATGAGGAGGTCAGTTCATTATTCTCAATGCTTCAACGCCACTTTTTCTGTTCAGATATATTTGGTAATATAATGCTGTATGTTTGAGGTCATTATCTTGCTGGAAGATGAAGTGATTCTGAATCAAACGTTGACCGTAAGGAATGGCATGATGTTGTAGGATACGATGGTACCTCTCTTTGTTGAGGTTTTCTTCAATTTTTACTGGGCCCCTAGTCCCATCAGGACAAAAAAATCAAAGGTAAAGGGATAGTCGTGTGGAAGATTGTGACGAGAAACGGATGAAGGAACTGAGTTTTTGAGGCATTGAAAGCCATAAGATTTTTCTCTGCCCCAATCAAAGATAATAGAAAAATCAGAGGACAGGTCAGCCACCTCTCGCGAAGTATGGAGTGACTGTTGTGAAGAAAGCTTTGTGAGTGGGTGGAGAAGTGAAGGGTGAAATTATTGGCATGGGAGTGGATAAGACAGGGAATACGACTTAAAAGATGATTAATAAGTAAAAGGAAGAGAGTCGGTGACAGGACAGAACCCTAAGGAATAACACTATTAAAAGATTTAGGAGAAGAACAGTGGCCATTTACAACCGCAGGTACAGATCGGCCGGAAGGAAACTCAGAGATGAAGGCACAGATAGCAGAATATAAACCGAAGGAGAGTAGTTTGGAAATTAAGGATTTGTGTCAGACTTTATCAAAAGCTTTTGATATGTTTAGCGCAATAGCAAGGGTTTCAACCAAATACCGAAAGGAGGATGACCAAGAGTCAAAGTGATATGCAAGAAGATCGTCAGTAGAGCGTCTCTTTAAAAACTCATACTGACGATCTGAAAGATGTGAGTAGAGAGCTGAGTAGAGATGGCGAATAGAGAGGTATTTAAGAATATTCCTATTAAGAATTTATTACAAAACTTTAGAAAGGCAAGAAATCAAGGCAACTGGATGATAGTTGGAGAGTTGAGAGCGGTTACCCTTCTTTGGGACAAGTTGAATAAAAGCGGACTTCCAGCAGGAAGGAAAAATACCAGATGAAAGACAAAGGAGTTTGTCTAGGAAGGGTGTCAACACAGAAGCACAGTTCTTGAGAACAACAGGATTAATGTATTAATTGAGCTAAGTTTATATTTGTCATAAACAAAGCTAAAAAAAAAATTGTACCTAAGCCTTTAAAAATACTCTTTTTGTATATAAAGACGTGGTAAGAGACGACCAGTCATAGCAAGTTCTAGAAACGTCAAAGAAATGTTTCTCTCTCCTCCTCGAACGTAAATTTAATATTAATATGTTTGTTATTCAAATAGTTAGAAAAGAATGTACCACTACGGGCATCATTGAACAACAAAAATAAAACCACTTAAATTCACTAGGACACATTTCAAACCACATCTTTTATAATGACATATACTGTACTGTACACTCAAAATAAAAACTTCGAAATTTACAACTTATAGGATAGATAGATAGATAGATAGATATAACTTCATCATTTAATATTTTGACAATTGAAACTTTAGTTTAAGAGGAAAGAGGAAGAAATGTTTCACCAGAAATGTTTCACCAGGACAGGACAAGAATGACAAGAAAAAAATTTGGTGTTCAAATTTTGCAAAATTAATAAAACAAAAAATATTTAACGGCAACTTTTAACATGTACACATTGTACAGTGAGACTAGAGTTTTCATCAAGATGTGGAAAGTTCTTTCATCGAACAAGGGCCCTCGGGCGATGACACCATTTCCATCAAACTTCGCTGCTTGATGAAATACTTTTCAGGGAATTAATTCCTTGAAAATAATTTAATTGAAGTGGGTGGTGCCATCTATTAAAGAAAACATTAATTAAATTCCATTTCAGTTTATTTTCATTAACCGAGTGCAATTACATGCATATCAATTTTATATTAATCAGGAAAAACACACTAACAGCAACTTAAGTTTTATAATACATCAGAAATAAATTTAACTTACATCGGTGAGGAAGATGAATCAGGAGTTTGTTTCAAATATGTTACTTCAGAATTTATTTCCTGGAGGTGTGAGTTTTGTTATAAGTAATAAAACTAGTCCGACAAAAAACAACAATTATATAGCAGAACTTTCGATAAGCTCAGTTATCATCATAAATGCAAAGCTAAACTGTTATTAAGTTTCACGATTACAAACTAAATAATTATATATTTTAAAAAATTAACATATGTACCTAATTTAAAGTTTGTGAAGTTACTATAATGTTAAAGCTACGAGATTAATATTGTTAAAATTCATCGTAAAATATTTATAAATGTAAAATATGGAAAAGTTTATTATCATTTGATTCTGGAATCCTTCTCAAAATATGATTTTTTTCTAAAAGAGTAATGTCGCGTTTTTCACCTTTAAGAATGATTTTAAAGTTTTACCCTTAATTGGGTGATTTTCACCATATGTATAATTTCTTATATTAAAGTGCATTGACTGTTTGGAATGACTGCTAAATCCTCTATGTTCATTCATTCATATATTACCATATAATACACCACTCTGGTGTATTATATGGTAATGTATGGTATTACGCTCATACAATTTTACTTTGAAATTGAAATTGGTGAGTCTCTTTGCCAATGCAAGATGAATGACATTCATCTCAGGAATATTGTAGATAAACGATGAGCTAAAATGGTCTGGAAATGGCTCTCTCTCTCTCTCTCTCATACGAAAAAAAGGATCCAATTAATTAGTAATTAGTTAAAACATAGTTTAAGATAATTTACAGAAAGAAAATCTTTTCATCAGAATATTAAATTTCCTTTTCAGTAGAGTACTCTCATATCCATAATATGGTGAAATATAATTTAAATTTTGGCATGGTACTGATTATAATTTTCTTAAGAACTTCTCATGTAAAAAAAAAAATTAATTTCTAAATAAATTTTTAATGGAAAATCATTACCAAGTTAAATTTTTTTTAAAATTATAAAAAATAAAAAAATTATAAATTATAAAATAATTTGTAATTAGAACGAGTATTATAGGCACTATTAATCAAAGTGAAATTTAAGGCATTCCAGAGTCTATTGGATAATAGACTATAATGAAAGTTTATAATTTCTAAAGAGATATTATTGAGTTCTTTGTCATACCTATGATTAGTTTACCAATATAGGTAAATTCTAACTGGGAAGTAATCGAACCTGACACCCGAAAAATTGAAACGCGACATACTGACAAATTTTTTTGAAATGTCAACCGAAACACAATAATAACCAACAGAAAAAGACCCCCCCCCCCAAAGCCTATAATTTTATAATGGTGACCAGAGTGTCAAAGCTACGTTTTTTACTCATTTGGTAAATCACCGTTTCACCCGTGCAATTTTTGGAGAGTAGAGCGTTACTACAGAGTTGCTATAGAAGAAATGAAGAATTCCATCAAGAAGATTTTTGCACAAACCGAAAGAAGATTTGCCAAAGAGAAACAATAAAGAAAGACTTCAAATAAAGAAGAAAGAAGAATTATTGTAATCACCGAAAGAAGATTCATTGGAAGAAGGCGACAAACAGAAAACCGAAGAAATAGATTGGAAATCACGGCCATTGACAGTAGAAATCGCCGTAGACGACTACAATAGGATGCCACAGCACTACTAAGGCTACTTAGGGAGGTCGACTACAATAATTAAAGTATAAAGTGAGTAGTAATCCGCATAATGAGAATGTTTGGGGTTCGAGCACCTGTATTCGTAATTACAACATTCCGAAAGTAAAAAGCTCAAATAAAGTTAACCTTGGTCTTTGCTTCCGCCCGAATTGTTCATTCTGACGAAGGTCAAGCTTGTCACTCTACCTTAGACCGACAGTTTAATGTAGAATCCACACCACGCCCCTACCAGCAGCACAGCGGAAAACCACTAGGCTACCCAAGGTACCCACTTATCTACCAACCAATTTCTTTATTGTGTAGAAAGATGAACAGTTGGGTTTTGTTGCTCGCCGCCTGCCGTCATCGGGTCTCGATCCCGAGGCCGATGGATTCGTAGTCAGGGACGCTACACCACCGAGGCATATTATATCAGTCATATCAGATTGAATAAAACTTTAAAGTCATATTAAATACAAAACATTTTTATCATAATTTAAAGAAAAGAAAATTTATATTATGGATTCCATTCGATAGCTTTTCTTTCATTTTTTTCCCAAGTAGGGGGCCTACTAAAGTCATAAAATTAATTAAGAATATGGAATATGAGCAAGGCCGTCTTTAGTATTAGTGCCGCTGTAGGCCTAAACAAAATTGCCGTCCCAAAATTGTATCTTCATTACAAAATTTGACATATAATTGAACGAACGAAAGACCAAACCAAACAACATATTTATTTACAAAATTGCAAATAAACAAATACAATATATAATACAATATACATATACAAGTACAAGTAAGACAAGTAGTGACATTATTATTTTCCTTCAGGCTTTGTATGAAGCAAATGAATCTATTAGGAGTTCATTGTAGTTAATACTCTTTCTGGTGAAGTTCATTTTAATGCATAAAAGCGAAATAGTCAATTCGTTCCTGAGAGTTTGACGAACGCAAATGGTTTTTAATTCGTGTCAGCACAGAAAATGAGCCCCCGGACAATTCGACACCAGTAGACGCGAGTAAAGTAAATAGACAAAGAGGGTATTCAAATTGGGAAACGTTGACGTCATTGGTAGAAAGTAGCGCTCTATATTGTTTACTCGGGAAGCTTGTCAAGTTGTCAGTGGCCGTATTTTAGCGTTTCATATTTTTAACATTTTTAACATACAAAAAATTACCACCACCAAAATTTTTCCCCTCTAGGCCATGGCCCAGTTGCCCTAGCGGGAAAGTTGGCCCTGAATATGAGAAACAGTATAGAAGAGTTTATAGGAAAAAAGAGGTTCTGTACTTGAAAGAAAGAGAAATTTAGTATTTGAAACGAAACTGAATAACTGTCTATAGTATAGACCAGAGGTTCTTAATCTCTGGGTCGCGACCCAAACTTGGGTCATTAAATTGTCATTTATCATTTATTTATGTTATCCCTAAACATTTTATCATTACTTATTTATTTTATTATCTATTACGAATGAACTGTTTAAAGGCATTGGACACCTAGCTAGCCCGGAGACCAGAATTTGGATCGCAGCCTGAAAAGGTGAAAAACCCCTGGTATAAACAGTTATGGTATAGTATAGCATAAACTCTATACAAATTAAACAGGAAGGGAAAATTATTTGAGTTTTATTTCGAAATTTTATAAAACTTAATGATACATTTTTGGATTTTACAGTATTTCTGAACTTTAATGGATCAGTTAAGGAGAAAAAGACGTATTGCGAATCCCTCTATGTTTCATGTGTAATAACTTAGTCTCATGTAGAGAATGAATTAAACTATGTTGATTCCAATATAAAAATTTATGTTTCCCTAGTGTGTGTGTGTGTGTGTGTGTGTGTGTGTGTGTATGCACAAGAACGGAGAAAATGAAACAGTAAATGAATTATATTATGATGATTCTCATATAGAAATTTACGATTCCGCAGTGTAGTAGTATGTGTGCACTGAAAATGGAGAAAATAAAATAATTTGATGTACACTTAAAATTCACTTAAAACGCTATACTTCTCGCTAGTTTATCCACATCTCGCATACAATATTACCGCATATCATTTTTTATGCAGGAAGGAGGGGCCAAGGGCGAATGCCCGCAATAACGTCCCACCCATAGAAGAAGCAGAGAGCCAAAATCAAGGTCCGGGGTTTTCGAGATATCTGGACACTCTGCGTTTGAAAGATTCGGGATCATAGACAGAGGGAAAGATGGATTGAGGAAGATTGTTCCAGAGTTGACTGGTTGAGTAGATGAAAGATTGAAAACACCGATTAACTCTTGCATTAGAGAGTTGGACAGAAAAGGAATGAAAATGCATCGAAAGTCTGGTGCTGCGTGCTCTGTTTAAAGAAGGAGGCATGCAGTTAGAGTTCAGAAGAGCAGTGTCCGTTATAATAACAGCGATAGTAAAGAGAGAATGAGGCAACATTGTGGCGAAGAGAGAAGGATTGAAGACAATCAGTAAGAGGCGGGGAATTGATGAGACGAAAAGCTTACATTATCAACCCTTTAATCATAAACCAGAAGGGAATCATTAGAGAAAAATAAACAAGAGTGATTATTATATGCTCATACATCAACACTCTTGAAGCAACTGCGTATATTAAAATTTGAAGGCATATTTGATATACAGATGAGCTCCTTAATGTTCAGAGTTATAAAACAACCCTCTCCCACCATATTAATCGAGATAATGAACAATTAGATACGTCACGAGCATCAAACAAGGTACAGTATATGGCGAGTAACCATATCTCAAAGGCAAACTATACTCTTCAATGTAGTAGAAATTCGGATCACCTGAAGATCCGTCACCCCAGCCTTTTTTAGTTAGCTTTATAAGGCTAACTAACGAAAATATCAAGACCTAACCTAACCAATCGTTAGATCAACTGTAAGCCCTTGACGATTGGTTAGGTTAGGTCGTGACAGTTTCGTTAGTTAGCTTTATAAAGCTAACTAAAAAAAGGCTGGGGTGACGGATCTTCAGGTGATCCAGAAATAGAAATTCTTACACTTATTTTGCGATGAAATTATGAAACAATCTACCGGATGAATTAAAATTAATCAATGCTCTCTCTCATCTTTTATAAAGCGATTTAAATTTAACAAATTCCAAAGTTACTGAAGGCACTCCTTCCTTTCTCTTTGCTAAAATTCTCCTTATCCTTCTTCTAGAAATCTCTCCTATTCACCTCGGCCCCCCCCCCCATTTCATTATCCTTCGTACTAAATGTTTACTAAAAGTATCTGTCCTAATTTGTAAGTTCCTTACAGTTTTATACTGTATTATTCGTTGTATTCAGCTCCTAATATAAGTATATGTCCTGATCTGTAAGTTCTCTCTAGCCTTTAAAGCAGGGATCACCAACCTGGGCGGTAGCGCCCACTAGTGGGCTCACATTAAAGGTAATTAAACATTTATTTCATTATTTATCTTATCGATTACGTTGATTTATTCTTTTTGATCTAAGGTGGGCGATAAGCTTTTTTAATTTTCAAAAAATCGTAAAAGTGGGCGGTGAACAAAAAAAAAGGTTGGTGACCCCTGCTTTAAAGTCTATTGGAAAAATCTATAAAGATTTTGTAATCATATCTATTATATAATTAGAATCTAATTATATATCAATTACATATATTACAGTTAGGTAGACCAGCCATGAGTGGATCCTAGGGTCTTTGTTGGTCTGAAACATTATAACATTATAACATTATAATTTAATTAGTAGATTTTTGTCTGTTAAATTAACACGGTTGCTAAAGTCAGTTTTACGATTGTATACAGCATCTGTATTTAATAATGAAATTATACTCAGTATGTAAACGGTATATACAGGGTGAGCGAAAAGTCCCTGTGTACCTGAAAGAAGTGTAGTGAACTTGTACCCGCACTGTGTTGGAAGTGGACAGGTGCACAAGGACTTTTCGCTCACCCTGTATTTGTAAATAAATAAATAAATAAAAAAATAAAATAATAATCTTTTTCAGAAATAAGCTCTTATCCTGTTTACAGAAGAATCTTATATACCGCGTCGTAACTTCTTGTTGAAGTAGAGAATGGAAATTCCATATTAATTACTATTAATTCCCAATATTCTTCAATATTAGTCATTATTCAATATAATGAATATTATTGTAAATTGATTTCTTATTAAATATAAAATTAAAATATTTTTCATATTACAAATGGCTTGCTCGCATTTAAAATACAGGGTGAATAAAAAATTCCGCCCGATTTTGGGTTTCCACATTTTAAGTTCTATCGGGCGAAACGTTTTATTCACCCTGTAAATTAATTATAGTTGAGAGTCTAAGATTAACCGTTCAGTGCACAGTGTTACTTTACTGATTTTGTTCTGGTTAACGCCAGACAATTTTATTCAGTCAGGATTTTCGAAATTGAAAATAATTTAGGTTTTTCTTTACAAATTTTGAGATAAGTTACGTGGAACATGACTAAAAATTAAGATTTGAGTCAATAATTAAAACTAGTTAGTCAACCTAAATAGTTTGTAAATAATTAACCATACTGAATGACATCATCAATTACTAACTCTATTTGCCGCCGGACTGTCGCTTTTCCGCGAGTTCAAGTAGGACCTGTTACAATTCCGGAGTTTTCGAGTTCCGCTTCAAATGTTAGGAATTTCTCTCCCGAGTTTCGGAAACAACTTTGGCGATATTGAAACGAGTCAGACGATGCAAAAAAGGAGAATTATGGAAGAAAGGACAATGGTATAATTTTCCTTCAACTGAATTCTAATTATACGCAGACACGTACTAAAAAAATGGTGCTGGTTAAGTGTGCGGTCTACCAACGATTCGGCGGTCTACCTTTTAATTATAGCTTCTTATCTTGTTTACTAATTGTTTATTTACATCCCATTGTCAATCGCGCTTGACGATTGGTTAAGTTTAGTCATGATATTTTCGTTAGTTTTAACGAAAATATCATGATTAAACCTAACCAATCGTAGGTAGACCGCACACTTAACCAGCACCAAAAAAATAATGTCCTACATTTTTTTTAACATACTGAAGGATAACTACGAAGCCAGAAACCTCCAAAGACCGGAAAATCGTTAACGAATTGTACGAAAAGGAATGTATTAATTCGTTTGATTTAAAATTTATAGAAAAAAACGATATTATGACATTTAGGTTTTCAATAATAATGATGATAATAATAATAATGATAATAATAATAATAATAATAATAATAATACAAAAGCTTAGCCATAAGACACCCTTTAAACCAGGGGGTGTCTAACCTTTTTTCATGAAGGGCCATATTTCAATTAATGACCCATACCGAGGGCCAGTGTGCAAATTTTAGATACAATTTTATTTTAAAATTAAATTTTATTGAAATAAAACATGACATTAGATACTTAATTTTCAGTATCCAGTATCCACCAGCCGAGCCTGATACAAATCTTTGGCGGGCCGGACTCTGGCCCGCGGGCCCTGCCTTGGACGAACCTCCTTTAAACCACTGCTTTCAATATTCGTGAAGTAAAGTTTAAACAAAGTCATCACCGAAGCAACTTACTCACATTTTCAATATATCCGGTAAAACTCCACGTGTGTGTATATATATATATATATATATATATATATAATATAATATATATATAATATATATATATATATATATATATATATATATATATATATATATATATATATATATATATATATGTAACGTAAAGAACGACGCTTGTATAGGAGAACATTCCGCGCAAGATGAGGAGGAAGAACGAACAAATGAGGTAACCACCCGGGAATCGAACCCGGGATCTTCCGATTGCCGGTCAGATATGATAACCACTACACAATGGTCCTCACTCGATCAGAAGTCGTAATTCTCCTACATACGCGCATAAACCAATGCCCCGAGGGGGGCACCTTCCGCATGCCGCACCTATATATACATTTCAACTGCAAAGAACACGCAGTATAATTAACGTAAAGAACGACGCTTGTATAGGAGAACATTCCGCGCAAGATGAGGAGGGAGAACGAACAAATGAAAAAATGAGGTAACCACCCGGGAATCGAACCCGGGATCTTCCGATTGCCGGTCAGATATATTATATGTTCTTAACAAACAAACAGACATTCATTTTAATTTATTTTGCTAGAAAATAAAGGATTTCTCATTAATTATTCCTGCTCTATTTATCTTTGACTCTGAGTGAGTTTGAATTTTTAATCTTTTGTGTCTATCCCTTCAATTAAGGTTTAAATTCGATATAGACAGAATTCGTTCGAAATAGACAGAATTCGTTCGAAATAGATAGGACTCGTTCGAAATAGACAGAATTCATTCGAAACAGACAGAATTCATTCGAAATAGACAGAACTCGTTCGAAATAGATAGAATTCGTTCGAAATAGACAGAATTCATTCGAAATAGACAGAATTCGCTCGAAATAGACAGAATTCATTCGAAATAGACAGAACTCGTTCGAAATAGATAGAATTCGTTCGAAATAGACAGAATTCATTCGAAATAGACAGAATTCATTCAAAATAGACATAATTCGCTCGAAATAGACATAATTCATTCGAAATAGACAAAATTCATTCGAAATAGACAGAACTCGTTCGAAATAGACAGAATTCATTCGAAATAGACAAAATTCATTCGAAATAGACAGAATTCATTCGAAATAGACAGATTTCACTCGAAATATTTCTTTTATACGATAAGTAAGAAAGGAAATGAATAATTTGATATTTCTACTTGGAAACTTTCATTTATTTAAACGCAAAAGTTTTTGAGGAAAATTATTTTTAATTCTGATTTGAATTATTTACTTTAATAGACGTAATTAAAGGTAACTTTTTCCTTAAAGACTGAATTATTTTAATTTATAAATAGAGTAAATATTTTAATTATTTTGAGAATTATTTTAAAGTTTATTTATTTAGTTTTTAACTTTGAATTAAATTAATAAAATCTGGAGTGACTTTATTTTTTACATAATGAATGAATGCTGAATTGCTTTAGCCGTTTACTATGTGTTTGTTTTCATATCCTAACTGTACGTATACTTTCCTTAAATGTTAATTCTTTAACGCCGACTGTTGCTTTATGGCAACACGAACTTGATAATCGATTTTAAGCCTTATGATCTGAATATTAGAGGTTATTTTGGCTTGAACAGGGAAAAAATGTTAAAATACAGATTTCATAAGTCACGCATGAAAGAGTTAATAAGACTAATTCTTTTTTTTTTAATAGTATTTGGCAAGATTAATTTAACTATTTCACTGCCTAATAAGGAATTAATAAGCGATTAGGAATTTTTAAAATTAATTTTCCTGATTTCTAACATTTTTTATTGCTTTTTTTTATTTTGTTCCATTATGTTGTTATAGTGAGCCCAGTAAAGCCTAAAGCTTAAGGGCCAAATTTAATAAAATAAATAGTCCAGTTTCCCAGTTATGTCATTGTTAAATAAAATAATAATAATAATAATAATAATAATTTGGGAACACCTCCCCCCCCCTCCCCCAAAATGTTATGTAAAGCAAAAATTATTAAAATTGGATTTCCGAGAAAAGATTGTTTACATAATTCAGATTAAGTATCCCCTTTTTTCAAGTATCATCCCCCCTTTTTCAAGTACCATCACCCCCTCCCCTTATAATTTTGTCTATAAAAAGGCCTTTAGTGGCCGTAAAACGCACAGAGTAAAATCCTTCATCCCCATAATATAGAATTCACTAATTTTTCAGTGTAAAACCACTCATTTAAGCTTTGTAATGGGGTTCCCGACCATATTAATCGATTAGATTAATCCTTAATCCCTACCCATTATAAAAATTACGCTAGCAATACCCAGGGTACTAGGGTACACCAGTACTCCCCGGTAGGGTTTAAGATTTAACACTCTACCGCAATAAAAATTATGTAATAAGATGATCAGCTCTGATTTTATTCCACACACACCATAACCATTCAGTATGGTGAGTCTACTCTACCAATCTGAATAGATTCTAACTAGGAAGTAACCGAACCTGATGCCCGAAAGATTGGACTGCGACATTTTGATGAGAGAGAGAGAGAGAGAGAGAGAGAGAGAGAGAGAGAGAAGAGAGAGAGAGATATGCACCATAATCTACACTTGGAAAATACTAGAAAAACTAGTATCTAACCTCAAACTGAACCCAGTAACATCTTAAAAAAATAATGGAATATAGGAAAGGTAGAATGTGTAGTGTTCCCAAGCTAAAGGCCAGACAAGTGACACTCTCAACTCTAAAAGAAAATAGTTTGAGTTTCAGAAGGAAGCTTCCGAAGGAGATCAGGAATACCACTGGTGTTAAAGTGGTATTTCTGAAAAGAGATTAGACGCCTGGCTCAGGACGGTACCAGATGAGCCGAGTGTACCTGGCTATGTACGATGGTGGAAATCGAAAGAGAGCAACTCGCTCCTTCACCATGCCACGCCTAGAGGTGTATCAGTATCGCGACGAATGTAAAAAAGGCAAATTTTAATATATTCTACAGGGTGTCCCGTAAGTCTGGACCCATAGGGAAAAATAATAAAATTACAAAATAGTCCAAAAATTTATTTATAATATATTTTTTTATTATTTTTATTATTATTTTTATTATTTTTTTATTATGATCTTACTCCGCTGGAGTTTTATTTGTGGGGCCACTTGAAAGCCAAAGTGTACGAGGTCAAACTTCAGAACATTTTCCACCTTAAAGCACGCATTGTGGAGGCGTGTCAAGAAATTTCTGCGACTGTGATTCAGAAAGTGCTGTCGCAGTGGAGATTGCGTCTTCAACTATGTGTGCGACACAACGGCGGACACTTTGAACAGATTATGTAATAAATTTTTGGACTATTTTGTAATTTTATTATTTTTCCCTATGGGTCCAGACTTACGGGACACCCTGTATGATGTAATTCTTTTCAATGCATTTATAAGCAACATCGGGCTTATAATTTGAAGCATTCTCTGCATATAATTATGTTTTAAACGAAAGACTAAACTTTCAAAGGACCTCCTTTGAAATTTCTGTCCTTTGGGATATCTCGCAAGATTTTAGACCAGTGGTTCTTAACCTTTTTACTACCATGCCCCCTCTAGGAATTGGTCCTTCCCTCCACGCCCCCCTTCAATCAAAATAACATTCTCAATAACTTCTCAATATTAGCCCATGCTCTCGTTAAGAGAATAACAAATACAATTAGAGAAATTCCTGTTTCTAGGGGGGCGCGCCCCCCAGGTTAAGAACCACTGTTTTAGACTGTCCTTCTTCCAAATTTACGTGAAAATGAAAGGAAATCTATAAGTAAAATGACAGTCCATTATGCAGACAATGAAAGGTCATTTTTGTTTAGAGTGTAGGTCAACAGCTTGATTAGTAATGAGTTATTATCAAAGGACAATCAAAGGCCATTTTTGTTTAGAGTGTAGGTCAACAGCTTGATTAGTGACGAGTTATTATCAAAGGACAATCAAAGGCCATTTTTGTTTAGAGTGTAGGTCAACAGCTTGATTAGTAATGAATTATTATCAAAGGACAATCAAAGGACATTTTTGTTTAGAGTGTAGGTCAACAGTTTGATTAGCGACGCGTTATTATCAAAAGATATTTTTGTTTAGAGTGTAGGTCAACAGTTTGATTAGTGACGCGTTATTATCAAAGGACAATCAAGGGACATTTTTGTTTATAGTGTAGGTCAACAGTTTGATTTTTGATGAGTTATTATCATATCAAAGGACAACTAAAGGATATTTTTGTTTAAAGTATAGGTCTAAAGTTTGATTAGTGACGCGTTATTATCAAAGGACAATCAAAGGACATTTTTGTTTAGAGTGTAGGTCTAAAGTTTGATTAATAACGAGTTATTATCAAAGGACAATCAAAGGACATTTTTGTTTAAAGTATAAGTCTAAAGTTTGATTTTTGATGAGTTATTAGAAAAAGCATATACAATTATTATAGAAAGGGTGAATTTATAAATAAACCATGACGATATAATGATGTTCCTAAGCACCTCCCTTAAGTCGAGCAGGCCAAAAGAAACCTTCTTCATCTTCTCCTTCACATGTTATCATCTGCATGCGTGGGTGCAGTGAATCAACGATCAATAGCAAAATTATGCGATTTTGGAAAGGAGTTATTCAGAGGTGAACGCCTCCCCCCCCTCCCCCACGCCCCCGATCTCATGTAAACTGAACCTTCATTCAATATATTTGATGCGAAAGGAAATTTCTCTTAATATTTAATCCATAACACTTTTTTGAAACAAATAATAAATCTCTCGTGTATTCTTATATACTGTATATATATATATATATATATGAAAATTATTTCACGAAGGTAACACGTGAAAAATATTTATGATGAATAAAACCACGAAGGAAAGGAAACACAAAATGGTGCTCAAGCGCTTTCGTCTAATGACATCCTCAGGAACACTGAGGATGTCATTAGACGAAAGCGCTTGAGCACCATTTTGTGTTTCCTTTCCTTCGTGGTTTTATTCATCATATATATATATATATATATACACACACACACACACTGCTGTGTAAAATCTTTAGACATTTTACATTTTTACACTTTGATTCACAAGGAAACTAAAACTTTGTATTTAATTCACATAACTACATTTATAAAGAATATACTTTCATATACACTACATGGCAACCCACAATTTACATTGATCAGAATCTTCAAAACACTGATCACAATACTTCAAAACAAAACAAACTGCATATGAGCAGATAATATTAAGTATTGTAGAAGCTAATCTTTTGTAATTAACATTCAAATATAATTGATGAAACATTGTAATGGTGTCATTGTTAATAAAATCATTTTCTTTTTAACTCTCTACAGATCCATTAACCTTTAGGTTAATTTTTGTATTGCAAAATAAAGATCTACCAGGATCAATTGTCTGGTTTAGACAAAATGGCTAAAATTTCAATTGAAGACGGCTACAGAATTGTGTTGTTGTATAAAAAGGGAAACACTACTGACTGAAATAGATTGCATCAATCGATTTTCAAAGTGTGGTATCAGAAACATTATTAACAAGTGCAGAGAAACATCTTTTATAATTTACAAACCAAGGACTGGAAGACCACCGAAAAAGTTGTGTAACAAGGATGAGCAATACCTGAAGATATTATTTTTTAAGTGTTGCATTGACAACGGAGCTGGCAGAAGGGTCGGTTGTCGTTGTTCATCCATTAACAGTACGAAAGTCACTTTTGAAATTAGGACTTAAAGGGTGTGTTGCAGTTAAAAAATCTCTATTGAGGAATGATAACAAGGCTAAAATATGCACAAGAAACACAGAAATTGAACTATGGAACAATGGTCAAAGGTGCTTTGGACGGACGAGTCACAGTTTCAGTTATTCAAAGAGAGAGACGACGAGCAACTGAAACCTATAAAGAGCCTTGCTTGAACCCAATAGTTTAGCATGGAGGAGTTTCAATTCAAGTTTGGAGGTGCATCTTCTCAAATGGTGTTGGAAAATTGTTGATAATTGATGGTATATTGCTGTGTACTGTGTACAAACAGATTTTGATCCACCATGTTATCCCTAATGATGAAAAGCAAAGCTTATTGATCCAAACTTTATCTTACAGCAAGATAATGATCCAAAAAACACACAGCAGTGGAATAATTAAAACCCATTTGACGAAAGAGGAAGCTGGAGTCCTTCAACGAGTGGTATGGGTCCCCTCACAGCCCAAATCTCAATATCACTGAAGATGTATGGAACTATTTGGATAAAGAAAAAGCAAAAAAGAATCCCAACAACTTGGATGATCTGTGGAAGATCTCGGAAGAAGCGTGGAACATCATACCATAAGAGACTGTAATAAAATTATGTGAAAGTGACCCCAGAAAAAATTCAGCTGTTTTAAACGAAAAGAATGGACACTTTCGCTATCAGTTTATACCGGGTGTCCGAGAATTATTTGTACAATTTTTGGCTGTTATTAAAAGTCAACTATGAAGTGTAGAAATTCCAGTGTTGTCCCATTTTACAGAGAATCTCATTAAGTATTTTCTGATACCACGTTTTGACAAGTTTTTTAGAAATGTACGCGGGTGACAGACATTGATGATTTAAAAGCAAGAATCACAGCTGCTATTGAGCGAATTGATGTGGATATGCTGCAGCGTACATGGCAACATTTGGAGTATCGATTGGATGTTTTGCGAATCACTAATGGTGCACATATCGAATGTTTGTAACAACGTTACTTTAATAAAAGAAACTTTTGAAAATACAGATTCTAAATAATCTTGTTTAAGAATTTTACGTGTGTTATCAAGAATTTTATTAAAAGATGAAATTGTATGGATAATGTTCGGACACACTGGAATTTCTAAAAAACTTGTCAAAACTTGATATCAGAAAAAACTTAATGAGATTCTCTGTAAACTGGGACAACACTGGAATTTCTACACTTCATGGTTGACTTTTAATAACAGCCAAATATTGTACAGATAATTCTCGGACACCCTGTATAAAGGTATGTTCTGTATATATATATAGTTATTTGAACTTCATTTTTATTTAATATATACTGTAAATTGAAATTTACAGTGTATATGAAATGAAAATCAGTATATTTACAGTATATATGAAATTTACAGCATAAATGAAATACAGCATATATTTATGCTGTTTCCTCTCGGGTCGATCCCTATTGTTCTTCCATGTGGCCTCAAACAAAATTCTCAAAATGAACTTCATTTTGGATCCTTAGTTTAAAAAGATTCTTCATTTTCGATCCTTACTTTAAAAAGATCCTTAATTTTCGATCCTTAATTTAAAAAGATCCTTAATTTTCGATCCTTAATTTAAAAAGATCCTTAATTTTCGATCCTTAATTTAAAAAGATCCTTAATTTTCGATCCTTAATTTAAAAAGATTCTTCATTTTCGATCCTTAATTTAAAAAGATCCTTAATTTTCGATCCTTAATTTAAAAAGATCCTTAATTTTCGATCCTTAATTTAAAAAGATCCTTAATTTTCGATCCTTAATTTAAAAAGATCCTTAATTTTCGATCCTTAATTTAAAAAGATCCTTAATTTTCGATCCTTAATTTAAAAAGATCCTCAATTTTCGATCCTTAATTTAAAAAGATCCTCAATTTTCGATCCTTAATTTAAAAAGATCCTTAATTTTCGATCCTTAATTTAAAAAGATCCTTAATTTTCGATCCTTAATTTAAAAAGATCCTTAATTTTCGATCCTTAATTTAAAAAGATCCTTCATTTTCGATTAATTTCTGGCAAAAAAAAAATAATAAATAAATAAATAATAAAATAAATAAATAATAAATAATTCCATTTTCTGGAAAATTCCTCATCCGGGTTCGAATCGGAATCGATAAAACATTTGAATAATAAATTGTTGATGACTCGAAAAAAATTCGTAACATTTCAGTGATATTTATAATTCGTTTGCTAATATTAAATAATTCCCTTTAAAGGTTACCTCGTTTCAAAGGAAAATTTCAAAGAAATTAAGTCACAAATTGAAATTCATCAATAATTTCTCATTTTCTTTTAGCATTTCTTAAATCAGTGAATAATTTCTCATTTTCTTTTATCATTTCTTAAATCAGTGAATAATTTCTCATTTTCTTTTATCATTTCTTAAATCAGTGAATAATTTCTCATTTTCTTTTATCATTTCTTAAATCAGTGAATAATTTCTCATTTTCTTTTATCATTTCTTAAATCAGTGAATAATTTCTCATTTTCTGTTATCATTTCTTAAATCAGTGAATAATTTCTCATTTTCTTTTATCATTTCTTAAATCAGTGAATAATTTCTCATTTTCTTTATCATTTCTTAAATCAGTGAATAATTTCTCATTTTCTTTTATCATTTCTTAAATCAGTGAATAATTTCTCATTTTCTTTTATCATTTCTTAAATCAGTGAATAATTTCTCATTTTCTTTTATCATTTCTTAAATCAGTGAATAATTTCTCATTTTCTTTTATCATTTCTTAAATCAGTGAATAATTTCTCATTTTCTTTTACTATTTCTTAAATCAGTGAATAATTTTTCATTTTCTTTTATCATTTCTTAAATCAGTGAATAATTTCTCATTTTCTTTTACCATTTCTTAAATCAGTGAATAATTTCTCATTTTCTTTTATCATTTCTTAAATCAGTGAATAATTTCTCATTTTCTTTTATCATTTCTTAAATCAGTGAATAATTTCTCATTTTCTTTTATCATTTCTTAAATCAGTGAATAATTTCTCATTTTCTTTTATCATTTCTTAAATCAGTGAATAATTTCTCATTTTCTTTTGTCATTTCTTAAATCAGTGAATAATTTCTCATTTTCTTTTATCATTTCTTAAATCAGTGAATAATTTCTCATTTTCTTTTATCATTTCTTAAATCAGTGAATAATTTCTCATTTTCTTTTATCATTTCTTAAATCAGTGAATAATTTCTCATTTTCTTTTATCATTTCTTAAATCAGTGAATAATTTCTCATTTTCTTTTATCATTTCTTAAATCAGTGAATAATTTCTCATTTTCTTTTATCATTTCTTAAATCAGTGAATAATTTCTCATTTTCTTTTATCATTTCTTAAATCAGTGAATAGTTTCTCATTTTCTTTTATCATTTCTTAAATCAGTGAATAATTTCTAATTTTCTTTTACCATTTCTTAAATCAGTGAATAATTTCTCATTTTCTTTTATCATTTCTTAAATCAGTGAATAATTTCTCATTTTCTTTTATCATTTCTTAAATCAGTGAATAATATCTCATTTTCTTTTATCATTTCTTAAATCAGTGAATAATTTCTCATTTTCTTATCATTTCTTAAAGCAGTGAATAATTTCTCATTTTCTTTTATCATTTCTTAAATCAGTGAATAATTTCTCATTTTCTTTGTCATTCTTAAATCAGTGAATAATTTCTCATTTTCTTTTATCATTTCTTAAATCAGTGAATAATTTCTCATTTTCTTTTATCATTTCTTAAATCAGTGATAATTTCTCATTTTCTTTTATCATTTCTTAAATCAGTGAATAATTTCTCATTTTCTTTTATCATTTCTTAAATCAGTGAATAATTTCTCATTTCCTTTTATCATTTCTTAAATCAGTGAATAATTTCTCATTTTCTTTTATCATTTCTTAAATCAGTGAATAATTTCTCATTTTCTTTATCATTTCTTAAATCAGTGAATAATTTCTCATTTTCTTTTATCATTTCTTAAATCAGTGAATAATTTCTCATTTTCTTTTGTCATTTCTTAAATCAGTGAATAATTTCTCATTTTCTTTTGTCATTTCTTAAATCAGTGAATAATTTCTCATTTTCTTTTATCATTTCTTAAATCAGTGAATAATTTATCATTTTCTTTTATCATTTCTTAAATCAGTGAATAATTTCTCATTTTCTGTTATCATTTCTTAAATCAGTGAATAATTTCTCATTTTCTTTTATCATTTCTTAAATCAGTGAATAATTTCTCATTTTCTTTTATCATTTCTTAAATCAGTGAATAATTTCTCATTTTCTTTTATCATTTCTTAAATCAGTGAATAATTTCTCATTTTCTTTTAGCATTTCTTAAATCAGTGAATAATTTCTCATTTTCTTTTATCATTTCTTAAATCAGTGAATAATTTCTAATATAAAAAAAAGTTAATTTTAAATCATTTCTAATATACTCTATATGATCACAGTTAAATTACATTAATAACACAAAAACTCATTACTGTGACAGTTAATTTATTATACTTAACAATTGGGTCTAGAAATACAATTTCTCTTGCATGGAGGTAAGCAGTGAAATGTGATGAGATTTCTGCTGAATGTTTTAATCATTAGCGGTCAGCGGAGGTCGGGAGAACCTTATCTAGTGGTGGTTGAATCTTAAAGACATTGAGAAGTCATCCTCTCAATACTTCCCTAAAAAACACTGAATTGTTTTTTATTACTGAAGTCACGTGATGTAATAACTGTTTTGCACTATTCCAGTCAACAGAATGAGGATAAATATCAGGAATTAGGAACACGTAACTAAGGCTATGCCACGTTTGGTGCATTTATGCCCCTGTTATTCTGACTATCAGAATTTTTCTAGGTTTGGTTTGTATTCACTCTTTTGTCTATTTTTCCAGTCAACATATTTATTTGCAAAAAGAAGGCAAAATTATAGCTAAATTATAGCTAAATTAGTCTCATTCTGAAACTTCCGGTGTTTTACTGACTGAAGTAAGAAGCCCTTTCTGAATCTGAGCACTGGTGAGTGCATTATCAGTGCGTTGAATCGTTATTCGTGGCCGATTATAATTTTGGCTTGTACTCTTCATCCTTGGCCAGAATCCTCTTTTGATCTTGTGTACTTTACACGGAAATATTTAAACTCAGGAACCTACACTGTAGCTTTCTTTTATAAGTACTTTTACGTGTCATCGTTTTACGTTCTTCTGCCCATATTTAGCTTGCGTAAGTTAGGAATTTATTGGGTAATAAGCAAAGGAGTTAAAGGAATAATGAATTTACAGCCCTTATTCGAGCTAAAAGCTAAATCCTGCGGAGGGATTGTTAAAATCGTTGTAGGATCAATAGAAAATTGATTATTAATGCAAAGTGTGATTGCAGTTATCTAAACTGCAATATATTTAAGAGAGAATTTGATTTAGGTACTGATATTTAATAATAATACACATGAAATTAATAAGAAGTGGAAATAATAGATATTATATTAAATATATATATTATATATATTATTATATATATATATATATTAGGGTGGCCCTTATTTTTCGAAACCACCCAATCAACCAAATTTGGGGGTCTCATCCCTGCATTTTTTTCCTATTAATATAAAATGTGTACCAAAGAAGTTTTATTAAAATCAATTAATATTTAAGGGAGCCTCATAAGCAACCATCCCTAGTAGGCCAAATTTACTATGCTTTCAGTCCTAAAATGTTTAGTTCAATTCAGTTTCTAATTAATCAGTAGTCAATGTCTATTTTAGTTTATGCTCTTCTTTAACTGCTGTTATTTGCCCTTATAATGGAACGCTAATAAAAATTCGTGTATTTATGTTTCAAGAATTAACTAAATTTGAATCCTTGTGCGGCACCAGTAAGAATATTTATAATTACTTGAGATTTTGCACATTTTGTTTTTTTGTTAAATGGAATATATTTGAGGGAGTGAGACGGTGAAATTTGCAATTTCGGAAAATAAGGGCCAGTACACAATCTTTCCAAAATTTAAAAACAAAACAAAATGACATCATTCTGAGTCTTGATTTCAGCTCTCTCCTTCTCCTTCTTCATGAGAGAGGCGTTTCTGCAGACATTCTTCCTTGGCCCCCTCCTTCCTGCAAAATATATAATATATATATATTCTGCTTCTCTCTTCATATATGGCCTTTATCGACACATGGTTTTGACTAGATGAGGACAGCGTCACACATCGCACCTTGAATCGAGACTCTCTTGTAAACGGCCCTCAGTCAAGGTGGCACCACACAAGATGCCAGAAGTTATCTTAAAGGGGGCCTCTTCGTGGAACTATTATATAATCATTCCTTAACAGGCTTAACTTAAATAACTCAAAATCCATTTAATTGTCCGTATTCTTGTAATTCATCTAATGAGCGACTGCGCAATTATAATTCAATCAATAATCTAATTCAACTCGCATTTGTTCTGTGAATTTGCATTCAAACTACCGTAACTGTAAAGCTGATTCCTTAATTAAAGGAAGAAAATTCACTTCAGTGGTCTCTTTTATTTAATGGCATTTATTATTTTCTTCCAAAGATCTGGTGACCCCCTCAAACAAGCAAACATTTATTTAACTAGCTTCATTCTTTATAGGACGTACAGTTCTACAGGCCACCATATCAGTATATGTATATATATATTAGGCCGGGTCGAAAATGGGAAATTTTTTTATTTCTTAAAAGTACACTATGTGAGAAGTTTCATTTTATCATCTTAACAAAATATTAACATATTAAGCATGTGCTAACCCCTGTTACCCCTAGCACATGCCCCCCCCCCCCTTTTCACCCTCATATTTGCATATATTTAAATGGAAAAAAATGTTATTTCTTAAAAAGTCCACTATGTGAGAAGGTTTTTTTTATCACTTTAACAAAATATTAAAAAAGCAAGCATGTTCTACCCTACTACCCCTATCACATGCCCCTCCTCCCTTTTTTACCTTCATATTTGCGTATGTTTAATGTTGTTATATGTTACATGATAAGTTGTTTGTTTAATGCTTGATATTTTTATGTTTCAGATAAATAGAAATAATTTTTCAGATAAATAGAAATAATTTTTCAGATAAATAGAAATAATTTGCATTTGCTTTAATTATAATTTGAATTATCATAAATTATAAATTACATATAATTTGATTTTACTTCTGAATATAAACTATGACTACTAGAAGCAAGTCCTCAAATGCAGTCTTTGGATATCCTACGGAATTCCCAACAGCCATGACTCCTTCAAAAGCAGATGATGTGAGACACTACCTTTTTGTGCGCCGTCGTGAAGAAGCTAAATCAAAAGGATCAGCAACTGCTAATGATTGTTACAGGGTTGTTGTAAAAGATATTGAAGACATTTGGATGAAATTTTCTTTTCCTACGATTAACACCAAAGGTATCTATCTTAAAGTCAGTCTACTAATGGAAGAAGTCTCAAAATTGAACAAGGTGCCGTTACATCGAAGAAATTAAAGTTTTGCCTTAAAAGTAGCTCAGTATGATGAAATGTTTGATATATCTTCTTGTCAATGCTATGATAAGGGAACTGATAGGAAATCTTGCTGGTGTAAGGATAAAATACCAATGGCAGAATGGGAGTCTTTTGTGGGTCAAAAACAAAGAAAAAATCAGTTAGGACCAATTGATCGCATAGCTAGTTCAACAAAGAAGAGATCTTTAGCGAGAGCCCAAGAAGCACAAAACCGTCAACTAAAAGCGCAAGAAGAAATGACTGAAGCCACCAATGTTTTACCATCAGAATTTATAGAAAATACCGAAGAAGACATGGATGTAGATTCAAAGTCAGGATCTAGATTATGAGGCCGATTTAGAATTGACTGAGAATATTCAGAACAGGCACTCCTATAAAAACCTAGCATTAACAGCGGATCGTTATCGTGTAAGTTGTAGAGCTGCAGCTGCAATAGTCAATGCAGCTTTAAAATATGGGGATCCTTAACCACACCAACTGACCAACATGCTTGACAGAAAGAAATTAGAAAGAGAAAGAAATCGCATGGGTGAAACAAACCTAGTACAAAGGCATGTCAGAAAAGAACAGGATATGACAACCGTCAAAAGTTTATCTTAAACTCGTTAGAATCAAGGCGAAAACTGCTCAAGTTTGAATGGAAGGCCCGATGGAATGAGTAAGAAACATATGAAATAAAATTTCCTAATGATATTGAAAATTTCTTCCCTTTTGATGTGATAAGGAACAATGAAAAAGTTAATTGAATTTTAGCACATTTATTATGCCTCTAATTTTTTTTTCTGAATACATTGTTGTATTTAATTAATTTTCCTAAAACTGTACATTATTAAATAAAATATTATACGTTAATAAAGATTTATGTCATCAAAAAACCTGAATGTAGAGTAAGTCCCGTATAAATGGAATATTCTTCAATATAGGTCAAAAAGTGAAACATTGTGCCAGGGGTAGGAAGGCTTTAAACAGCGAAAATAATTTATGAGGGGGTTCCTGTGTTCCATTCAAACCCCTCACAATATATCTTTTCAATACAAAATTTCAACCTGTGTGTGGTGTGTGTGTGTGTGTGTGTGTGTGGTGTGTGTGTTTAACAACAACTACAAATTATTTTAAAATATGAAAACCTTCAAATCCAAACATTTTAATTATTCCTTTATTCATATTATTCATAGGATTCATATTCGTTTATTATTCACTTTTTGTATGAATTTCAATTGAACCTAAAACTTAAACAGGAGTACAAATAACTTCTCTCAACGACAATCCACGTCCGAAAGAAACAGTCAGCGAACGGATCTAAAAATTGAACTAAAATGGGAATAAGCGCAAAAACCAATGGGATGCCATGCGCATAGTGAAAATCAATTTTCACGCGCATGTCAACGTGCCACTACGAATTTATTCTTTACAGTCACTGATTTGACCGGCCGAATTAACTAACGGTCATAGAAAAAAAAATTTCGTAGTTTAACGTATTGCGAAATCGGGAGAAAACAGTTAAAAAGCAACGTTAATAAACCTGGAAACCCGATCACAAGATTCAACAAAATTAGTTATAAACGTAAATGAAATCTGTCCAAGTTAGAGTTTGTTTCAATTGTTCATGTTAAAAAAACAACGTTAAAAAACAACGTTAAAAAACAACGTTAAAAAAACAACGTTAATAAACCTGGAAACGCGATTACGAGATTCGACAAAATTGGTTATAAACGTAAATGAATTCTGTCGAGGTTAGAGTTTGTTCCAATTTTTCATTGTATAGAAAAAAACGGTCAAAATCGGAAAGGCGCAAATGTAGAAAGAAAAAAAAAACAGTAAAAAATCACAAGCGAAAAACTTAAGTAGGAAAGTTAGTCGGAGGTTGATGCTATATAAAGATAGATTTTCATTCGTCAAAGATAGATCGGTTGACCGAGAGGCAAAGACGAAGAACAAACGAGACAACTTCTGAAAGCAAATATTTTTCAATATAGCACTAAACAACAACAACAATAATAATAATAATAAACTAAAGGGGGAAGGGAGAAGGGGGGAGGGGGTTGGGGCACGTGGGAAACTTCAACCCGTCATTTTTTCCCGGGTTCCTCCAACTGAAATTTGAAGGTACATGAACTACATACAAAATGCACAAGTTTGGCTTCCCGAGTATATGTTTTATTGTTAACTCATGAAGGAACTCTTTTAGCTTCATGTGAAAAACTCTCGCAACAATATCTTGACTATATTCTGGACTTTGATGAACTTCAATGCTTTCAGCGATTTCAAGCCATCTTGGATTGTGGGTAAACGTAATAAAAAGATCCGGGTTCCCAAATTTTCTTACAATTGCCATCGTGTCTTGGTAATTCTGTTGCATTGCTCTCGGGCTGCCTTCATCAAAATACTAATTTGACAGCAGATGTTCCGTATTTATATTCATAAGCCTGTTTTTACACAAGGACAGGTTTACGTAGCTTTACCTAGAGTGAGAAGTATTGATTCCGTTAAAGTGTTTGGTGAAAGAATAACAAGATATCGTGTACTTAAAGAAGTAATACCTTACCTTATGAACCTTATGTTGTTTCGTGCGTTGGTCTTTCTTCACACGGAGGTCAAGCTGGTGGCCCCGCAAGGCCCCGCAATAAAGATATTAATTTGACCGCAAATGTTTTGCGAGTCTCCGCTAGTAATTACAATAACTTACCCTATAAAAGTTAATAGATAGAAAATATACAATTACATTTGTTTTGGGTTTTCTTTCAGTATAAAGGACGTAGAGCCGCCATATATGGGACAATGAGAATTGTAACCTTTCGTGGCAATAATTTCTTACATACATTGTACGCAGTTTACGTACGGTCATGGTATTTATATACGACAATAACTGGATTAATTATTAAAATAATAATTTAACAGTAGACACCTGGGATCACCTGAAGATCAGGGCCCCCAGCTTTCTTTAGTTAGCTTTATAAGGCTAACTAACGAAAATATCACTACCTAACCTAACCAATCGTCAAGGGTGTACAGTTGATCTAACGATTGGTTAGGTTAAGTCGTGATATTTTCGTTATTTAGCCTTATAAGGCTAACTAAAGAAGGCTGGGTGGCCCTGATCTTCAGGTGATCCGACATCTGCTCTAATCATTGATTCCCATGAATTTAAATAGGAAATATCTTTAAATGAAAGCAATAATTTACACACTGATTTTCTTTGATGAAAGTTTCAAGAGAAAAGTGAAATATGAAAGTACCCAATTCGTATCCAATTTTGGGTTTCAATTGGGTACGAAAATTTGCATGAAAAGCGTTCAATTTAAAAATTGTTTCCAGATTATTTCAAATATCATCTCTCTCTCTCTCTCTCTCTCTCTCTCTCGCTCTCTCGTTTGAAAGGAATCTGTTTCCTTGATGGTTCAAGTGTAAAGTTAGGTCAGTAAAGTAAACCCCAGTAAAGCCTAAAAAGGGCCAAATTAAGTAAAATATATATTCCAGCTTCACAATTATTTATATCATTGTAAATTGAGGTTTATGGAAGTAAAACTTATCATGCCTTAGGGTCATTGAATGGTTTACTTGGTTGTTTGATATGATTTCCATGATTTAACAAATCCTTTGTTATATTTCATGAATATGTGAGCAGATATTCAGCTTGTGCAAGGTCATTAAGCTTCGGAACTTTTGGTGATTTGAACGTATGGTTTGTGTGTTCTCGATGGTTTTATACCTGCTTTGATTCAACGACAAATGGTTAAATAATGTAATGGCTTGCTTGTATTTCCCCAAATTGCTGTTATATTGTATGTAAAGGCGTGCAAAAGTGTAATATATTTAATGTGCCTTTTGAAATGATAATAATTTATTTCATCCAGTTATAAATACGGGTCAGCTCCATGTTTGTTCTTTCTTGTAAAGTGACCAAATCGTTATCAAATAATGAGTGTTGTATCATCTGCATACTGAATGCTGTAGGTTCTTTCTTGTAAAGTGACCAAATCGTTATCAAATAATGAGTGTTGTATCATCTACATACTGAATGCTGTAGGTTCTTTCTTGTAAAGTGACCAAATCCTTATCAACTAATGAGTGTTGTAACTTATCATCTACATACTGAATGCTGTAGGTTCTTTCTTGTAAAGTGACAAATCCTTATCAACTAATGAGTGTTGTATCATCTGCATACTGAATGCTGTAGGTTCTTTCTTGTAAAGTGACCAAATCGTTATCAAATAATGAGTGTTGTATCATCTGCATACTGAATGCTGTAGGTGCTTTCTTGTAAAGTGACCAAATCGTTATCAACTAATGAGTGTTGTATCATCTACGTACTGAATGCTGTAGGTTCTTTCTTGTAAAGTGACCAAATCCTTATCAACTAATAAGTGTTGTATCATCTGCATACTGAATGCCGTAGGTTCTTTCTTGTAAAGTGACCAAATCGTTATCAACTAGTGAGTATCATCTGCATACTGAATGCCGTAGGTTCTTTCTTGTAAAGTGACCAAATCGTTATCAAATAATAAGTGTTGTATCATCTGTATACTGAATGATGTAGGTTCTTTCTTGTAAAGTGACCAAATCGTTATCAAATAATGAGTGTTGTATCATCTGCATACTGAATGCTGTAGGTGCTTTCTTGTAAAGTGACCAAATCGTTATCAACTAATGAGTGTTGTATCATCTGCATACTGAATGCTGTAGGTTCTTTCTTTAAAGTGATCAAATCCTTATCAACTAATGAGTGTTGTATCATCTACGTACTGAATGCTGTAGGTTCTTTTCTTGTAAAGTGACCAAATCCTTATCAACTAATAAGTGTTGTATCATCTGCATACTGAATGCCGTAGGTTCTTTCTTGTAAAGTGACCAAATCGTTATCAACTAATGAGTATCATCTGCATACTGAATGCCGTAGGTTCTTTCTTGTAAAGTGACCAAATCGTTATCAACTAATGAGTGTTGTATCATCTGCATACTGAATGCTGTAGGTTCTTTCTTGTAAAGTGACCAAATCCTTATCAACTAATGAGTGTTGTATCATCTACGTACTGAATGCTGTAGGTTCTTTTCTTGTAAAGTGACCAAATCCTTATCAACTAATAAGTGTTGTATCATCTGCATACTGAATGCCGTAGGTTCTTTCTTGTAAAGTGACCAAATCGTTATCAACTAATGAGTATCATCTGCATACTGAATGCCGTAGGTTCTTTCTTGTAAAGTGACCAAATCGTTATCAAATAATAAGTGTTGTATCATCTGTATACTGAATGCTGTAGGTTCTTTCTTGTAAAGTGACCAAATCGTTATCAACTAATGAGTGTTGTATCATCTGCATACTGAATGCTGTAGGTTCTTTCTTGTAAAGTGACCAAATCATTATCAACTAATGAGTGTTGTATCATCTGCATACTGAATGCTGTAGGTTCTTTCTTGTAAAGTGACCAAATCGTTATCAAATAATGAGTGTTGTATCATCTGCATACTGAATGCTGTAGGTGCTTTCTTGTAAAGTGACCAAATCGTTATCAACTAATGAGTGTTGTATCATCTGCATACTGAATGCTGTAGGTTCTTTCTTTAAAGTGACCAAATCATTATCAACTAATGAGTGTTGTATCATCTACGTACTGAATGCTGTAGGTTCTTTTCTTGTAAAGTGACCAAATCCTTATCAACTAATAAGTGTTGTATCATCTGCATACTGAATGCCGTAGGTTCTTTCTTGTAAAGTGACCAAATCGTTATCAACTAATGGGTATCATCTGCATACTGAATGCCGTAGGTTCTTTCTTGTAAAGTGACCAAATCCTTATCAACTAATGAGTGTTGTATCATCTACGTACTGAATGCTGTAGGTTCTTTCTTGTAAAGTGACCAAATCGTTATCAACTAATGAGTATCATCTTCATACTGAATGCTGTAGGTATAATTGCTTTATGAAAGTTATGAGAGTCCGTGAAATGAGGCTGTGATTCCACAAAAAAAAAATCTCCGAAGGAAAACTGAAAGGGATTCAAGGCGAGTTACTTTTAATACATTTTCATGAATACCTCTCAATTCTCGCTCTCACTGCGTCGTGTACCCTTGTGCGAACCATTAAAATATATTTGCATGACAATTTCGAGTAGATGAGATCCAAAAATATTACAATTAATTATAATTAAAATTTTATAGCTTTAAAGTTTAAAATATATATACACACACGAGTGTGTATATATATATATATATATTATATATATATATATATATAAAGCATATAATTATATTTAAACTGGCAATATAGAGACGGGTAACTAATATAAATTGAGAAAATGTGAGCAAATGGACAATTTGGTGAGCTTGTAGTTTAACGTCGCAAATTCGTTTGGGAAATTTAACGTCGCAAAATTCGTTCGGGAAATTTAACGTCGCAAATTCGTTCGGGAAATTTAACGTCGCAAAATTCGTTCGGGAAATTTAACGTCGCAAATTCGTTCGGGAAATTTAACGTCGCAAAATTCGTTCGGGAAATTTAACGTCGCAAAATTCGTTCGGGAAATTTAACGTCGCAAAATTCGTTCGGGAAATTTAACGTCGCAAATTATTTATTGAAATAAAAACACTAAACCTGATTTTATTTAGATCACATATTGTCGAGTATTTAGATCACATATTGTTGAGTAACACAAATTATCAAATAATTAAATTGTTTCTGTTATATTTGTTACGCCACATAAATTCTCGTAGATCCTCGGTTGTACCAACCGAAGTAGAGTGTAGACACCAATCGACCAACAGTCGACAATCTTAAGTGACAATTTCAACAGTCACTCCATGACTCGCGTAGGAAGGCTATAGTATACCTGACCTCTGATCTTTCTGCTATCTCTGATTGGGGCAGAGAAAACCTTGTGGCTTTCAATGCCTCAGAAACTCAGTTCCTTAATCTGTCTACTCGTCACAATAGTCCACACGACTATCCCCTTATCTTCAACAATACACAACTTAATCCTTCGGATCAACGAAAGAAAGCCCCCCCCCAGCCTTCTTTAGTTAGCTTTATAAGGCTAACTAACGAAAATATAACGACCTAACCTGACCAATCGTCAAGGGCGTACAGTTGACCTAACGATTGGTAAGGTTAGGTCGTGATATTTTCGTTAGTTAGCCTTATAAAGCTAACTAAAGAAGGCTGACGGTGGCTTTCTTTCATTGATCCAATCCTTCTTCATATCTTATCATTCTTAGTTGGGGGGTTTTCTCGTACTCTTTCCTGGAAAGATCACATTTACGCTCTTTCTAAAACAGCTTCTAAGAGATTAGATGTGTTGTACCAGTTTCGCAGTTTCTTCATCCCCACTCAGTTGCTGTCTTTGTACATGGAGGGGTCTCGTCCGCCCCTGTATGGAATACGCTCCTCTTGTGTGGGATGGCTCAACCCTCACAGTTCTACTTGACCGGATGGTATCAAGAGCTTTTCGTCTCATCAATTCCCCGCTTCTTGCTGACTGTCTCCGATCTCTCTCTATTCGCCGCAGTATTGTCTCACTCTCCTTTTACTATCACTATTATAACGGATAGTACTGCTCTTCTGAACTCTCTAACTGCATGCTGCCTCTTCCTTTAAGGAGAGCTTGCAGTATCAGACTTTTGACACATTCTCATTCCTTTTCTGTCCAACTCTCCAACAAAAGGTTTAATTGATATTCTCAATCTTTCATCTACTCAACCGGTCAACTCTGGAACAACCTTCCTCAATCCATCTTTTCCTCTGTCTATAACCTCCAATCTTTCAAGTGCAGAATATCTAGGCATATCGAAAACCCTGGACCTTGATTTCGGCTCTCTCCTTCTCCTTTTATGGAGGAAGGGTCATTTTTGCTGGCGCTCGCACTTGGCCCCTCCTTCTTGCGTAAAAAAAGGAGAATGCAACGCAGTCCTTCCTGATCTCTTCGCATAATGTCACAGTAAATAGGAATGACATTGAAAAATTTCGCCAAAGCAGTGAAAAAAATGTAGTTGCACCCATATAAGATGCAAGTGGTGCAGCAACCACGCACACCAGACATGAAAGGTGGCTCGCGTATTGTCAGTAGTTTCCCCAAATCATAGTTTCACGTCACCGGATGTGTAAATGCACAAAACACGCGTCTATGGTCTAAAGATAACACACACCATTCATGAACCCCTCCCCGCCTTTTCATCTTCCACAACACGATTTTGTCTGTAAATTACGCTGACATCACGCTCGAGTTCTTTGCTGTCTATTAGAGGATGAAATCCACAATGGCTGGTTCCACTAAGATGGCGCATCAAGCCAATTTAATTATACAGCGACCTGCCATAATAAAATTAACACCGTCCTATAGCAACAGAACAAACATATGGCATCGTCCTATCGAAACATGATGTCCTCCAGGTGAAGTTTCCATTCAGAAACAAAAGCAGAAGGTTCATATCTAAGATTGATATGTAATCCTGTGAATTAAGACGTCTCTTTACGTCTCTTTACGAATACAGAGTCAGTTTTTTCAAGGTGCCAAATGCATACCCACAGGGCCACAACATAACAGCACAACCACCGAATTTTACATTGAGTTAGACCAGTTTAGGAGTGAACATATCGGCGCAGGTTCTCCATATCCAGATTCGTACTCCTGAAGCAAACTGTTAGAATGTTAATCCATTTGAGAAGATAAAAGAGTACCAAAACTGATGGGACTTATCCTTCATCTGCATGGACCACTCATATCATTAACTCAGGCAATGAATTTCATCTACCTACACGTCCTCTGTACCCAAATTACGCAGCAAAAGGGTTAAGTAGACCAACGTTTCATTCTATCCTTTATTTTCTTTTGTCCTGCAATGCGTAATTAGGTATGGGAAATAAGGGTATGGGAAATAAGGGTATGGGAAAATAAGGGTATGGGAGTGGGTATGGGTATGGGAAATAAGTATATGCATAGTCTGAATGAACTCCGAAGCCATTCTTTAACTTACACTTTTTCCTATTTTCCTATAAATTTTCCTTCACCACTCTTCTCTGTTATAGGAGTTTGTGGCGGAAGAAGGCAACCTTATTATTCTTGGGTGTAAGTTTTACAGGTTTAAAAATGTAAGCATGGTATGACCGTAAAGACAACCAAAGACAACCAAATGAAGACAACTTTCACATTAGGTTGGCTTTCCTTGAAGTATTAAAAAACCGCCTACAATTCCTTCCATTTCCTGTTTCTGTTTGACCCGCAATGTTTCAACCAACAAAACAAAGGGGGGGTAGGGGTAATGGAGGAGATGGGTGGTGGTAATGGGGAGAGAATGGAGGTAATGTGGGGGAGGGGAGGGGGTAATGTGGGGGGAAGGTAATGGGGGAGGGGTAATGAGGAGGGGCAATGGGGGAAAGGGGTGAGGGTAATGGGGAGAGGTTATGTAACAAGGGGGTGGGTTAGCTAACGTGCCCTCGCCGTAGGCGAGTTTGCGAAGCACAAGCCCCGCCCGTAGGGCAGGGAGCCGAAAGCTCTGCTTGTTTATTTTTATTTTTCTTCCTTCCATTTTAGGTTAGCCTAGAGTGGATCGTAAGATTTTTGTTAGTTTCTAAATCTGTAAATATAAGTACTATTTTCGCGAATCGAAATGCTTCATGTGAAACACTTTTCATAATATATGGAACGAATATCAATATTTTGGAAGTTTTCAGTGTTACCATATTTTTCCATATGCGCTGAATTTTACTCTTATTCAAAACTTACTTTGCATATATGACTTATTTAATGAACTGTGTAAGTATAAATTTCATGATGGAATGCCAAATTCTGAATAGATTTACGCGGCAAGAAACGTAAACAAAGGCTCATCCAGGAAAGTAAACAACATTATCATAATTAACATATTAACTGATATAATATCAAACAGATAACTAATAACCTTTATATATACATATATATATATATAAAATTATACAGCTAATGGAACACTACAACAACATTATTGATGCACTTGAAAGTAATGAAAACTATGATGTAATATACACAGACTTTGCCAAAGCGTTCGACAAGTGTGACCAAGGAATCATAATACATAAACTGAAATATATGGGAATAACAGGAAAAATAAGGAAATGGATATATAATTTCCTTAATGAGCGGCGGCAAGTCGTTACAGTACAAGGAGTATCTTCATCAGAATCAGAGGTCCTCAGCTCAGTACCACAAGGAACAGTATTAGCTCCACTACTCTTCATAATCATGCTAACTGACAGAGATGAGGACGTTACTAGAGACAGCGCAGTAACATCCTTTGCCGATGACAGAGAGATCAGTAGAAAAATAAGAAACTCAGAGGATATAGGATCTCTACAAACAGGCATGAACAGAATCTACAAGTGGACGGAAGACAACAGGATGAAGTTTAACACTGAAAAATTTCAACTGTTACGGTATGGAAAAAGGGAGGACCTAAAATCCATTGAATATTATACCCCAAATGGACAGGAAATTCACAGGAATTCTAAAGCAAAAGATTTAGGGGTTGTAATGAGTGATGATGCGAAATTTGAAACACAAAATAAGATAGCAGTAAACAGAGCAAAGAGAATAACTGGGCAGATACTGAGAACCTTTAAACGAAGGGATAGGAATATAATGATTCCCCTACTGAAAACACTGATCATACCCAAATTGAAATACTGCTCGGTCCTAACATGCCCATATAAAAAAGAAGATCTTAGACAGCTAGAAGGGATTCAGAGAAGCTTCACAGCCAAGATCAATGGGTGCAAAGAACTAAATTACTGGAAAAGGTTACGGGAATTAAACGTATATTCACTGGAAAGGAGAAGAGAGAGATACACCATTATTTACATTTGGAAAATAATGGAAAATAATCTTACTCTGACTCCTATAACTCCCCAAACAACAGTGGAAAGTAGAAAAGGAAGACTGTGTCGCGTTCCCAAATTAAAGGCTAGACAGGGAACATCCTTAACCGTGAAAGAAAATAGTTTTGTTGTGAGAGGACCAAAACTGTTTAATCAGCTGCCCAAAGACTAAAGAACACGATTGGTGTTGCGGTGGACATCTTCAAAAGAAGATTAGACGCCTGGCTCAGAACAATCCCCGATTAGCAAGGCGTACCTGGCTATGTGAGGTGGAGAGTACAAGAAACCAACTCACTACTTCACCAGACCAACTCGAGAGGAGGGGTGACAACCTTGACTTTCGTGAAATGAGGAATCATCGCACGGAACATTTGAAAGGTTGAAAGATATATATATATATATATATATATATTAGTGGTGGACCGGATATCTGCATTCGCATCATTTTTAACATCCACATCCGCACTTCTGACTGCGGATGTTATGCGGATATTACATCTAATAAATTATGCAATTTACAATTAAATTAGCTTATAAAGTAGCTTATAAGGACCAGTCATGCACATTTCATGTAAAGTATTAATTATTAATGAACAAACAAATATATAAACCTGAAAATATAAATACGTGGTAACGCAGAAAATTGAATGAAACTCGTTTCATTGAATTTTCTGTGGCTGAAACTCTTGAGAAAGTTATTATTTTTATCATAATGAAAACATTAATATTAATTTTAATTCTTATGCATTGCCTCCCATAATACTAATATCACGAAATTTGAAAAATTAGGTCATATTCTATATTCTATATTATATTGATAGATTAACTAAATATCCGCATCCGCGGATATTAAAATTAAAGATCCGCCCCCGCATCCGCATCCGCAGATGTTGAAAAACTGACATCCGGTCCACCACTAATATATATATATACGTCAGACTCGCATCTACAGCAAAATTTATACCCGTAAGAACTGCGTTTATTTTTTTATATTTTATAAATTATTTTTTATTAATAAATAAATAAACATTTTTCATGCTTAGAATTTAATAAGGAGTTAAACGAGCGTTAAAAAATATATATATATATAAATTTCTCCTCAAAGTCAAGCTGACTCTTCCGCATTTACAAGCAATTAAAAAAGAACAATTAAGAGGCCATCCTTATCTATGAACACGTGTGTGGAATTTAATTAAAAATGGAAAATAATGGTTTGTCACATACCTCCAATCCAACCTTTCATGTGTGTGTGTAATGTATATACAAGGTGTCCCAAAAAAACTATATACTTTTATATATATATGATGCTATAAAGAGTATATAGTTTTTTTGGGACACCCTGTATATATCGATGGTGTAGCAGTTAGCGTCACTGACTACGACGAATCCATCGGCCCTGGGTTCGAGACCCGGTGACGGCGGCAGTCGGCGCGCAGCAAAACCCAGCTGTTCATCCTTCCACACAATGGAAGATAAATGGGTACCCTGGGTGGCCTAGTGGTTAAGACGCTGGGCTAGTGGTAGGGCGTGGTTGGGATTCCACGTTAAACTGTAGGTCTAAGGTGGAGTGAAAAGCTTGACTTTCGTCAGATTGAACAAATTCAGTCGGAAGTTAACCAAAGGTTACAGGGTGTTCAGAAAGAAACGCAATCCATTGGAGAATGCATGTTTATTGGTAAGTTACAAAAATTGTTGAATGTGTTGGTTATTATGATCTTCATATAAGTGTACACGACGAATCATGTTATCGAACACTTGTTTTAATGTCTCGAGTGATACGCCGTCACCTGTCTGCGTCGTATTTACATACAAATTCATCCGTGTTGGCTTTGTAACTTCGCTTTCTAACGTAATTTTCAACAGGGACTATCCTTTCTTGAACCGTGAATATCATTCTTGTACGAGTATCTAATGATCACTAAAGCAGAAAGAAAAGGGTTACGTTACAGTGATATACGCATTCTCCAATGGGTTGCCTTTCTTTTTTAACACCCTGTATATATATATATATATACATTCAACTGCAAAGAACACGCAGTATAAATAACGTAAAGAACGACGCTTGTATAGGAGATATTCCGCGCAAGACGAGAAAGAGAAAACAACAAATGAAAAAATGAAGTACCACCTGGGAATAGAACCCGGGATCTTCCGATTGCCGGTCAGACGCGATAACCACTACACCATGGACTTCACTCTTCCAAATGCCGTAATTCCTCTACATACTCGCAGAAACCAATGCCCCAAGGGAGGTGCCCCCTTGGGGCATTGGTTTCTGCGAGTATGTAGAGGAATTACGGCATTTGGAAGAGTGAAGTCCATGGTGTAGTGGTTATCGCGTCTGACCGGCAATCGGAAGATCCCGGGTTCGATTCCCAGGTGGTACTTCATTTTTTCATTTGTTGTTTTCTCTTTCTCGTCTTGCGCGGAATATCTCCTATACAAGCGTCGTTCTTTACGATATATATATATATATACACAAACTCAGAATGGTTCCCTGAGAACATTATATGTTAAACACAGACCGTGCATGGAACAAGGAACTCTTCTGGGAAAATTAAATCCACTATAGTCCGAATAAGTAATGGTAAATGACAAATACCATAGTTTTTTTCCTTTTTCATGATTTTAGCCCGACGTGGGCAACGGGTCTCTCGCAAAGAGATCCCATAAATATAGCTTCCCTCACCAGCTATCTGCAAAGCAGACAGGATCCAGCTTTGGGACGTGTATACTAAACGGACGTGTTTCGTGCCTTGAAAAGTGGACGCTCAATGTCCCGGTTGAGGTTTAAGTTTTGGTTTTTTTGGCTAAAAATACAATAGTTACCCCCTTTTTCTTTGATTTATTCAACACGACGTGAATGCAACGAGTCTTTTACTTATATAGAGGTTCTGAGTGTAGGGATCTAGGTTTGCTTTAAACCCTAGATCCACGTCCCAAAGCTGGATCCTGTCTGCTTTGCAGATAGCTGGTGAGGGAAGCTATATTTATGGGATCTCTTTGCGAGAGACCCGTTGCCCACGTCGGGCTAAAATCATGAAAAAGGAAAAAAACTATGGTATTTGTCATTTACCATTACTTATTCGGACTATAGTGGATTTAATTTTCCCAGAAGAGTTCCTTGTTCCATGCACGGTCTGTGTTTAACATATATATATATATATATTCTTTCATATAAGCTAGGTTGCCTTTCTTTTTTAACACCCTGTATATGTATATATATTATATATATATATATATTCTTTCATATAAGCGTGGTTAAAATGATTACATTATTTATTATTACTCGTACAAGGGGGTAAATATATCGGATCACCTGAAGATCAGGGCCCCCAGCCTTCTTTAGTTAGTTTTATAAGGCTAACTAACGAAAATATCGTCAAGGGCAGTTGACCTAACGATTGGTTAGGTTAGGTCGTGATATTTTCGTTAGTTATAGCCTTATAAGGCTAACTAGAGAAGGCTGGGGGGGCCCTGATCTTCAGGTGATCCAATATATCAATAAGATTCCATAGAATTATAAGAAACGTTTCATCACAATTTTAGTTGTTGTTGTTGTTGTTGTTGTTGTTGTTGTTTTCAAGGAATTTGTCTCGTTGGATGAAAATTTTGCTCTTTAACCCTTCAAAGACAAAGTACGTGTTTCTTTAAACCAAATAGTATAGGTTTTATCGTTCTTTAACACTAAATATTTTGGATCACCTAAAAAGATCAGGGCCCCCAGCCTCAATTACCAAATGATATCTTCGTTAAAACTAACGAAAATATCACGACTTAACCTAACCAATCGTCAATGGCGTACAGGTCACCTAACCGGGCATTCAGTTTAATTTATTATTATATTTGGTACTGTTAAGCAAAAAAACAAGAATATATGAGGGCCCTCAGGTGATCCAATATTTTACTCAGTATTCATTGAAATTACACATATTTTGGGTTCCTTTTCCGACAACTAAACGACACCTACAGGGTGGCCCATAAGTCCCAATCGGTTATAATTAAAGCAAAAATACAAAAAATCGAAGAAAGTAAAAAGTTTGTAATAAGTTTAAAATATTTAGTGATTATTTTAAAATTTTCTTTTTTTTAAATTCGCTAGATGGATTTTCGCTTTAATTATAACCGATTGGGACTTATGGGCCACCCTGTATATAAACATATCGAAACATCTGTACAAAAGTTGCATTTTAGTACGATATATATTATTATTTCCGGTGAACCTATAACTCTTACCAGTCGTGAAAGGTTTAAAATGACTCAACGCCCCTCAGAAGAGGGTTTCAGTGATTTACATTGAAATTAATTATTACAGTTTATAAAATTTTTTAGTTTTATGTTAGGTTAGGTTACTCTATATTCCATTTTTTTAGGGGGTGGCACCCTTCTTGGCATTTGGCACTCCTCTCTTTTTCCCTCTTCCCTCACCCTCACCCCCTTCCCCCTCGCCCCTTTTCCCCCTCCTCCCTCACCCCCTTTTCCCCTCCTCCCTCACTCTCAACCCCTTTTCCCCTCTTATTTCTCCCCCATCCCCTTTTCCCCTCCCCTTTCTCCCTCATCCTCTTTTCCCTAAATACACCCATGCTACTGCAACTGATCTTTATAAGTTGGCATCCTATAATTTTAAATTTAATTAGCAACAAATTGTTTAAAATTTAATAAATAATTTCAATTAAAATACTAAAAAATATTTTTATTTATTTTTGTAATTTTTTTTTCACATACTCTGTTGTTAGCCATTAAATGGAAATGTTAAATTTGAAGCCCTTTATATGAGGCGTCGCCTAATATAACTACGTAAATGACCGAATTTTATTGGATGATGATAATTTCGTTTTCTACGTACAGTACAGGGTGTCCCGTAAGTCTGGACCCATAGGGAAAAATAATAAAATTACAAAATAGTCCAAAAATTTATTTATAATATATTTTTTTATTATTTTTATTATTATTTTTATTATTTTTTTATTATGATCTTACTCCGCTGGAGTTTTATTTGTGGGGCCACTTGAAAGCCAAAGTGTACGAGGTCAAACTTCAGAACATTTTCCACCTTAAAGCACGCATTGTGGAGGCGTGTCAAGAAATTTCTGCGACTGTGATTCAGAAAGTGCTGTCGCAGTCGAGATTACGTCTTCAACTATGTGTGCGACACAACGGCGGACACTTTGAACAGATTATGTAATAAATTTTTGGACTATTTTGTAATTTTATTATTTTTCCCTATGGGTCCAGACTTACGGGACACCCTGTATATTAAATTCCGCGTCGAATACTAAATACTAAATACGTTTATTGTGAATAATTACGTTCATTATTATTCTAAATAATCGACGTACACAAAAATAAAATACTAAATGAAATAATAAAAAAAATTATTTATTATTTTATTTGTGTGTCGATTGTTTAGGATAATAACGAACATAATTATTCACAATAAACATGCTTATTTTTCGACGCGAGATTTAATATAGAAAATGAAATTACCGTTATCTAAAATTTGGTCATTTGGCGTCTTTAGGCGACGCTTCATGCATATGAGGCGTCGCGAGTACGAGGAGCGAACTTGTTACATCGGAGATTTTGCGATTGTTCCATGAATAAATAGTTCAACCCTCTACTCCTATCTACGGACAACTTGGTATAGCCAAATAACCCCCTCGTACACTCAAAATGTGGTTATTTTCAATGCGTGTATTTGCGTTATGTGCCCATCGTACACAATTGTCACAAAGTTTAAACGCGTCTATCTCAAAATTGGTTTGGTGAGTTCGCCACCTCGTACTCGCGACGCTTCAATGTACTGAGTGTAACGTTAACCTTAAACGCCGGAATTGTTTGTAGGATTAAGTTATGAATGCGTGTATTTAAATCGTTATCAGTATGTAGCGGTCGTTCTTTAAAGGTTAAGCTGTAATTCTTTATAAACTGTGAAGACGAATTGGCCCACGATTATAACTCAACCTATTTAAGTGGACCTCCAATCGAAATTATTGCCAACCACTCATTTCGAGCTTCAACGATTTGTTTTGTATCAATCAAACCTGCTCGAATGTCGACAGAGCGAGGCTCCTGAAACTCAACTTTAAAACTGGTTAAAACTGGTATTTAAGGGTCAAGAGGGAGGCATGGAAGAGGCAGAAACCCCAGTCTCAGCACGGCTTCAAAGGCAGATAGAGAAAAATGAAATGGAGCAAATGTAGTTTACGTCCCCCTGTGGTGCCTTGTGTAGTTTACGTTCCCCTACATTATCCTAGTGTAGTTTACGTTCCCCAACTTTGTCCACTAACGAAAATATTACGACTTAATCTAACCAATCGTCAATTTATAAACGTTAAAACTAACGAAAATATTACGACTCAACCTAACCAATCGTCAATTTATATATATATATATATATATATATATATATATATATATATATATATATATATAAATTGACGATTGGTTAGTTAAGTCGTAATATTTTCGTTAGTTTTAACGTTTTATTTGATGGGTTCATTTAAAAAATGTCTCCTAAAGATCCTAGTGTAGTTACGTTCCCCAACTTTGACCTGGTGTAGTTTGTGTCGCCTTTTGCGTAAGGGGGATGTAAACTACACTTGCTCCAATGAAATTATCTCAAAAGGAAAATATGTTTGCATGCTGGATGTCGAAACTTTACCCTTGTACCGATCTTCATTTGAAGAAAAAGGATAAGTCGACAGAAAAGCTTGAATAGCTCGTAAATAAAACATTTTGAGTTTTTCTTTATTTGTATATCTTGCTTTTCGCTGTAGCTTCCTTAGTTTTAACATAATAAATGTTTAAAATCGGGAAGATCATTTGTAATCAGTTTGTATTACTTAAAAGAGATAAGAAACGCTAACTCTGAATACTGATATGCAAATGATAACAAATCATGCATTTAAAAACTATATTTCACCTTAATAGAAAACTTTTAGGATCACCTGAAGATCAGGGCCCCCCCCCATATGTATTCTTGTTTTTTGCTTTACAGTACCAAATATAATAATATATTAAATTGAATGCCCGGTTAGGTCAACTGTACGCCCTTGACGATTGGTTAGGTTAAGTCGTAATATTTTCGTTACTTTTAACGAAGATATCATTTGGTAATTGAGGCTGGGGGCCCTGATCTTTTTAGGTGATCCAACTTTTATTTAAAAAATAACTAAAATAAATATTTTAAATTTTAAATTGGTCATTGTCCTCTTTGTTATAACGTTTCAGACCAACAAAGACCCTAGGATCCACTCATGGTTGGTCTACCTAACTGTGTTCGTAATTGTGTATTGTGCATGTCTTCCGTGGTGGCGGAGAGGACCTACAATTTTACGTGGGTTCCGAACCACAAGGCCTTAATTTTACTACCTTAAATTATACCCAATCTATCAACATATGCGTCTAATCGATTTTTGAACGTGTTTATAGACTTGCTACTAATTACTTCTACCAGCAAACTATTCCACCTATTTACTATTCTATGCGTAAAAACGTTTTTGGCAACTGCTGTCTCGAACCTTCTACTTGTCAACTTACACCCGTTTGATTGCGAATTGCAGAGAGAATTTTTGAAATCTTCATAAAAAAACAAAAACATGAAATTCGTTGTATTAGCTATCACCAGGTCCTCTCAGAGGTCCAGAGAGGCCCGGGCCACTTCCAGCCCATAGCTAAACCCAATTATTACTTTCACTGCAAAACATTATATTCAAACCTGAAAGTTTCTAAATTTGAAGCCCCCCCACCCCCTTAAGCTTGAGACCCAGGCCAAATGGCCCTCCTAGCACCCCTTCTGATAGGCCCTGGCTCTCACCATCACGCTAAAATTTCTTTCGCAGGAAGCGATAATGCGAATATTGGTATACTGATAATACTGATAATACGATAATACTAATAATACTAATAATGGATAATACAAATTAAACTAATATTTTTATTTCATTGCTACAGTTTTTGTTTTAAGTTTTTGTGAAGAATTCCACCCAGCGCATGTATACTCCGTCATTGCTTGTTACTAAATACTAGTGGTGCACCGATTAATCGGTATCGGCATCTGGCATACCAATTAATCGGCCATGCAAGGTATTTTCCTAATATCGGCATCTGGCATGCCGATTAATCGGCCATGCAAGGTATTTTCCTAATATCGGCATCTGGCATGCCGATTAATCGGCCATGCAAGGTATTTTCCTAATATCGGCATGCCATGTGCCGATACCGATTAATCGGTGCACCACCACTAAATACTCTTCAACATCACGTAATAGACAAAAATCTTCATACAATTTGTCAGTGACCAAGTCCAGATCAAGTTTATTAAAAAGCCTTTCCACATCTTTTCATTCACTTAGATTTTACAGGGATTAAAAGGTCATGTTCTTAAAGTTAGAGGGAGGTGTTTGGCATCATGTCATTTATCAAAATACGATATACACATCGCTCCAGAAAAATTCATGCCTCTGTTTCAAATTTTTTTTCATTGCTTTTATGTAATAATTTCATTAATGATTTTCCACAAAAATTATATATCGTTCATTTTACTCACTTTTTCCTCAGTTTGGTCATAATTTCGTGGCCTTCGACATTAGAAATTACTCACTTCTAATATTTTTACACTAAATTACTCACTTCTAATATTTTTACACTGTTTTGAAAAAATTTGCATGACATTTTGGATGATGTAGCAGAAACATAACAGGAGAAAGACATCTAGCTGGAACGTATATATGTTACAGGAAATCTGCGTAACTAGGGATTTCATGAAATCCCTAAAATGTTCAGAGATTTCATGAAATCCCTAAAATGTTCAGAAATTTCATGAAATCCCTAAAATGTTCAAGGATTTCATGAAATCCCTAAAGTGTTCAGAGATTTCATATAAGGTTAAGTCGTGATATTTTCGTTAAACTCACGGGAAAATTATTGAATGCCTGGTTAATTGAATAAGCGGTTAGATTAATTGAATGCCCGGTTAGGTCAACTGTATGTCTTTGATGATTGATTAGTTTAAATCGTGATATTTTAGTTAAAACTAACGAAAATATCACGAATTAACCTTACATGAAATCCCTGAACATTTTAGGGATTTCATGAAGTCCCTAGTTACACAGATTCCCTGTAACACTTCATATATATATATATAATATATATATATATATATATATATATATATATAATAATATAATATATATATATATATAATATATATAATTTATATATATATATATATACATATATATACTGTATATATATATATATATATATAATATATATATATATATATATATATATATATATATATATATATATATACTGTACATACGTTCCCCCTAGATGGCTTTCTCTCGTTATTTTTCCGTATATTTTTCTAAGTATGCTTTCATGTTAATTCAATTAAGATAAAGCAAAAATTATGACATCTTGGAAGTGTTCAGACAATTCTCGTAACATATAATATAAAGAGGGCGTTAATTAATTACAAGGTCGAGCATTAATTCAGTGTAAATAAAGGCCCAATTCATATATATTCCCTTCGCTGAAGATATGTACAGTTGCAAAGAGAAACAAACAAATAGCGTTTCCACGGCCTCGTCTTGTAATTAATTGTTTACCGATATTACCTTTATATATGACACACAATTTATTATTAGGATTTCGATAATTTATGACCAATCTTACTTTTATGTAAGCATATATATATATATATATATATATATATATATATATATATATATATATATATATATATATATTTTTATATATATATTATATATAAAGAGAGAGAGAGAAAGAGAGAGACACAGCAGCTGTGTGTGTGTGTGTGTGTGTGTGTGTGTGTGGCGGGTGTGCGGGGGGCCCGGATGCGTTGCTTCGTAACACTCTGAGGATGATTTGATGTGAGAGTTGTTTTGAAAAGCGTCTCGTTTTCTTGTGATCGAAGCTGGTTATATTTTTGAGTATGTTTTGTATCTGGTTTAAGAGTGTGCGATTCAGATATTTTTATTTCGATTCGATTTTCGATTCGATTTGGCCACTTGTTTTCGATTCTCAATCCGATTCGATTCGATTCGACTGCGACTGTGCACTGTACTCACCTATACTTTACAATTTACATGCACCAGCACCAACAGAACAATATACATGCACCAGCAACAACATACTGAAAAGCGTAATAAACAACTGAACCCAAAGAACTGGTCCAAACTTAAAACACCGCAAGGCGCGCGCACGTGATTCTGTGACATCACAAAATCAAAAGCTGACCATGCGCATTGAGCGCACTCAGATCTTTATAAAAGCGTAATCTCTCAAATATCCAACTATTTTATAACGTTATTACATTATTATATTATATATATATATATTTATTTTTTCAATTGTTATTCCACGGTTTCGACATTCCATGGTTTTGGGGTAGTGCCAGTTTATCGTCTCGACAGGTTACACCGTTACAGTTAGCGAATCGAAGAATCGAAACTTTTTAGCTCTAAGTCGGGTCGGGTTTCGATTCTTTTACTGAATCGACCCGAATCGACATTTTCGATTAATCGCACAGGCCTAAGTCTGGTTCAGGGGTACCGCAGTTTCTTCCTTTTCTGGTGCCGATTGTCGCTTCGGTAGCTACGAGGTTGGGGGGCATATAACCAGAGCTGGGCACTTGCGGCATATTTTGCGGTACTGCGGTACTGCGGTACTACCAAACTACCAAACCGGTACCAAACCGGTACGCGGAAATTTGAATGCGGTAGCGGTACTGCGGTACTTTCAGCGATCCTTTGCGGTACTGCGTTATGCGGTCCCGGTTTGGTAGTTTGGTAGTACCGCAGTACCGCAGTACCGCAAAATATGCCGCAAGTGCCCAGCTCTGCATGATATAACACTTCATACAACAAACTAAATGAGAGAAGAGAAAATCATCAACTGCCTACAAAATAGTTTAGATTTCTGTTGCCTTTGAAATTTCTGACAGTTAGTTGTCACTGAAAATATACCTTACCTTACCTTACAACCTTACAAAGGTTCCGCGCGATGATTCCTCATTTCGCGAAGGTCAAGGTTGTCGCCCCTCCTCTCGAGTTGGCCTGGTGAAGTAGTGAGTTGGTTTCTTGTGCTCTCCACCTCACATAGCCAGGTACTCCCGGCTCATCGGGATTGTTCTGAGCCAGGCGTCCAATCTTCTTTTGAAGATGTCCACCGCAACACCACTCGTGTTCCTTAGTTCTTTGGGCAGCTGATTAAACAGCTTTGGTCCTCTCACCACAAAACTATTTTCTTTTAGGATTAAGGATGTTTCCTGTTTCGCCTTCAATTTGGGAACACGACACAGTCTTCCTTTTCTACTTTCCACCGTTGTTTGGGGAGTTATAGGGTTCAGGGTAAGATTAGGGACTAGTTTCTCCATTACAGTATTTTCCAAGTGTAAATAATGGTGTATCTCTCTCTTCTCCTTCCCATTGAATATAGGTCTAGTTCGCGTAATATAGGTCAAAGATTGTTACGATATATTAGATTAGTTTAGGTAAAGTTGGATTAGATATGTTGGGTGAAGTTTGGTTAAATTAGACAAAATTTGGTAAGGTTAAAGGTTTGAGTCTTCGTGTCACCTTTGCTTGACAGGTTAAAAAACAAGCGTCTTCAAGGAAAATTTCGTTAGAATTCGGTCCGTTGATCAGCATGTTTATTTTTCGAAAGAAAACGCCTAATTCAGAACTTTCGTGAGACAATGAGAACGTAAACAATGTCCTCAGAATTAATAATAATAATACTAATAATAATAATAATAATAATTATTATTATTATTATTATTGAGAAAGAACCGATTACATAACATATACACGACATACATCCGTAAAGGTTTACACGATATTGGCATTAACGTTTAATTTTGCATTTTTTAGTGACAAGCAGAGCTGGGCATTTGCGGCATATTTTGCGGTACTGCGGTACTTGCGGTACCACCGCACTACCACCCCGGGCCCCCATAACGCAGTACCGCAAAGGATCGCTGAAAGTACCGCAGTACCGCTACCGCATTCAAATTTCCGCGTACCGGTTTGGCAGAGCTGGGCACTTGCGGCATATTTTGCGGTACTGCGGTACTGCGGTACTACCAAACTACCAAACCGGTACCAAACCGGTACGCGGAAATTTGAATGCGGTAGCGGTACTGCGGTACTTTCAGCGATCCTTTGCGGTACTGCGTTATGCGGTCCCGGTTTGGTAGTTTTGGTAGTACCGCAGTACCGCAGTACCGCAAAATATGCCGCAAGTGCCCAGCTCTGCGGTTTGGTACCGGTTTGGTAGCAGAGCTGGGCACTTGCGGCATATTGCGGTACTGCGGTACTGCTGCACTACCAAACCGGTACCAAACCGGTACGCGGAAATTTGAATGCGGTAGCGGTACTGCGGTACTTTCAGCGATCCTTTGCGGTACTGCGTTATGGGGGCCCGGGTGGTAGTGCGGTGGTACCGCAAGTACAGCAGTACCGCAAAATATGCCGCAAATGCCCAGCTCTGTTTGGTAGTGCAGCAGTACCGCAGTACCGCAATATGCCGCAAGTGCCCAGCTCTGGTGACAAGTACTCAAGTAGTTTAATTGCAGTATTCTTATGCGAATATGCCGTTGTGAAATATGACGACAGCTTTTCAGGCAAAAATCTTTGAGATTCATTTCTATTTTAACGAAAGAAAATAAGAAATAGAAATAGAATTAGTAAGAAAATAAAAAAGTTTCATTTAATTAACTCTGTTATTACAAATGGAAATTGAAATAAGCTTTGAAATAATAGAAAAGGAAGAGATAAACAATATGGTACGATAATAGAAATAATAGAACAAAAACTGGTAAACATTATGGTATGATAATAAAAATAATAGAACAAAAAATGGTAAACAATATGGTATGATAATAGAAATAATAGAACAAAAAATGGTAAACGATATGGTATGATAATAGAAATAATAGAACCAAAAATGGTAATTATTATGGTATGATAACAGAATTAATAGAACAAAGAAAATGGTAAACAATATGGTATGATAATAGAAATAATAGAACAAAAAATGGTAAACAATATGGTATGATAATAAAAATAACAGAACACAAAATGGTAAACATTATGGTATGATAACAGAAATAATAGAACAAAAAAGTGGTAAACAATATGGTATAATACTAGAAATAATAGAACAAAAAAATGATAAACAATATGGTAAACAGAACATGTTGAATTGTTAAATTATTAATTAAATAATTGATTTCTAATTTACATTAAAAAAGAAGCCACGTACAAAATCGTGAAAAGACCAAATTATCGTAGTTTAATTTGACTTAACTTAACCAGGTTAAGTTAGGGGTAAGTTAATTTAGGTCAAGTTTGATTAAATTAAATTTCGATAATTTCAGTTTTCAATAACTTGAATTTTTTTCTACTTCAAGCATTTTAACCGTCGCTCCCTTTAATGTCCTCCAAAGCGTTTGTTGTCGTTTCTATTTTGGTATCGTTAGCCAGAGGTTGACCCTTTTGATGGCAGAGCTGGGCACTTGCGGCATATTTTGCGGTACTGCGGTACTGCGGTACTACCGCACTACCAAACCGGTACCAAACCGGTACGCGGAAATTTGAATGCGGTAGCGGTACTGCGGTACTTTCAGCGATCCTTTGCGGTACTGCGTTATGCGGTTCCGGTTTGGTAGTGCGGTAGTACCGCAGTACCGCAGTACCGCAAAATATGCCGCAAGTGCCCAGCTCTGTTTGATGGATTCGAAAATATGACGTTAAAATGGAAAACAATTTGACGTTTTACAGATTTTTATTAAAGAGTTTAGAATTTTTATTTTTATTAAATGAACTATTTCAAGAATTTAGAATAGTGACTTAACCAGAGCTGGGCACTTGCGGCATATTTTGCGGTACTGCGGTACTGCGGTACTACCGCACTACCAAACCGGTACCAAACCGGTACGCGGAAATTTGAATGCGGTAGCGGTACTGCGGTACTTTCAGCGATCCTTTGCGGTACTGCGTTATGCGGTGCCGGTTTGCGGTTTGCGGTAGTACCGCAGTACCGCAGTACCGCAAATATGCCGCAAGTGCCCAGCTCTGGACTTAACCCCTTAAGCCAGAGCTGGGCACTTGCGGCATATTTTGCGGTACTGCGGTACTGCGGTACTACCAAACTACCAACCGGTACCAAACCGGTACGCGGAAATTTGAATGCGGTAGCGGTACTGCGGTACTTTCAGCGATCCTTTGCGGTACTGCGTTATGCGGTACCGGTTTGGTAGTTTGGTAGTACCGCAGTACCGCAGTACCGCAAAATATGCCGCAAGTGCCCAGCTCTGCCCTTAACGACCGAAGTTTTTGTAGGGTTAAGTTATGAGTACGTGTATGGGAAACGGTACATATTCGACCCAGTGGTCCAAAACAGAGCTGGGCACTTGCGGCATATTGCGGTACTGCGGTACTGCTGCACTACCAAACCGGTACCAAACCTGTACGCGGAAATTTGAATGCGGTAGCGGTACTGCGGTACTTTCAGCGATCCTTTGCGGTACTGCGTTATGGGGGCCCGGGGTGGTAGTGCGGTGGTACCGCAAGTACCGCAGTACCGCAAAATTGCCGCAAATGCCCAGCTCTGGTCCAAAAGAGGTTAAATATGGTCTTTACTTATATTAAAGTTTAAAATACTCTAAAATGATGTTAAGGTTTATTATAATTCATTCAAATTCTTCATTAATGATAGTTAACTTAGGAATTAACGTATTTATTCCCAACGCATATTGGAGTTGCGCAAGTAAGCAGAGCTGGGCACTTGCGGCATATTGCGGTACTGCGGTACTGCTGCACTACCAAACCGGTACCAAACCGGTACGCGGAAATTTGAATGCTGTAGCGGTACTGCGGTACTTTCAGCGATCCTTTGCGGTACTGCGTTATGGGGGCCCGGGGTGGTAGTGCGGTGGTACCGCAAGTACCGCAGTACCGCAAAATATGCCGCAAATGCCCAGCTCTGCAAGTAAGCCTTTAAATTCCGATTCTTTGGAGGGTAGACCGAGGAAGAGGAGTCTTGCAATTGTTTTGGTGTTGAAGTTCACACATCACTTTCAAACACTGCCGACAAGGTTTGACAGTTTGCAAATTTCAAAACTGGCAAACACTGTAACTCGCATAACATATTCTCCCAAACTAAGACAACAGGACTCTTATTCCTAATCCCTCGTCAATTCTGCATACTCGCAAACACGACCTACATCCTCTCAAGCATTGCAGACACAGTTTGAGAGTATCATACTTCGCGAATTTAGAGACGTCAGACTGGCAAACTCAACACTTGCATTCATATCGCACTCAGACTTAGCAAACTCGAGACTCGAATTCAAATCACAGGCAGACTGGCAAACTTTTTCACTCGCATTCAAATCGCGTGTAGGCTGGCAAAACGCGTCATTTGCATTGAAATCGGGGTCTTCTTTTTCTACGACAGAGAACGGTGACACTTGTATTCCGATCGCCTTGTAATTGCGTTGAACGAAATCTCTGAAATTTCGTTTGAATTTTAGTGTGTAGTGTGTATATATATATTTTCTTTAATTTGGAAAGGAGGGGTCAAGGGTGGGTGCCGGAAAAATTGCCCCCCCCCTTTATAAGAAAGAGAGAGAGCCAAAGTCAAGGTCTCCGAGGTTTATTACTGATACGTACAGTATATATTTTGAAAACATTGTAGAGTGTGTAAAATTCATGCGTGTGTAGTGAAAAATATAGAGAATAATGTGTGTTTGAGAGCATGCTGGACTGCTCACAGGGTTGATGAAACACGGAAAAAGATCAGCTAAGGAGGACAGTGACAGGAGAAACGGGAGTTACAGCACTCCCTGTCTCCTGCCTAAAGTCCACCCCGGGGATTACTTCGTTGGTCGATTAGTGTCTACAATCTCCTCTTAATAAATAATTAAATACATACATATATACAGTAACCCCTCGCTAATTCGACAACCGCTAATTCGAATTTCGCTTTAATTCGACTAAGTGTTGGTTTCATATAATTCGAATCCTCAAAAATATTAATTCGACTATTTCGTAAAATGTATGAAAAAATTCGAATAAAATTCACGCGGGCGTCGAATTGCGCGCGATACTTCGCCACGCTATCAAGCATCAACTTATGCTTGATAGTATAGATTTATGATTTCTGTATTAATACATTACATACGTGTATTTAGATAAAGACTCTTCTGTATGCATACAAAAATATCGAGTTCTAATGGGAATTAATATCAGAAACAGGTCGAAAGTGAGGGAATGGGTTTGTACAAAGTTCGAATTGGCATCAGAGACAAGTCAAATTGGGTTAAAAAATTCAAATTCATAGTAATTCGTACTTTCTCAATATTTCGACAAGGTAGAACCCTAAAAAATCTATCGAATTAGTGAGGGGTTACTGTAGCGATAGATACATTTTATCAAACCATTGTTTCTTTTAGCCAAGAGGTGATGAGGCAAGGCAACTTTTGTAAGTTACTCTTTTCAAAGAAGAGTAGCTTTATTATCACATATTATTCCACATTTATTATCTTACTCAACAGTTCGGAGTTACTGTATGCGTGTGTGTAAAATTATTAATAAAAATGTACGTATTATATTCTGCATGAATATCAAACCAATATTTTGCAGTCAAAATCCAAGTGCCACCGCTTTTCTATCGTAGAAAACGAAATTTGCAATCTGAATGTAACTGGTCGTGTTTGCCAGTAGACTGCAATTTGAATGCGAAAGGCCTGGTGACATAAGGACCAAATTGCTTACAAATGCATCTTTAGCTTACGTTGTTGCCATACAAAATTTTTAACAGTTTCTGTAAACCACTTATCGAGAGTTGCCACTCATTGATTTGGTTTAAAAATTATTGAAAATCAAGTGGTTCTCAAAGTTTCATGATGATTTGTCTCTTAATATACATAATATTAATTTATGATATATATGTATCAAAAAAGTAAATTGTTCATACATTTTATACAATGTAAACTTTAACATTAGCTACAGCGCATTCGCAAATTACGTAGGTTTATTCAGCGATGGGCGGAGCTTAAAAAATATTTTCCGAAATTGTGCAACATGGCTATATTATATTAGTGTTGGCTAATACGATGTTTTCCCTACTGAATGTGTGTGTCTTTCTTGCGAAGACTATTCTGATGACGTTTTGATTTTATATAGGAATTTATTGGCCCAGATTTTTGCTTCAATTGATGAGGTGGATGCCGTAAATGTGGTAATTTCTGATGATCTAAATGCTGATCTTTTTCAAAGGTAGATTATGGAAGGAATAATGGAATTTGCGAGTGATTTGCCATTTATGGTAGTTTTGTGTTTGTGATTCAATTCATTTAGTATTTGAGCCCCGCCCACAACTCAACGAGCTGGATTGATCATATCATTGTTTCATGGGATCATTTTTATCAAATATAGAAAATGCGTATGATAAATCAATAACTGATCACTACTTTTTCAAACTACTTTGTATACTGAAACACAAGGGAAGTTATTGGAGCAAGTGTAGTTTACGTCCCCCTGACGCAAAAGGGGACACAAACTACACTATGCCAAAGTTGGGGAACGTAAATTACACTAGGATCTTTAGGAGACATGTTTTAAATGAATCCATCAAATAAAACGTTAAAACTAACGAAAATATTACGACTTAACCTAACCAATCGTCAATATATATATATATATATATATATATATATATATATATATATATATATATAATATATAACTATATATATATATATGTCCATATATGGACGTTTTCCAGTTTATGTACGTTTTCTACTCCAGGTGCTCTCTATCTGCTGAGTGTGGGCACCGGTCGCTGGATCGACAAAATTTTCACTGTGATTTATAGTGTAGTGACGAAAGTTATAATGTGGATTTTATCAATTGATCGTAAGATTTCCACATCACTAATAATAGTAGATCCAGGCAGAATGTTGGATTTTATGCAACTTTCTAGTGTTTCTTTGCTTCTGTTAGCACAGCATAGAGTAAAACAGAAGGTTAGGTTACGTAGGTTAGGTTACGTTATCAAGAACTTACCTCTCTTAAAAAGTTGTTATAATCGACGGCGGTTGTATGACCAATCAAAAATAAATTATATGAAAAACGGTACACAAACTGGAAAAGGTCCATATATATATATATATACATATATATATATATATATATTGACGATTGGTTAGGTTAAGTCGTAATATTTTCGTTAGTTAGCCTTATAAAGCTAACTAAAGAAGGCTGGGGACCCTAATCTTCAGGTAATCTCAAATGAGTTAAAATTTTTAGTTACAAGTATCTTAAAATCAGACATAGGGCGGTTATATGGGTAATGTAATATGCTACGATTACATATCACATTCATGATTTAAGATTACAAAAAAAATACAATGTAATCAATTACGATCATGATTTAAAGTAATCTTGTACATAAATAATATGAACATAATGGTGTAATATCCAATTTACTGGACGTCAACTCCATCTATATACTGAGAAAATTATCAAATACCAAAGTAATCATAAATGAGATTACATTATTAGTGTAATCAATTACGATTACCTAAAAAAAAACATGTAATCAATTATAATTGATTGCGATTACGGATTACGATTAACCGATATCTGCTTAAAATACTCGGAAAATTTCAAATTTTCTAAATGTAAATAATTACTCCCGTCGTAAGTTGAAATTATTACCGAAATTTTTCATGGATTTGCAAGGAAGAACCTTTTAGTTTGGCGGGATAGTTGTAAGATAAAATTTGGAACACAGTACAAAGAAATGAAGGAATGAAAACAACATTTTAAAGCGTTATTTAACGAATGGGACAGAAATGAAGAGTAAAAAATTTGTAAATTCGTTCGTAAATAAGATTTGTAGTATTTGGAGGGATATCCGTAATACTAAAAGCAAAACCTGAAAGGATGGTCATTCTGTTGACAACTTAATTAATGGCTGTGACATTTCTCACAGGTTTAGTAATACTTTGGAAAAAAATTTTAGGATGGTAATTGTCAAGTCAAACCGGATCTCTTTTTTCCCCAAAGTTATAAGAAGTACAATAACAATAATGCTACCATTTGGAAAATTTCTGGTGGTGTTCCAAAAATATTTGATTTCTTGAAAGTGGGCATAGGTGTGGGTAATTCACTGAAAACGCTTAAAATATAGTCCTCACTCAATCGGTGTTTACCGAGCAAGAATTTTACGTAATTTCTCTGTCATTCTTTTCTTCCTGAGAATATGTTATGTGGTTAAATAAGATCAATTTGTAAAGAACGATCTTGGGAAATTGTGTTCCTCAGATAATTACAGTCCAATAATAATTTCTTCCATTGTCTGCTTCCTAGGCTGGATGATGTCATTGGTCTAAATAACAAACAATAATAATTTCTTCCATTGTCTGCTTCCTAGGCTAGATGATGTCATCGGCCTAAATAACGAACAATAATTCCTTCCATTGTCTGCTTCCTAGGCTAGAAGATGTCATCGGCCTAAATAACGAACAATAATAATTCCTTCCATTGTCTGCTTCCTAGGCTGGATGATGTCATCGGTCTAAATAACGAACAATAATAATTCCTTCCATTGTCTGCTTCCTAGGCTGGATGATGTCATTGGTCTAAATAACAAACAATAATAATTTCTTCCATTGTCTGCTTCCTAGGCTAGATGATGTCATCGGCCTAAATAACGAACAATAATTCCTTCCATTGTCTGCTTCCTAGGCTAGAAGATGTCATCGGCCTAAATAACGAACAATAATAATTCCTTCCATTGTCTGCTTCCTAGGCTGGATGATGTCATCGGTCTAAATAACGAACAATAATAATTCCTTCCATTGTCTGCTTCCTAGGCTGGATGATGTCATTGGTCTAAATAACAAAGAATAATAATTCCTTCCATTGTCTGCTTCCTAGGCTGGATGATATCATTGGTCTAAATAACAAACAATAATAATTCCTTCCATTGTCTGCTTCCTAGGCTGGATGATGTCATCCGTCTAAATAACAAATAATAATAATTCCTTCCACTGTCTGCTTCCTAGGCTGGATGATGTCATTGGTCTAAATAACAAACAATAATAATTTCTTCCATTGTCTGCTTCCTAGGCTGGATGATGTCATTGGTCTAAATAACAAACAATAATAATTCCTTCCAGTGTCTGCTTCCTAGGCTGGATGATGTCATCGGTCTAAATAACAAACAATAATAATTTCTTCCATTGTCTGCTTCCTAGGCTGGATGATGTCATTGGTCTAAATAACAAACAATAATAATTCCTTCCAGTGTCTGCTTCCTAGGCTGGATGATGTCATCGGTCTAAATAACAAACAATAATAATTCCTTCCATTGTCTGCTTCCTAGGCTGGATGATATCATTGGTCTAAATAACAAACAATAATAATTCCTTCCAGTGTCTGCTTCCTAGGCTGGATGATATCATTGGTCTAAATAACAAACAATAATAATTTCTTCTATTGTCTGCTTCCTAGGCTGGATGATGTCATTGGTCTAAATAACAAACAATAATAATTCCTTCAAGTGTCTGCTTCCTAGACTGGATGATGTCATCGGTCTAAATAACAAACAATAATAATTCCTTCCAGTGTCTGCTTCCTAGGCTGGATGATGTCATTGGTCTAAATAACAAACAATAATAATTCCTTCCATTGTCTGCTTCCTAGGCTGGATGATGTCATCAGTCTAAATAACGAACAATTTGGATTTCGGGGAGGTACTTTCACCCTTATGACGGCTTTGGTTTTGAGGAAACGTTTTGGCTGTTTATACAGTGAAAGGGTCTTCTGTTTTTTGTACCTTTCTGGGTTTAGTAAAGCAGTGGATCGCGTTAATGATTTTAAACTAATAAATAAATTAATGAAAATTGGAATGCCTTCGTACATGAGACAGGGTGGCATTATCTATTTTAATGTTCAGCTTTTACATATATCTACGTATGACTTCTAAATCGCCATTTGGGTGTTAGCTAGACAGTAACAAGACCAAAATCCTTGCATACGCTGATAACATAATCTTTTGAACCCAAATTATAAAGGTTTACGAGAAATATTCAATAACCTTCTTCATAAACGATTTAAATTTGAAGGTTAACGGTTAACTCTATGATATTTAGACCAGTGAGACCACGAAATATGAAAAGACCAGCATTTTATAAGAATAGCGCCCCTTTAAGAAATGTTGAGCAATATAAATACTAAGGAGTCATTATGTCCAAAGACGTGTGTAATAAATTTGATATGGAAAGGTGCCAAAACGCATTTATCAAACAATTCCAGAGCAGAAAATGTACAGAAAGTTTTATTTTGTTAATGCTAATACTTTATTCATTTATTTAAAAGGAACCGTTTGAGTTTTTATGGTACCTAACCTTCGATAACTAACTGTTCTATAGATACCAGACAATTTGCTTTGAATTATCATAATGCAATTAAAAGGTTAGCGAGGCTATCCAAAAGAGAAGGTAACGTGTTCGTAACCTTAAAGGTAAGGTAACGCGTTCGTAACCTTAAAGGTAAGGTAACGCGTTCGTAACCCTATTGGTAAAGTAACGCGTTCGTAACCTTAAAGGTAAGGTAACGCGTTCGTAACCTTAAAGGTAAGGTAACGAGTTCGTAACCTTAAAGGTAAGGTAACGAGTTCGTAACCTTAAAGGTAAGGTAACGAGTTCGTAACCTTAAAGGTAAGATAACGAGTTCGTAACCTTAAAGGTAAGGTAACGAGTTCGTAACCTTAAAGGTAAGGTAACGAGTTCGTAACCTTAAAGGTAAGGTAACGAGTTCGTGAGTTCACCCATTTGTATACGTTTTAATATTTTTTATACAAAAAAAAAATGTTTTCTGATTTGCTTTACTTTTAAAGACTACTTAATAAAGACATCTTTCCTTTATAAGGACATTATCTACACTTGGTGATGTGACGTGACGTGATGTGATGTGACGTGTTTTTATAGGTTAAAGTTTTTCTTAATATTTTTGCAAGGGAAAAAACAAGGAAATTGACCTTTTTTCAGACCTTCCTTTGATGTTGGTAAAGTACATTTATTTAAAATATAGGCTTAAAAGTGATTTTAAATAATGTAAATAATAAATTTCTTTTGACGTATCTTGGGATCATATTAACTCATAATATGAGAATAAAAACCCACTCTAATAGACAGAGTTTATTTCCACGACAGTTTCGACGCCCACTGGCATCCTCCTCGGGTGGATACAGAAACCAAATGAAACAAAACAAGAGGGAAAAACAGTTCAGGGATCGACCGTTAAGAAATTCGCACCTAGGTTGGATTCCATTCTCTCGAGACAGGAGGGGCATTTTCATTAAGTACATTCGCACAAATTTTAAAACTATCTTCCTGTTCTAAACATACAGATTCTATTATTTTACATAATTATTACATTTATAATTAAATTTATTACATTTAATATTGCATAATTATTAATTACAGAAATTATAAATTTATTATTACATTGGTTATTACATTGTTGTTTATTATACAGAAATTATAAACCGAAAAACGAATGAAAAAAGGCGATTAGGAAATAATCCAGAGACCATTGAGAAATTCGCACCTAGGTTAGATATCGTTCTCCCGAAACCAGAAGGGCATTTTATTACAGGGTCAGCTTATAACTACATTTCCACAAATTAAAAATATCTTCTTGTTCTATACATACAGATCCTAATGTTTGACATAATTACTGCATATATTTATTTCCACATTAATTACTTCCATTATTACATTTACTAAAAGCGAGTAAGGAAACATTCCAATCCAGAGACATTTAAGAAATTCACACTTAGGTTCGAACACGTTCCCACGACTCCGTAAGGGATTTATTGACCAAGAATCTCATTAAAGGTCTAACTTATAAGTACCTTCGCACAAATTAAAATTATCTACTTTTCTATACACACAGATTCTATTATTTTCTTTTGACATAATTATTACATTTATAAAGTACCTTACTTGATTCCCAATCTATAGCATGATTATTTTGGCTAGCGTGATAAAAAATGGCAATATTAGTATTACAACTTCTGAAGGCATATTTGTGTTCTTTGATACGGGTTTCAATATTTCTTCCAGTTTCTCCCACGTATACTAAATCACAACTTTTACAGGGAATGCTGTAGACACAGGCTTGTTCCTCTTTTGCAACGTTATTCCTAACCAATTTACTTTCACGGTAGACGAATATTTGAACGCCAAAGCAAACTTAAATTCTTTCGTCAACGGTTTTACTCTTTCTAAGCCGGCAATGTAAGGCAAACTCACATATTGTTTTTGGTTAACTGAAGGTTCCCGAGGGGCATAAAAGATTTTCTGGCTTTAAAATACGCCTTTCTGATAAACCACTCAGGATATTTTAAATCCTTAAAAATGTTCCAAATCTTTGAATTTTCCGGATCCAGCAAATGTGGGCTACAAATCCTGAGTGCTCTTAGAAACAGGAAGAAATAATTGAGCTTTTAAACCCCTTCATCATGATATGAAAAATAATGAATGTACGAATTACAATGAGTAGGTTTTCTATAGACCGTGAAATTGGGCTTTCCGCTTTCGTTAATGACCAAAACATCTAGAAAAGGTAATTGTTTGTCGTTCTCCCATTCATATTTAAATTTAATAGAGGGAACAGATTATTTAATGACTGAAAGAAAGTGTCAAAGTTGTTCCAGTGGTCAGGCCAAAATGAGAAAATATCATCTACATAACGAAACCAAATTAGATTCCTGGGATGTACTTAGTTTTTTAGATAGAAAATTGCCAACATGTAACGTAGAACTAGGCATGCCCACATCTGTATTTTTAGAACTGATAAAACTCTGTGTCACCAATAATGCCTTCTCCTTCGGTGAAGAATTTTATTTGCAACGTTTTGGTATGGGAATGGGGTCCCCTTTATCCCCAATACTGAGTACATTATATATGGAGTATTATGAGTCGGAATTGTTGCAAACAATATGTCCCAGGAATCTAATTGGTTTCTTATGTAGATGATATTTTCTCATTTTGGCCTGACCACTGGAACAACTTTGACACTTTCTTTCAGTCATTAAATAATCTTGTTCCCTCTATAAATTTAAATATGAATGGAGAACGACAAACAATTACCTTTTCTAGATGTTTTGGTTCATTAACGAAAGCGGAAAGCCAATTTCACGGTCTATAGAAAACTACTCATTGTAATTCGACATTCATTATTTTTCATATCATGATGGAAGGGGTTAAAAGCTCAATTATTTCTTCCATGTTTCTAAGAGCACTCAGGATTTGTAGCCCACATTTGCGGATCCGGAAAATTCAAAGATTTGGAACATTTTTAAGGATTTAAAAATCCTGAGTGGTTTATCAGAAAGGCGTATTTAAAGCCAGAAAATCTTTTTTGCCCCTCGGGAACCTTCAGTAACCAAAAACAATATGTGAGTTTGCCTTACATTGCCGGCTTAGAAAGAGTAAAACCGTTGACGAAAGAATTTAAGTTTGCTTTGGTGTTCAAATATTCGTCAACCGTGAAAAGTAAATTGGTTAGGAATAACGTTGCAAAAGAGGAACAAGCCTGTGTCTACAGCATTCCCTGTAAAAGTTGTGATTTAGTATACGTGGGAGAAACTGGAAGAAATATTGAAACCCGTATCAAAGAACACAAATATGCCTTCAGAAGTTGTAATACTAATAATGCCATTTTTTATCACGCTAGCCAAAATAATCATGCTATAGATTGGGAATCAAGTAAGGTACTTTATAAATGTAATAATTATGTCAAAGAAAAATAATAGAATCTGTGTGTATAGAAAAAGTAGATAATTTTAATTTGTGCGAAGGTACTTATAAGTTAGACCCTTTAATGAGATTCTTGGTCAATAAATCCCTTACGGAGTCGTGGGAACGTGTTCGAACCTAAGTGTGAATTTCTTAAATGTCTCTGGATTGGAATGTTTCCTTACTCGCTTTTAGTAAATGTAATAATGGAAGTAATTAATGTGGAAATAAATATATGCAGTAATTATGTCAACATTAGGATCTGTATGTATAGAACAAGAAGATATTTTTAATTTGTGGAAATGTAGTTTATAGCTGACCCTGTAATAAAATGCCCTTCTGGTTTCGGGAGAACGATATCTAACCTAGGTGCGAATTTCTCAATGGTCTCTGGATTATTTCCTAATCGCCCTTTTTTCATTCGTTTTTCGGTTTATAATTTCTGTATAATAAACAACAGTGTAATAACCAATGTAATAATAAATTTATAATTTCTGTAATTAATAATTATGCAATATTAAATGTAATAAATTTAATTATAAATGTAATAATTATGTAAAAATAATAGAATCTGTATGTTTAGAACAGGAAGATAGTTTTAAAATTTGTGCGAATGTACTTAATGAAAATGCCCCTCCTGTCTCGAGAGAATGGAATCCAACCTAGGTGCGAATTTCTTAACGGTCGATCCCTGAACTGTTTTTCCCTCTTGTTTTGTTTCATTTGTGTTTCTGTATCCACCCGAGGAGGATGCCAGTGGGCGTCGAAACTGTCGTGGAAATAAACTCTGTCTATTAGAGTGGGTTTTTATTCTCATATTTTGACCTTCACGTAAAAAAGTGAAGTTTTTTGCATTTATTAACTCATACTGTTGAGTGGAAAGGGTGTCCAAGAAACAATGGTGCAAAAATAATTGGTCATTTTTCTTATTAATCGCTATGTATTGAATATGTATGGTTGCTTACATTTCCAAATTGCCTGAGCTCAGAACACTTTTACAAGACGACTATCCTTTGCCGTTCGATGCCCAAACTCCATTAGATCATTAGCAAGAAATTGATTATTGATTAGATGATTAACAAGAACATCTTGCTAATGATCTAATGGAGTTCGGGCATCGAACGACAAATGATGGCCATCTTGTAAAAGTGTTCTGAACTTAGGCAATTTGAAAATGTAAATAACCATACTTATTTAATACATAGTAATTAATAAGAAAAATGACCAATTATTTTTGCACCATTATTTTTTGGACACCCTATACATTGATCAGTATGAGCTTAATATGATCCTAAGATGTGTCAAAAGAAATTTTTGGAATGGATCCATTGTCCTCTGCTTCTTTGACGGAATTCTTTCAAACTATCGTGTTTGTCACATATAGAAATGTTTTAACATGTTCTCCGTTGATAAAAATCCGAAGAGGTAAGGTAAGGTGATTGAAGTGACCATGATATCGGTCCACCACGACTACTCCAGCGCCAAGGAAAGGTTCCGTCTGGAAAGTTGGGAACAACAATGGCATAGTGGGAAGTCGCTTTATCTTGTTGAAAGAGTACACTTCTTATGTTAACTCCAATAGATCTTAGTTGAAAAAAAAATGTATGTAACATACTAAGTATGGTTTGCTCTAGTCACGATACAATCGTCAAAGAAATTGGACCGATTATGTAGTCCCGTGACATAGCACACCAAACATTAACTTTTGGCGAATCCCGTTCATGATGATATGTTTCAGCGGATTTACGCGGATTTACGCATAGGCGGATTTACGTATAGGCAGAGGAGGCACCTGCCTAGAGCGGCAAATTTTGTCGGCTACCTTTCTCCTAATTCTACTGACTATCCAAAATTCTTTGACTACCTCACTTCCGAAGTAGAATACATTTTATCACACTCCTTTTACTGAAATCTCCATTTGAGGAGATTTCAATGTTCACCATCACTCTTGGTTTTCCTCCCATTTCATTAACATCTCTTGTAAACTAGCTTACAACTTTTCTATTCTAAATGACCTAGAGCAGATTCTACAGCACCCTACTCGTACCCCCGATCGCTCTGGAAATAGGCTAAGCATTCTGGATTTATTTTTCACCTCAGCCTTCTTCTTACTCTGTCAAACTTTTATCTCCGTTGCTCCTCCGACCACAATCTTATATCTGTTTCCTGTCCTATCGCTCGAATTCGGGCTTTGGATCCTCCCAAGAGGAGACGCCTTTGGCATTTTGGCGCCGCTGATTGGAAGGCCCTTAGGCAGTACTTCTCTGATTTACTATGGAATGATTACTGCTTCCGTGCCAGAACCTTCCGAGGGTGCAGAGCGCATCACGGAACTGATTTTCTAAGGCAGGGGTCGGCAACCCAAGGGTGACCGGGTGAAATTAAAGGCTTTCGTCTCATCAGTTACCCATCTTTTACTGTCTGAAGTCCTTCTCTCTTCGCCGCAGTGTTGCCTCTCTCTCTCTCTCTCTCTCTCTACTATCACTGTTATAACGGACACTGCTCCAGGGCCGCGGAAAAGTGGGGAGGTGCTGTGGATGCTACAGAACTCCCCAACATTTTTGGTAGGGGTGCTGGAATATGCTTCAGCACCCCATGATTTTAGAGTTTTAGTGGCTGTTTGAAAATTATTTAATTACTGAACTGTCTCAACATCTTTACGGGATCGCTTCAGAGCATATTTCAGCTGGATAGTGTTTATTGGGAGCTATTGAAGAATAAGGACCCCAGCCTTCTTTAGTTAGCTTTATAAGGCTAACTAACGAAAATATCATGACCTAACCTAACCAATCGTCAAGGGCGTACAGTTAACCTAACGATTGGTTAGGTTAGGTCGTGATATTTTTGTTAGTTAGCCTTATAAGCCTAACTAAAGAAGGCTGGGGTCCCTATTCTTCAATAGCTCCGTTTATTGTAATCAAACATCATTTCGGGTGCAAAGAGTGGCTCTCGCCTCTCAGGTCCTTGAAAATTTTAAAAATCTTAAATACAATATTAGTGGTTAAGAGTTCCGCCATACATATATAATACATACGATATATAAGCCATAATGCCATACATATATGGCACTTCACATTCGCAGTAAGTAACCAAAATATTCAGCACCCCTTGGTAAAATATTGCTCCAGCTTTACTGCACTGCCCTTGTGAATTTTCTAACTTCATGCCTCCCTTCCTCTAAGGAGAACATGCAGTAACAGACTTTCGACACACTCATTCTTTTTCTGTCCAACTCTCACTCATCCACTCAACCGGTCAAATCTGGAACAACCCTTCTCAATCTATCTTTTCCCCCCGTCTATGACTTCTAATCTTTCAAACGAGGAGTGTCCGGGCATCTCGAAAAATTTGAACCTTGATTTCATTTCTTCTTTTTCTTTGGGAGGTGACGCGTTTTAGAGGGAGTTTGCCCTTGGCCCCTCCTTCCTGTCTAAAAAATAAAATTATAATTAGTGAGCATAGTACCATCAAATTAATAAGAATATTTAATTAAAAAATAAACCTCGCCAATTATCGCTTTAAGTTTAGGTTTCATATTTGGAATGAAGTGGAAGTGACACGTGTTTACCGAGGGGACCCCAAACAAACCGTGTAAGAGGGGATATGAATTAAGGCGAAGCTCTAATCTCCAACTTTGAAATCACCAAATGAGGAGTCAAAATGACATCGAAATAAAGGTTTTTTTTTTAAATATATATTTAAAAAAAAAATATATATATTAATATTATGATAAAAATAACCACGAAGGAAAAAGGGAACATAGAATGGTGCTCAAGCGCTTTTGTCTAATGACATCCTCAGGAACACTGAAATTATTAACAAGCTCGAGCAGCATATACAAACCCTAGAAAATTCCATTACATGCATAATATCCATAATAATAATATCCATAATAATAATATCCATAATAATAATAATATCCATAGCCTATTACAAAACCAAAATTTTAATTAAACGTAACCGTAAATATCTCTCGCGTTTAAGTGTAATTCTAAACACGCGTTAGTTTGTGCTACCTCAGATTTTTAACCACAAAAGTTTGAATTGTCTCGCTCGCGTAAGACAAAGTGAAGCGCTTAAAAGAATATACAAGTAGTCTTTTTGAATATTCATATGGTGGGACTTTGTTTTCGTAAGGAATCTACTTATATTGTTTCGGAAAAAAAAGCGAATAAGGGTTAAATTTTCGCTGAAGCTGAGAAAGTTACGCTGTGTTACACATCGATTTCAGCGTTACGTAAAAGTTACGTCTAAATGAAAAATGATATGTAACTTGTATTATTTTTATTCATTTTTTAAGTATTCTTTGTGTCATGTATAATAAATATATAATAATATTTATTTTCTTTCGAAAATATTGCTTATTTCAAGTATACGTTTGTTACGAGGCAATTACATACGCCAAAATCTACGTGAAACTTACTGACAAACTATTACGGCAACGTTACAGGAAAGTTACGTTAAATAAGTTATACGTAGGTTACGTCAAAGCTACTGACAAAAAGTTAGGGAATAGTTATGCAGATGTAACGCATAATAGAACTAATTCGTATACTTAACATGCTACCAAGAGAAGGAAGGAACCTCGAGTAAACTAACCTAGACACATTCAAGAATCGTCTGGAGAGAGTTTGTGCAAATTCCCTGACGAGCCATACGTAGCTAGTTATGAGGGCAGGGTGAGAGTATAAAGCAAATGAGACGGGGTGCTGCAAAGGGATCGAACTCAGATCAATCCTGAAGTCATTCGAAGACAACCCAAATATATACAGTATATATATATAATATATATATATATATCATCTAACAAAATATGAGGTTCCAACTTTACGTTACATATTTGAACTGTGTGTAACGCAAAGTAGGTTTATACTAAAACCGCTTGTAATACAACGTGATGGAGCTTGGAAGCATTTTTTTATTTTTAAGTTAATTATATGATATATTTTTACTGATATTGGCCTAGCCTAGTGTGTGTGTGTGTGTGTGTGTGTGTGTGTGTGCAATTAGTGTCGAAGTACTGAATAAAATAAAGACTAGACTGTTTTAGACGTTTTATTGAAAGTTAATTTGAAATTTGAAGTTTGCGCTCGATAAAAGGTTAAAAAGGTTAACCAAGGTTAACCAAGGTTGAAATGATGACGGGTAGTGAGGATGGAAATTGTGAATTATGTAAGAGAGAGGTTAGGGGTCAGGCTAATGGATTACAGTGTGAAGGCATGTCGCGTCTGGTATCACGAAGGATGTGAAAAGGTAAACATTGAGTTGAATAAAATTTTAGAAAAGTATCTTGATATGCTGTGGTTCTGTAAGAAATGTAAGCCTCAGGTAGTGGACTGTTTTGACAAGGTAAAGGAATTAGAGAAACAAAATAGGTATCTGGTAGAGAGAGTGAAGAATCTACAGGGTGAGCTAAAAGTCACTGTGCACCTACCGAAGACGATGAGTATATTCAGAGAGTCCCTGTACATTAATACAAATACATTTCTCATACTTAAGTTACAACAAATGTTGGAAATGGCGCCTACGTGCTTGTAGACACGCATCTACTCGTCTTATCTTGTTTGCAAAGACACGCATCTACTCGTCTTATCTTGTTTGCAAAGACACGCAACAATTCAATCGGAGGGATGTTCGTCTACGGTAGGTGCACAGTGACTTTTGGCTCACCCTTAAGAAGAAAAGTATGAAAAGAATAGGGAGGATATAATACAAGAGGCGTCATTGAGAGTGATGGAAAGAATGGAGGAAAAAGAGGAAAGGATAAGACGTAAAAATAATGTGGTCATATTGACATATTCAATATGTCTGAATCGAATAAGGAGCGACCAATTGATAGGGAGGAGGAGGGAGATGTGATTAAATGTAAGTATTTTCCAAAATACCGTGAATATTAATAATAATTCTAAGATAATGAAGGTTTTTCGGTTGGGGAAGAAAACTGAAGGGAATATACGACCACTTATGGTGAAAATGGAAGAAGAAAAAGATAAATGGAAAATCACAAGTAGGACAAAACTGTTACATAGAGAAAGTGATGAGGAAAGGAGGAAAATAAGAATTGTGCTTGACATTATGGGCGTCGACTTGGGGGGGTGGGGGGGGGGGGGGGACAAATTATTGTCATAAACACCAGTGTATATTTATCATGGAATTTAGCAGCCAGTTTGCATTTTAATAATTGCACGTAGCATTTGTAACAACAGCTACTCAGAGTATTGTTTGATTCGCTGTTTGAAGGCGAAGTGTCCCCCCCCCCCCCACTATTTTAGAGCAATCGACGCCCCTGCCTGACAAGGAAAGAGGAGAAAATAAGAGTCTTAGGGAAGAGCTAAAGAGCAAACGGGATGGAGGCGAAAGAGGTTGGCAAATAAAGAGGGGTAAACTAATTCAGGTAGAGAGTTGTGAGATGAATGACTGACTTCAGGAGAATCGTGAGAAGGTAGATGAGTAGATGAGACAACATGCAGCCACATAAAAGAGGTGAGAATAAAACCTTTGAATATTCAAGGGTTAACTAAAGTAAAGATGATAGAGGTGGAAAAATTGATAGAAAACAATAATGATATAGTCTGTTTAACATAAACACAATTAAAGGTAGACTTAATTAATCTTGGTAGATATATATTTAGAGTAGATAATATGAGGGATATAAAAAAACAAAAAGGAGGAGGGGGGAACTCATGATACTCTATAGAAATAATATAAAAGTAATAAAAATATATTCAGAAAGTAAAGATATTTTGCTTGTAGATATAAATATATTAAATTTGAAGATTAAAATTATATTACTTTTCACCATCAAAGGAATAGTTTGATGAAAAGGGAGGTAGAGAAAATATTAGACAAAGAACGAGAAGAAATGATGATGCTATTGGGAGATTTTAATGGTCATGTAGGAGGTGCTACTGTAGTATGCGGTCTACCGTTAAGTTTCTACTGTAGTATGCGGTCTACCGTTAAGTTTCTACTGTAGTATGCGGTCTACCGTTAAGTTTCTACTGTAGTATGCGGTCTACCGTTAAGTTTCTACTGTACTGTAGTATGCGGTCTACCGTTCAAAATATTTAAAAGGAATTGAAAATGAATTGAAAGGAATTATAATTTAATTTACACAATTAAGGAATTATTAAAGAAGTTAAACATACTACTACCGCATACTTAACGGTAGACGCATACTACATTACGCCCTTGATGATTGGTTAGGTTAAGTCGTGATATTTTCGTTAGTTTTAACGAAAATATCACGACTTAACCTAATCAACCAATCGTCAAGGACGTACAATTAACCTAATAATAAAATAATAAGAAGATAAGAAGCTATAATTAAAAGGTAGACCGCCGAATCGTAGGTAGACCGCATACTACAGTAGCACCATGTAGGATTTATAGGAAAGCAGGATTTGGACCACAATGGAAAAATGATTATCGATTGGATGGAATACTATAATTTAATAATGTTAAATGATGTAAATTGGGAAGCTAAATATACTTGGAATAGAGGAAACCAACATAGTGTTAGAGACTATGTACTAATTAATAGAAATGGTATTTGTAGGTTATCTCCCCCCTCACCACCAATTTTGACAGAATATTTTCGTTAAAACTAACGAAAATATCACGACTTAACCTAACCAATTATCAAGGGCGTACAGTTGATTTATTAGTAAATAGTAAATATTATTCCAGAAACAAACAATGTTATAATTAATAATAGATCAACTGTACGTCCTTGATAATTGGTTAGGTTAAGTCGTGATATTTTCGTAGTTTTAACGAAAATATTCTGTCAAATTGGTGTGTGTTGTGGGGGGAGATAACTACAAGTACCATAGAAACTTATATGAGGTATATATCGCGATGGAAATAGATGAGAAGCGGGAAATTATAGATATTTCAGATCATAATTTAATTAGTATTAAGTTAAAGGCTAGATGTAATACAATGAACAGATTTGATAAGGAAATTAAAAAGATTACGACTTACTGTAAGACAGATATAGGATGACTAGAGGCGCATAAAATGTGTCTAGAGGAGAAGGTATATAGTGATGATAGTATGATTAATATTGAAAAACCAAATCAAATAATAAAATAATCAGTAGATGAGCATTTCAGAAAAGCTTATGAGAGATATAGCAACGAAAGGGATATAGAAACAAAAGAACAACCTTGTATATAAGGACAATATAAGACAAGGAACAAAGAATAGAAAAAAGCTAAATAGAGAAAATAGAAATGCAGAAAAAGTGCTTGAAAAGGAAAAGCTAAATAGACAATATATAGATCGAAAGATAAAATTCCAGATTATGATAAAAGAAGGGATAACAAAAGACGAGAAGAAAATAACAAAATAAATAGTAGAAGGTAAGGAGGGCGATAGAAAGATGTGGGACTATATTCATAAGTTGATGGAAAAGGAAATGAGCTCATCAAGGGCTATGGTGCTGTATGGTAATAATGGCACCAAATTGGATAGTAAGGAAGCGGGGATTACACTTACAGATTTCTGGAGAGGTGTTTACCAAAAGCAATAATATGAAAGAAGTCTGGAATTAAGAGGAGTAGAAAGGAATACCTGGAAAATACGACAAGCTTAGTCCATTCTGTAACGTGGTAGAAAACATAAGAACGAGGAAAGAACTAAAAGAATATATGGACATGGTCTTCAAGATAGTAAATATAGAGGAATGTGATGACTCGGTAAAAATTAGTTATGAAAGGAAGGCTCCTCAAATCCTGAGAGAACATTTAGATATGGTATATAGAGTTCCAGAAGAAGTTATGCCAATGATAAACTCAGATATTGGAGAAGAAGAAATAATAAATTGCCCAAAAGAGACTGAAAAATAAGAAATCAGCGGGACCTGATAAACTCAAACAGAATTGTATAAGGTATTGGTGGGTAGTAAAGTGGGCATAGGGAAGTTAAAAGAGTGTTATAATGCTATAATAATGAGTGGGCAAATACCAGATGAATGGAGAGTATCCGAAACAAAGATGATATCGAAGAAAGAGAAGCTTACTGCTAAAGATGTGCGACCAGTAGCACTAACAAATTACTCATATAAAATTTTTGGGATCAGGTAAAGATAAGCACCCACAACCTTTTTTAGTTAGCTTTATAAGGCTAACTAACGAAAATATCACGACTTAACCTAACCAATCGTTAGATCAACTGTACGCCCTTGACGATTGGTTAGGTTAGGTCGTGATATTTTCGTTAGTTAGCCTTATAAAGCTAACTAAAAAAAGGTTGGGGGTGCTTATCTTTACTTGATCCAATTTTTTAGTATAATAAGGGATAAAATAGAAAAGCATATAAAAAATAATAATGAATTGAGGGGGACTCAATCGGGTTTTACACCAGATGGCAGAATAGAAGATAATATTTTGATTCTACAATATTGTATAGAACATAGCTTTACAAATAGAAAACCATTGGTTCTTGTTTCCATAGACGTCAGTAATGCATTTGACTCGGTAAATAGAGGGAAGATCATAGAATCGTTAATGAGATACGAGGTTCATCCTGCGTTGATAGATATCATAGTTAGTGCGTACACTGGAGATAGAACTAGGATAAGGATTGATGAAGACCAGTACCATGAAATCCCGGTGACTAGTGGTATCAGGCAAGGCTATACGGGTTTTACTCTTTCGTTTAAATTGGTGACATATATGATATTAATGAAGGTGGTACAGAAAGGTAATGGATTCAGTAATGATTTGATAAATATAAACACAATCTTCTTTGCCGATGATGGTTTGCGGATGACACATTCAATAACAGAAGGAATAAGGAATTTAAAGATTATATTACAGGCAAGCGATGATTGTGGTTTGTAAATAATGAGGGAGAAAAGTAATTACATTTAATATGAAGGAGCAACCAGATAGTATTGAAGGAATACGGGTAACGGATAGTATAGTATAGTATACTTAGGACTACATATTACCAACAAGAGAAATTGTTTTAGCAAACAAAGAGGAATAATGATATAAAAGGCGCAAAAACTGGCAAACTTAACAACCATGATAATTGCGAAGAGTCGCAGTAAGATACTGATTGGGAAAACATATTGGGAACACGTAGCACTACCATCTATATTATATGGAACAAATGTTATAATTTTGACTCAGGCAGAAATTGAAAAGTTGCAGAGGATTGAAAATGGTGTCTATAGGCAAATTTTAGGAGCACCAAGATACGCACCAATATGTACTTTGCCAGGAGAAATAGATGCTTCATCCATGGAGTCCAGAGTTAATAAAAGGAAACTACAATACTTAAAATCAATATTACAGGAGGATGTGAATGGTAGGGTGAGAAATGAATTGCTGAAAGTAATTGTTGAGGATATGAGAGGGAAGGGAAAGAATAAATGGTTTAAAGGTATTGAGAAGTTATGAAAGAGATTGGTATAAGCGTGTTGCAACTAAAACTGCTAACTAAGGAAGAGGCAAAGGAACGGGTAAAGATTTGGGATTCATGAAGGTGGAAGGATGAGGTGACACCAAAGACTAGTTTACATTTATATAGAGAATGGAAGCAGAAAGTTAAGGGTGAAGAGGACATATACGATAATACCCTAGGTTCAATTTTACTATATAAAAGCAGAACAAACACACTACCCCTAAAATGATAGGAAAAGATTTGAGAATGGTGATACCAATTATCAAGTGTGTGGAACTGATACAGAAGATTTAGAATATTTCATACTTCGGTGCCCGGAATACCCAGAAGAGCGTAGATTGGATGGTAGACTTCAGCAACCATATGTAGAGAATAAAAACAAAATACTTGGGGAACTAGTGTTTGATGTAAATAAAATAGATCAAACAAAAATAATGCTCTGCAAGTTCTGGAGAAGGAGAGGAGAGAGAGAGAGAGAGAGAGAGAGAGAGAGAGAGAGAGAGAGAGAGAAGTTAAGAAATAGGGGCGTCGCTGAAAAAGCAATGCCCAAAGTAACATCAACATCATTGACACCAACGTTTCTGAACACATATTCCGTCATCACGGCTAAAATAACAAAATACACAAGACATTAGGTTAAGATAACCAGGTTAAAGTTAAAACCTTCTAATTAAAATTACAATAAAGACTAGAATAGATATTAAATATAAAGACAAAATAGATACCTTAAGTCTTCAATCCCTTTCCTTTCGCCGAAGTGCTACTTCACTCTCCTTTACTATCGCTATTATAACGGACACTGCTTTTCTGAACTCTCTAACTACATGCCTCCTCCTTTAAGGAGAGGGCGCGGTACCAAACTTTCAACACATTTCATTTCTTTTCTCTCCAACTCTCTAACGCAAGGGTTAATCGGTATTTTCAGTCTTTCATCTACTCATTCTGTCAACTCTGGAACAATCTTCTTCAATCCATCTTTCCTCCTGTCTTTGACCTCCCATCTTTCAAACGCAGAGTGTCCATGCATCTCGAAAACCCTGAACCTTGATTTTGGCTTCCTTCTTCTTCTTCTTCTATGGTTGGGGTGTTTTTGCAGGCATTCGCCCCTGTCTCCTTCTTGCATAAAAAGCATTTTGGTTTAGTTTGATCATTTTATGATTGTCTAATAAAACGTTTATCCTTAATTAAACCATCTTAGATTTTTAAATATATATGTATAAGAAAGATGTTCGAACCCGGAACCTCTTGGGTAGGAAACGCGAACGTTACCATCATACTACGACCAGATGAAAACTAATACAACTTGTATCGTATATTTAAAAGACCGAAACGACTTTCATTCCGTCGTCGTGTAATGGTCTCGCTCGCGAGAAACAATTTAAGATTCCCGGGTTCGAAACCTAGTAGGGTATTTTTGTATCATACAAAAAACTACGCATACTCATGCTTATTATTCCATATATATATATATATATATATATATGTTGCGCGGGTTCGCCGGCCACTGCCCGCTGGCGACTTTTAGGATGAATGCACTTTGGACAATCCAACGAAGGTGGTCCTTGTTGGTTAAGCTCGGCCTTAGCCGTAGAGCATCCGAGTAAGAATTATGTGACACCGCATTGAGAGAATAGAGTGCCTTTCTCGGAAGGGTATAAATCACAAGTTTTCCTTTTGTCAGCCCTTTAATTTTCACAAGGGGGAAAAATCACTTTTAAACTATAATGAATTTCTTTTACAATACAGAGTAATTAAAAAAAATCAAATACTTTCACTACACTTTGTTTAGAGTGTGATTAACGAACAATTGCTTGCTTCAAAAAAACTTAGGGCCCCAGCCGAACCGGCTGGCCCAAGGGCGGAAAACTGACTGCCTCCGAAGGCCGAGAGCGGGACTTTCTCAAGGCGTTTCCTTTTGTCCTGCAGAAATTCCCATGGTGCCACGTTTTACAAAAGATTATTAACTTTGCCAAACCTACTCTAATAATGATATTAGCAAAAGAATTTATATAAATCGATATTAGCAAGAGAATATATATAATCGTAGTTTTACACTTAACTTCTTTATGTGATTTATTTTAGTCGAAAAGAACATTTAGAATTTAAGAATCTCTGTTTAAGATTATAGACATGACAACACTGTTTTTGTTAGGGTTAGAGAGAGGCCAGATGGTCCACTGGGGCATCGAGGTAATTTATACAAACATTAAGAATTTAACGGATTCATATTTTACTTTATATGAACAGAATAATATCTTTTAAAGGATTAATACGTTAATTCATACAAAGAGAATGATATTTTTAAATTTTAACAGATATTTATTTTTTCTGTGGAAACCCTTTTCCACGTTATTATTAAAGAATTTACCATACATGAATACGAAAGATATCCACATATTAAACACGTGATTCTATTCAAGGTATGGAAATCGTGAAGGAAGTTAAGTTACTTTATGACGTCATAGTTATTTATTTTGTATGTACAGTATAAGTTATTATTGGGAGAAATTAGGGGGGACGAATCAGAGAAATTAAGGGACATTCGCTTCTCACAGCGAACTTCTAATGGCACAAACGTGGATACGGCTCAACCGTAGAAATGGTCGGTCGCATGGTTGTGACATATATTAATATATATATATATATATAATTATATATATATATATATATATATATATATGCAGTAAATCACAGAATACATGTGATCTTATTAATAAGCAAACAACCACAGGGAAAAAGGACAAGAAAGAAATATTCTTTCTTGTCCCTGAAGATGTGAATATATCACGAAAGCGCTCGGATTTCGTGTTTCTTTTTTCTTTTTCCCTGTGGTTTTTGCTTATATATATATATATGGGATGAATTTCACAATACTATATATATATATATATATATATATATATATATAATATATACACAGTAGGCCTATATTGTTAATCACGTGGTCAGTGATTAATAATACGCTTTAAATTTATTTTATGTAGTCCAGTATAAAACCTTCGCGCGAGATCTATTTTAAAACCTTTATGAATGTTGATTAAAAGCGTTCTTTTAGAACCCATAATTTTCTCTCGTGTTCTAGTAATTATTAATACGTATTTGTGGCACTTCTCACCAATCATAAATTGTTTCACGATCACCCTCACAAACCAACTCATTCATGCATCAGACAAGAACAATTAAGCTAATTTAATAGGCTTATAATATCCATATTTAAGTCTATTGTAGTTTCCTATATTCCTTCCTGACATATGTGACGATGATAAAGGACTTAAAACACTGATTAAAATACACACACACACACACACACACACACACACACACAACACACACCACACACACACATATATATTATATATATATATATATATATATATATATATATATATATATATATAAACTGTGAAGCATTTTATTGTAATTTTGGTGCATTAAATGTTACACAAAATATAAGTGCATGACGCTTTAATCACTGTCTTGTAAATATGTTACATTGGCTACGTCCTGGCTACGTCGTTACACCACTTCCAGTTAGATCAGCACAGTTAAGAACGTCGGGTCTCTTCAGCAGTTGGATGGGTGACCAAGTTCCACATTTTGGTGGTTGATGGAATAAAGCTTCTAGAAAACTGATGGGTATTAAACTTCATGGAAGCAAATGAATGAGCATGTAATGCAGAAGCTAGCCTAGTTGTACGTGTGGTGATTGTCCAAGTGTGGTGGTTCAAGAGTGATGAGTGGCGGGTTCAAGGGTAGTGTGGTTCAGAAAGCAACAAATACAATGGATGAACTGGGTTATTATAAATTTGTAAATCATACATAAAGAACTAATGCATCGGCAGAGAGTGGTAATAAATGGATTGGCTTCTGAGTGGGTCTCCTTCACCATTGGGGTTCCACAGGGTTCCATTCTGGGTCCTTCACTTTTTATCATCTACATGAACGATATAGACGTTGGGTTCTTGAATACAATTTCTAAATTTGCAGACGATACCAACTTAGGAATGAGGTAATGAGGTAAGAACTCTTCAAAATGATTTGGATAAGTTGGGCGAATGGTCTGCTACTTGGCAGATGCCATTCAACTTGGACAAATGTAAAGTAATGCAAATAGGTTACAAAAATCCGAAGACCAATTACTCTCTTTTAGGGAGGAACTTGGCTGAGACTGATCTAAAGAAAGACTTAAGAGTTTATATCAGTAATGATCTCAAACCGTCAAAGCACTGTGCAGAAGTCGAAAAGAGGCCTTTAAAAATATTAGGTTATATTAAAAGCAATTCCAATTTAGAAATAAGGAGGTTGTAATGTCTCTCTATAATTCATTAGTTAGACTTCAACTCTAGTATTGTGTACAGCTTTGGTCTCCGTCCTTTATCAAGGATATAGAAAGGTTGGAAAGGGTACAAGCAAGGGCCAGAAATTTAATTTCTTCACTGACACTGCAAAACTACTGACGAAGATTAGAACGCTTCAATCTGTTTACCTCAGAGACCAAGAGGTTGCGTGGGCACCTTACTCAAGTTTTCAAGATGCTCAATGGAATAGAGGGTAAACTACAGGGTAAACAGGGTAAACTACAGGAAATTATTCTCATTTAATACCAATCTTACAAGAAATAATGGTTTTAACCAGTGGCGGCTCGTCGGTAGGCACTGCGGAACTGCAGCACCCCTAAAATTTTATTTACAATTGAAATAATCAAGAACAATATAAGGATGAGCTCACTGAATAACTTTTTCAATAACTTTTGAAACTTTTATTCATTGCTCAATGCTCATCCTTTTATTTCAGTAATTATTTCAACCCATTCTTAGAGACAGCACCCCTAGAATTTTTAGTCACTGGTTTTAACTCTTTAACGCCAGAATTGCTTGTAGGGGTAAGTTATGAATGCGTGTATTTGAAAGGTTACCAATATGTAGCGGTCGTCCTTTTAGGGTTAAATTGAAACTAAAGCATTTACTACCTCCATCTGCAAGAATTTCTTCTATGAAATACTTAATATATGGAACCAACTTCCCTTGGAGGATATTTCAAGCCAAAGCGTAAATTTTAAATAGGCTAGTTCTGAATACGCTCAGGGTTTAAAACTGTTCTCACGGACCTTTTCCAGTTTGTGTACCGTTTTTCATATAATTTGATTGGTCATACAACCGCCGTCGATTATAACAACTTTTTAAGAGAGGTAAGTTCTTGATAACCTAACCTAACCTAACCTAACGTAACCTAACCTAACCTAACCTTCTGTTTTACTCTATGCTGTGCCTAACAGAAGCAAAGAAACACTAGAAAGTTGCATAACTGCAGAAAACGGTACATAAACTGGAAAACGTCCGTTCTCACATATAGCACAATTTAAGAATTAATTGAATAGTATTATAAAAGCCATGGAGGAGTTTGTTTAAACATTTACTCCTATACTTAGTCCTTCCCCCACTTTAGAGAGACGTCTCTAGTTGCATTATGCCCCACATAGCATGATCAACCATAAGCAGGTCATTCTTGATCACTTGCCTCATAAACACCTCTTAGTGGGAGACTCTTAAATTCGCAGTAGCAATAACGGGTGATCCCCCACGAAACACTTTCAAACTCCATAAGGGACAAGTACACGGGGATAGATACAGGGACCTCCCACTGATATTCCTCGCCGGAAAGAGATTTTCTCTACTCTCGTGGTGGCACAACACCGCGATGTATGAACGATTCAATATATCATTTGCCGCATAAACACCTTTCACAGCAGGAGACCCGAGTTGAAACGCGGCGACATTCTAAGAGTTGGCAGACACATACACATGACAGACATCAAATTACAGAAGACATGCTCGTACACTTGCCTGCCTTGTTAAGAATAGAGTAGCTAAAAGTATACAAAAAATTAAATGCGTGGCACGGATTAGGTGGTGGTAGAACTGCGTTTTTGCCACCACGGTTTCTTTTCTCTCTTCTTTCTCTTGGCTGGCTGGATGCACAAGACGCGTGAGGGCAATGTGTGGAAAATATGATTTCTGTTCTCAATTCGTGTTCCAATCGCTTTCCTGTAGAAGCATTTCGTCACTTTGCCGGCGCGATGGCTTTTCGCGTATATGGGCGTAGAATGGAGAGTTTAACCATTACCGTTCACTTACTCCTTTTTGGGGCTGTAAATATTTTGTATAAAATCAAAACCATATGTTCGAGGTTTTTGTGACGATACCAAGTCGTTGATGTGTGATCGGCACAAGTATATTACTGGTTAGTTTATACAGCAGTGCTTTCTAGTGTACGGTCTGTGTGCATGGCGTAATTGTAGAGTAGATTATATCATATATTCTCCTCTTTCCTGTAAAATTTCCTTGGCTACTTTTTCAGGGTCAAGATATTTTATTCAACCTTTTTCCGTACCCTCTTCCTTTTTTGGAGGAAATGCACGATTCAATCGGTCCTGGAAGTCTGCACGACTATTTTTAATGGTTTTGCCATTACGTGGTCACTCATGGTCGACCCAGGTACTAGCCAATATGCGTTGTTCAATCGTATAGTTGCTACTTTCACCCATTTCAAATGGGTCTGAAAAAACAAAACAAAAATCAGTTACTATTTTGAGGGGGTGACAAAACATTGTGGACACCCTGTACATATGCTAACTATAATAATAAATAAAAAAACTTACCTGTAAATTTAACCTTACTTTTCCTTGTTTATTTTATTTTCTTACACCAAAGTAATTGCCACAAAGGTGAATCCTTTTAACTTTCTAAAAAGTCAAAAACAAATTTTAAAAACCCCGAAAGTATTACCGACACCATTAAACTTTCAGGTATTAACTTTCCATCAAAAGCTTCAGTTCTGAAAACTGTTTAAAATAAAAAATAATTGACTGAAGAAAAAAAAAAAAAAAGGCATTTTCTATGACGTCAACGCATGTCGAAAAATCCCAAAAGTTTCGAAGACCTTTTTTGAATAAGGAAAAGAAAGTTATAAGTGTAAATAAAAGAATTTTTAATATTTTAAAATACTTTTTATAAGTAGTAGTAGTAGTAGTAGTAGGTAGTAGGTAGTAGGTAGTAGGTAGTAGTGTGTGTTTGAATGTTTGTATGCCATTTTCAGAATGGTTAAAATATATCGAAGTTTGAATCCTGGCCGTTAGCTACCAAAAATTGTTTATTACTCGTATTTATCTGTATTTCATGGCATTCTCTTCTCTCTCTCTCTCTCTCTCTTTAAGAGAGACGCTGGAGAGAAAAATCAGCAACTCAAATGAGATTCCTATTTTTGAGCGAATTTTTCCTATTAAAACTTTTGCTTTCGTCGACCCAACAAAGAATTCAATTTAAGCATTTTCACCTATCAAAAACACCAGAAGCAGATTGGAACTGAGGTTCTGATGAAGTCTCGCGCAGGGAGATAAGTCTATAGGCACCATATTTAAGTCTAAAGTATGTCGTATGCAAGATAATTCAATTACGTTATACTATACGTAATACCCAAGTCATAAATTACTAAATATAGTGGAGTTATTGAAGAATAGGGACCCCAGCCTTCTTTAGTTAGGCTTATAAGGCTAACTAACGAAAATATCACGACCTAACCTAACCAATCGTTAGGTTAACTGTACGCCCTTGACGATTGGTTAGGTTAGGTTATGATATTTTCGTTAGTAGCCTTATAAAGCTAACTAAAGAAGGCTGGGGTCCCTATTCTTCAATAGCTCCAATATAGTATACGGTTCCATACATATTATAACATTAACCGTGTTATGCATAATAGCTTTTTCTAAGATTGACTAAATTATCTTACGTTAACCACAGAATAAAGGGGTGTAACTTGTTATGCCTTCAAAACCTACACGCAGGAGCAGAGAGGAGTTTCTTTTGAGAGTAAAATAATCTATGCATTGTTAGCTACAATAAAATGAATGATCATTAAAATAATTCGCATTGGTTGTAGTAAATATATTTAAATATGTCTACTGCTTATGTTTATATCTATATTTTTTCTTGTTGTTGTTGGTTAGCCGATCAGCCCACCCTGATCGAGCAAGCCGGCGGCACGCGGGTAACCAATCGCCCTCACCGGAGTGGGCTAGATACGTTTTGTTTATTAACTTTCAGTTGTTAACGTCAAATGTATTTCGTGTTATTCTTGTCCTGTTCTTTTTAAAGTTTATTAGTATGTACGCAAAAAAGATTTGGCATTTTGCAGGACGTATTTTTCAGACCTGTCCATAATTTTTGTAGGCAACATCTTTTTGCTTTAAACACAAATTTTGCACAGAATTAGCGCTTATCATAACTACATTTTGAACAAAAGTTTTTAAGCCAGTGAGAACTTAACATTTACTTTAAGTTCACAAACCACTAACATTTTGTCCACAAATCTTGTCTCAGTGGCTTTGGATGTTAAGCTCAATATTTTTTTTCTAAAATTTTGTACAAACGTGGTCTGACTAGACGCAAAAAATTATTTATATTTTACCACAAACAACTCAAATTGTAAAATAGCTCCGTTGGGCGGAATTTAGAACTCTAGACGAATAGGCTCCACTCAGCGTCACGCGAACCAACGTCTTACTCAGCTGAACAATATTTTGAACACATGAATTTTGCTCTAAATTCTTTTGTAGTGAACGAATTTGTTTACATCAACTTATTCGCGACGACGTCTTCTATCTTTTTGTAAAAGTGTGTTGTGGTAGTTTTTTCTAAAAAAAATAGTTATAGCTTTCCAAAGAGCCGTCCATGAAGTAGGCTACTACTGGTCGAGATCAAAAATGATTTGTTAGTGAAATGATTGGGTCTTTTCCGTTTGGGGGCTAGCAGCGAATTTTGATGAAAAATGGTATACTAATGTAGTTTTGGTCACTGATTTCAAAAATAACTCTTTTTTTTGGAGAAATGAAAAACAAACACGTTAGAGCACTTTAAATAATTAATATGTGTTTTAACTAACTTAAACTAGTTACAGAGGATTGTGTTAAATTTAACCAGAGTCACAAACTGCTACTGCTTATGAAAAAGTGCTCTAAGTATAGGAAAGTGCGTTCCTTTGATAAAAATACTCAGTTCTTTCGTTGCCAAAAGCGTCGGTCAAATGGTAAAAAGCGCAACTTTACGAAGAATACGTTTTTTAAAGGATCCCGGCAGATCCGTAAAAGTAGCAGAAAAAAATCAAGAATTAATGCCCAGTTAGGTCAATTGAATACCCGGTTAGTTCAATTAAATGCCAGGTTAGGTCAATTGAATGCCCGGTTAGGTCAACTGTACGCCCTTGACGATTGGTTAGGCTAAGTCATGATATTTTCATTAAAAAAACATATTAATTATTTAAAGTGCTCTAACATGTTTGATTTTCATTTCTCCAAAAAGAGAAAGTTATTTTTTAAATCAGTGACCAAAACTACATTAGTATACCGATTTTCATTAAAATTCGCTGCTAGCCCCCAAACGGAAAAGATCCGCCTTTTCTATCTAGTATGTACAAAGACTAGATATGGGTTAGGAATTAGGAACTGTGTATAGAGAAAAACGAGGTCATAAAACAGAAGGCAGAAAGTTTGTCTGGGGACCTGAGACTACATTCAGACGACGCAGACTAAGATATGATTGATGATGAAGTAACCCAAATTAATCAGTAATTTTGTTAATACTCGTAGAATGTCCATCCCTGAATTGAAAAGAAAGTATGGAACCATAATCCATGACTGCACACAAAAATGATAAGGAAAGAATTAAGGAGGATAATATATATACACAGTGTATAATGTATATATATAAAATAGGCCTATAATAAAAAAAAAATTAAGAATTACATAACTTGATGTAAACTACTCGCACAAAGGCAATGTAACGTCATCATTTTAACAGAGGTAACAAGAAATATGGAACCCAGTTTGACATCCGAACCATGTCCAAATGGAGCTACTTCATTAAATTTTATAACTTTAAAAGCGTCATTGAACAGTACCTTCAAAGGAGACCCTCTGAAATAATAATAATAATTATAATAATAATAACTTATAACAATACTCAACACTATAATTGAAACAAACAACAGCTCCTGATATATTCATACACCTTACACGTCCTTAAAATATATCTTTAGATCCTGAACTTTATGGAGTACATTTAAAATTACATATCACAGACTTAAGATTAAAAAGCAGACAACATATGTAAGACCGGAATACCACATGATGCAAAGATGATATAAAATATGCAAGAATCATCATAACTTTCTGTACAATGTTAGCAGATACCCTCATAAAATTCAAAAGCCAATTTATAAACCACCTGAGAGAGAGAGAGAGAGAGAGAGAGAGGTGTAACTTTCTTGTTTCGATATTGGTTCCCTTCAGAAAGGGATAAAACAAAGCAAATGGAAACCTAACCAATTAAATATCAAAAACACTTGACATCAAAGTCAAATGACACCTAGATGATATGACAAACAACTAACACTCATATTTCCTAAAACGAGAGACGAGTACGAGCAGAAGGGGCACAAACAGAAAACGATTTTTTGATGGGGGAACAGTGAAAAAAATTCTTTAACTATTAAAAATCTGACAACTTCATGACAACAGTGCCACCAAAACTCACTTGAAAGTAATTTTTGATCAGCCAACACACAGATAAAAAAACATCCTTGCACCCTTCTACAAATAGAAATATTATCTTCTATTTTCTTAATTTAATGAAAGAAGGAAGTATTAAAGGTCATATCTTTTACCAGAAGTAGTTATGTATCATTAGAAGCAGTTATTATTAATCTGGAAAGAAGCTTTGATAGCAAAAAGAAGGATAACTTCCCTCAGAATGCACCCCCCCCCCACATCAAATAGAAGTTATTTCACTTAAATTAAGAAAATTTTATTTTGAGTGAAGTTTAGTAAGTTATGAAAGCATGACAGAGAGCAACTCCCTTCTACGTCACATTAATCTTCTTAATCTTCATGCAATAGAAAAATAATCACTTAGTTTGTAAAGAGTAAACCATTCACCAATAAAGATCAGAACTAAAATACAGGGTGTTAAAAAAGAAACGCAACCCTATTGGAGAACACATATATCATTATAACCATTTTCTTCTGTTTCGGGTTGAGTTTCTTTTTGAACACCCTGTACTACCACAAATCATAATAAAAAATTCTTTGATGTAGTATAATGATAGAGCGCGTTAACAATTTTATACCTACATTTCAGTATACGCGTTACTTTATCAACAGCGTAGACATAACTCACAATTAAGACTCAGTTTTGTTATCTGGTGACCCCCATAATTATGACGTTATTAAGTTTTTATGCCAAAGAATACAAGATAATTGTGATTAACATCAAACTATGGCAATAACTGGATTCCTTAATTTATATTTTATAGATTTTTCCTAAATATGCGAATAAATGTACAGGGTGGCCCAAAAACCTGTTGCCCCGACGCATTCTAAACTTTTTTTTCGGGGCAACAGACTTTTGGGCCACCCTGTATACTAATAATTATTTATAATTAAGAATACTTACCTCAATTGAATGAAATAGGCGGTAACATATACATATACACACGCAACCCTAGTCTTCCCCTCACACAGACACACACACACACACACACACAAGAGGTGTACTTCTGAATACACGAAAGGCCTTGGAATCATTTTTCTTTTTCCTTGTGGGTTTGCATCATTCATTCATTTCACGTGTCTAATTGTGAAATTCATCCCATATATGTGTGTGTGTGTGTGTGTGTGTGTGTGTGTGTGTGTATATATATATATATATATATATATATATATATATATATATGGTGTGTGTGTGTGTGTGTGTGTGTGTGTGTTAAATGCATTGTTTGTTTTATGAGGTTTAATTTCCCTCATAATAGTTAAGGTCACATGACGGAGGGGACCTACAGCTTTACGTGGGATCCGAAACAAGGGTCGCTACATCATCTGAATGTCTCCCATCTAAGTCCTCCTCAGACCCAATATCGATTAATTTTGCTTAGTAAACTAATGATGGTGGTACCTCGAAACATTAGTTATGTTAGATGAAATAGAGTTATGTTAGGATACGTTAATTGGTACCTCACTATTTATGCACTTCACAGAAAACCCTTCGAACCCTCATTTGCTCCTGGACCTGTTGTTACATACTTCTCGCTTCGATGACACAAAGGTTTTTAGATCTTTTTAAAACGAACAATAATGTCAGCACCCCACTAACGAGCATGCGTAGCCAACTGAGCATAAGTTTTTTAGCAGGAAAGACGGGCCAAGAACGAACCCTCCCCCGCAAAAATGGCCACGCCCCCAACAGAAAAAGAAAGAGAGGGACCAAATTAAGATCCAGAGTTTTCGAGATGTCTGGACACTGCCTTTGAAAGATTGAAGGTCAGAGACAAGAGGAAAGATGGATAGACGAAGGTTTTTCCAAAGTTGACTGGCAGTTGAGTACTGTAAATGAAAGATTGAGAATACCAATTAACCAACTGCGTTAGAGAGTTGGGTAGAAAAGGAACAAGAATGTGTAGAAAGCCTGGTACTGTTTGCTCTCCTTAAAGGAGGAGTCATGCAGTTAGAGAAAGTTCAGAAGCGTAGTGTCCATTATAATAGGCAACAGTAAAGAGAGAGGCAGCATTGCGGAGGAGCCCATTTTGTCAAGACGTTTTATTCAAAATGGGTCTCATTATAAGACCCATGTTGAACGGGAAGCCCTGGGCCTCAACTAAAGGCGACCCTGGTCAGAGTACATTCAAAGTTATTTCACTCACCACCTTTAAAGTAGGTATATCGCACAAGCGATGTGTGTGTGTGTGTATATATATATATATATATATATATATATAGAGAGAGAGAGAGAGAGATAGATAGATAGATAGATCTGACGTATATTCAGCGTTCGTCAAACTATTTATCCTATATATACTATCCTTGGTACGTAATTTGTTAATCCTATTTTGGAATCCTATTAAAGGATTCCTTGTCCGGGAAAGTAATCCTCTGTCAGGTCAATTATGCGATAAATCCTTAATATCCTTCGTAAGTTGCTCAAGGCTACAACAGAAAATAGGATTTGTTTGTTAAATCTCGAAAGATAAATGCAGGTCTTTTGGTTAATCGTTCAATTGATTTTATAGCGTTCTATACTGGAAAGATATATATATATATAATATATATATATATATATATATATATATATATATATATATATATTATATATATATATAGTAAGAAACAGAGATTGTAACATTTCAATATATATATATATATATATATTATATATATATATATTATATAATATATTTAAAAGAAGACTAGATGCCTGGCTCAGGACGGTACCAGATGAGCCGGGTGTACCTGGCTATGTGAAGTGGAGAACGCAAGAAAGCAACTCGTTCCTCCTCCAAAGCCAGGCCTAGAGGCGGGGCCACCAGTTTGACCTTTGTTTGAAGAGAGACCAACAGACGGAACGTCAACGAGGTTAACGAGGTGTGTGTGTGTGTGTGTGTGTGTATATATATATATATATATATATACAGGGTGTGGCATAAATATCTGACACATTTGTTTTTGTAATAAAACAAGACTGAATAAAGTAAATCATGGGTTTATTATACTAACGTAAAGTAGTACAGGTATGGGAGATTGTGACACCATAGCAGTATACACAACACGGGCCTACTTCTTAAAAACAACCTGACGGTGAAGATCTTCGTGGAGTATACGTCCGAGACTTTTTGGGCTAACACCACTTTCTGCTGATAGGCGACGGATTGACTTCTTCGGATTTCGGTGTCCTCACTGTACGACGTCTCATGCGCTTAGGATGGACGAACACTACTTAAAATTTTCTGACGAAGGAGAGATTGGTGTTACGGCACGGGACATTTCTGCGTGGAAATTCCCTCCTGAATACTCGCCGAGTTGCAACAACAGAACCTAATTTAATACAGAGTTCTACAATTTTAATCCGCGTTGGCACGTCATAATATTCCATCATTCAAATCTCGAGTGCGTCACCTGTAACGTACAAAAATAAATAATTAACTACAGAGATATTTCTTTAAAATATATACAATAAAATTGTGTCATATAAATGCCACACGCTGTGTGTGTATACTAGTGCTGCACCGATTAATCGGTATCGGCACCTTGCATGCCGATTAATCAGCCATGCAAGGTATTTTCCTAATATCGGCATGCCAGGTGCCGATACCGATTAATCGGTGCACCACTAGTATATACACCTTGTTAACTTTGTTTGGGTTCCGCGCGTCGGTCTTTCTTCACACGAAGGTCAAGCTGGTGGCTCCGCCTCTAGTCCTGGATTGGTGGAGGAACGAGTTGCTCTCTTGCGCTCTCCATCGTACATAGCCAGGTACACCCGGCTCATCTGGTACCGTCCTGAGCCAGGCATCTCGTCTTCTCTTGAAGACTTCAACTTTGACCCCTGTAATGTTTCTGAGGTCCTTTGGAAGCTGGTTGAAAATTCTTGGCCCCTTGACAACCAAGCTATTTTCCTTCAGAGTTGAGGAGCTCCCTTGTCAGGCCTTTAATTTGAGAATACTACACATCCTGCCTTTCCTATTTTCCAGCATTGTCTGGATGGTAATTGGGTTTTGTTTGAGGTTTGGTACCAGTTTTTCGATAATTTTCCATATGTAGATTATGGTATACCTCTCTCTTCTTCTTTCCAGGGAGTACAGATTTAGTTTGCTAGTCTTTCCCAGTAGTGTTTATTTCATTTTAAAAATATAATGCCTATTTTCCCTCAGTCCAAACTTCTGGGACACCCTGTATATATATGAAAATTACTTTACGAAAGTAACACGTGAATAATATTTATGATGAAAATACGCGCAAGAGTTTGCATAGTGCAAAATACCTTCACCAGGATTCGAATCCACCATATCTTCAATGGAAGGCGAGGACGCTAGCCACTACGCTACGACATGATAAGAGTTAATACAACCTGCCATATTTAAAAAACTGAGAAAACTCGTAATGATTTTGCGTTCGGAGTCATTTCATGTGTTAACCCTTCCGCACTCGAGGTAATGCCCAGCATTTCAGACAGATTATCTGGTTCAACACTGGGGTTCCATAGATGGCGTATCATGCAGGCATGTGAGCATTCATGAGTGATATTCCACCTATGGACCCCTAGCGTAGCACCAGCGTTATACGTCCTCTCAGTTCTTTAAATACCGGGTGAGCAAAAAGTCCCTGCGCACCTTCCACTTCCACCACAGTGCAGGTACAGGTTCACTACACTTCTTGCAGGTGCATAAGGACTTTTCGCTCACCCTATCTATGACAGTGTGTGTTAACTTTTATCCTCTCGCAGTGTAGCAGCTGGCGCCCTCACTATTCGAGTCCTGATGGGGCTAATTTTGCATATATATATATATATATATATATATATATACAGTATATAACAAAATGGACACTGACCAATTTAATGTCATAACATTCTCTTTAAGAGGTAACTTAATTACAAACAGTTTAACGTACCAAGGTTTTCACTCACAAATAGTCAGATATGCGAGGATATGCTGTAAATATGAACATTTTAGACAGAGTAAAATACGTAATGAATATTCTACGCAACAGACAAAGGATTCCATAAAAATAAACTCATTCACAAATTTAAAAAAGTTAACGTGGGAAATGCCAAGTATATTTAATCAATTCACTAACATCAAAACTAGTGAATTCATTACTAATTATTTAATAAGTCATTAATAAGTCATGCAACCTTACCTTACCTTACAACCTTACAAAGGTTCCGCGCGATGATTTCTCATTTCGCGAAGGTCAAGCTTGTCGCCCCTCCTCTCGAGTTGGCCTGGTGAAGTGGTGAGTTGGATTCTTGCGCTCTCCACCTCACATAGCCAGGTACGCCCGGCTCATCGGGATTGTTCTGAGCCAGGCGTCTAATCTTCTTTTGAAGATTTCCACTGCAACTCCCTTCGTGTTTCTTAAGTTTTTGGGCAACTGATTAAACAGTTTTGGTCCTCTCACTACAAAACTATTTTCTTTGAGGGTTAAGGATGTTCCGTCTCGCCTTCAATTTGGGAATACGACACAGTCTACCGCTTCTACTTTCCACCGTTGTTTGGGGAGTTATGGGATTCAGAGTAAGATTAGGGACTAGTTTCTCCATTATTTTCCAAGTGTAAATAATGGTGTATCTCTCTCTTCTCCTTTCCAGTGAATATAGGTCTAGTTCTCGTAACCTTTCCCAGTAATTTAGTTCTTTGCACCCATTGATCTTGGCTGTGAAGCTTCTTTGGATCCCCTCCAGCTGTCTAATGTCTTTTTTTTTATATGGGGATGTAAGGACCGAGCAGTATTCCAATTTGGGTATGATCAGGGTTTTCAGTAGAGGAATCATTACATTCCTATCCCTTCGTTTAAAGATTCTCAATATCTGACCCGTTATTCTCTTTGCTCTGTTTACTGCTATCTTATTTTGTTTCAATTTTCGCATCATCTGTCATTACAATCCCTAAATCTTTTGCTCTGGAATTTCTCTGAATTTCCTGTCCATTTGGGGTATAATATTCCATGGACTTTAGGTCTTCTCTTTTTCCGTACCGTAATAGCTGAAATTTCTTGGTATTAAACTTCATATTGTTGTCTTCAGTCCACTTGTAGATTCTGTTTATGTCGGTTTGTAGAGATCCTATGTCTTCTGGGTTTCTTATTTTTCTACTGATCTTTGTGTCATCCGCAAAGGATGTTACTGTGCTGTCTCTGGTAACGTCCTCATCTAAATCCAAAATCTAAATCCAAAATCCAAAATCTAAATTCAAAATCCAAATCCAAAATCCAAAATCCAAAATCCAAATCCAAAATCCAAATCCAAAATCCATCTTTGAAAATGAGAGACAAGAGAATGAAAGAATGTTTGATAATGATGATGATAATCCTCGACAGATATCCAAGAATGAAAAAGATTTTATGATAACAGATGAAATGTTTACAGATACAAAGATAGATTTTATGAACTGTTCATTCTGACGAAGGTCAAGTTTATCACTCCACCTTAGACCTACAATTTACGTGAAATCCGAACCACGTCCCACCACGGGCGGTCAGAAATTACAAAGTCCTCGCTCGGATTCGATCTCACGACCTCCCGATCAGCAGCCCATCGTCTTAACCACAAGGCTACCCAGGGTACCCAGTTATCTACCAACCAATTTTTTTTATTGTGTGGAAGGATGAATAGCTGGATTTTGCTACGCGCCGCCGGCCGTGACCGGGTCTCGATCGTGGGGCCGATGGATTCGTAGTCAGCAATGCTAACCACTACACCACCGAAGCGCATATATATATATATATATATCAGAGAGTTATTAAGTTAAATGAGCTAAATAAAGGATATGAAAGGATATGAAACCAAAACTTAACAGGATATATAATTTAGTTTTGTGTGGTCATGACGTAGACGTAAATAGGTCTGATGATCCAGTATCACACTTCGGACCACCGACGTTGAATATACTTCAAAACATCCTTATTGAAATTAGGCCCCTTTTAAATATTCCAATAATTTTTAATTTAAAAAAAAATATATTTAATTTGTTTAAATATTTGAATTTTTTTTTTAATATTTGTAATATTGTAAATTGTAATTTTTTTTTTTTTTCCAATAAAGATTGAATTACAATTATTATAAAATTTTGTTTATCAAATTTTAACGCTTTGAAAAGATGGGAATAGCGCGCTGAAAGTCGTTCATTGTATTTCGATTTACAAAAAAAAAGTAATGCCTTTTATCTTAATTTCTTTCCAAAATTAACCATTTCAGAGTAAATCAGTTTTGAAATATCTTAATCCATTTTCTAGAGACATTAATCTAAAGACATTTCCTAAAGACATTTCTTAAAGACATTTCCTAAAGATATTTCCTAAAGACATTTCCTAAAGATAGTTCCTAAATACATTAATCTAAAGACATTTTCTAAAGACATTTTCTAAAGACATTTCCTAAAGACATTTCCTAAACATTAATCTAAAGACATTTTCTAAAGACATTTCCTAAAGACATTAATCTAAAGACATTTCCTAAAGACATTTCCTAAAGACATTAATCTAAAGACATTTTCTAAAGACATTTCCTAAAGACATTTCCTAAAGACATTAATCTAAAGACATTTTCTAAAGACATTTCCTAAATACATTAATCTAAAGACATTTTCAAAAGACATTTCCTAAAGACATTTCCTAAAGACATTAATCTGAAGACATTACTCAAAAGACGTTAATCAAAAGACATTTTCTAAAGACATTTTCTGAAGACATTAATCCATTTTCTAAACCAAAGTTTTCTATTATAAATGAATTTTTATTGTTTTATGACTTTTTTATACATTTTAAAGCAAACTCCACAAATTAAAAAAAAAATGTTTAGTTTCGCGTGTGTTGTGCAATTTATTTCATACAAAAATTTCTCGTCATGTGCCATATATATATATTAAATAAACAAATACACACAGCAATTACCCATAAATATATATATATATATATATATATAAGCCAGTGCCCTATTTATACGCATAAGGCATCGATTGTGTATATTTGTTTGGCTGTAGATGTCAAACATTTGTAAACAAACTACGAACAGTTTCCCCAATCATATCAGATTTGAAACTCGACGATTTGTTTGTTTACAAAATGAAACTAATTTAAGAATCACTCCAGATTTGAGAATTCTGAGCTTGAGGATTCCGAAAATCTCCAAAATCAATATAGCTTAGACACAAATTCAAAATGTTGGTACTGCGAGACCTCAGAGGAATATCGTGTACACACGCCCAAGAATTTTAAATAGGAAAATTTGTGACTGACAATTCAGTATGTTGCTAATTTAAAAAATTAGGAACAGTTACCATCAGAATTTAGATCATTTTCTAAGAAAATTTTGAAGGACAGGGTTAAATACGGTTTGAAAACATTGGATATTAGTTCCTGGTTTGCTACTAATACCACAATAAATGGAATAATTGTTATATACAGGGTGGACCATAAGTCGCCTTGAAACTCACTTCGATAAAGCGACTTATGGCCCACTCTGTATATTTTTAAACTCACACCACACACACACACACCACACACACCACACACACACACACAATTAATAATGTTAAATGCCCTGAACAAGAATATTTCTCTGTGTAAACTTCAAGCAGTGATTCCCAACCTTTTTGAAGCGATGGCTTACTGGAGCCGATTCGATCATGGCCCACCTCCCATGTTGCTAAGCTGGTATCATGTTTATAAAGGTTTAATAAGCAAATTTTTGTTAGTAACATTTATTAACATGATGCTGAAAGACAAACAAGTGGGCCATGCCCCACCGGTTGGGAACCAGTTTACTGTAAAGCATCAAAAGCGACATATTCTTTCTTTGGCAATTTATTCTTTGATTGAAAATGCAACTAACAATTAAAATAAAATATGACTTTGTACTTCATTAAAAGGTGTTTCCACCAGTAATAACCTTTTATTATTACATTATTACTTCACTTCTTAGAGAAGCAATTAATTAAATATACAGGGTGTCCCATAAGTCCGATCTCATTGGAAGATTTATTTTAAATTAAATTACATTAGAACTAAAACAAATGTTGAAATTGATGTCTTATTTTGGCACCTTTTTCGTTGTTGCAGGTAGAATAACGCACAATGGTTAATATGAAAGCGAGTTACACTCCTGAACAAAAGATGGCGACATCAATTTGAACATTTGTTTTAATTTTAATGTATAACTTTTGTAAATTTAATTTAAAATAAATTTGCCTATGAGACCCCGGACTTATGGGACACCCTGTATTTTGTTTCGAGTGTCGTCTACAATTTAACGTAAACATTATTTCTTTAATAATAATAAAAAAAGCTTCCTTATTACGTTCATTAATTATCATAATTATTAATTATTAACAGCTTAAATTTTTCTATAATTTCCTTTTCAATAAATAATGTTTTCTTTAACGCTTTCGTGCTCACTATTACTATTACTGCTATTACTATTACTACTACTATTATTACTACTTTTACTATTACTAATGATGATAATGATAATAATGATGATAATGAAATAAATTGAAATATTAACAATATTTTCCATTTTGTGATTAAAATTCATTTGAAAACAGGACAAAATCTTGAAATGGAGACACATCACTTTCCTATACTATACAGGGTGACCCATAGATCCCAGTCGATTATAATTAAAGCGAAAAAACAAAAAAATCAAACAAAGTAAAAAGTTTATAATAAAGTGTGTGTGTGTGTGGGGGGGGGGGGGGGGGGGGGTGTAAAGACAGAGAGAGACGTGGAACCTTTTTTTTTTTTAAATTGGGGTTGTTTAACCTCCTCGCAAACATCTAAGGTCATATGACGGAGGGGACCTACAGCTTTACATGGGATCCGAACCACGGGTCGCTACATAATCTGGGCAGACGTGGAACCTGTACCAGGTGTTATATATATATATATAGATATATATATATATAATATATATATATATATATATAAAGGTCTAAATTATATAATAAAACACGTTTATCGATTAAAGTATGTCACACGAGTCGCGATGACACGAAATGTGTCGTTCATTGTCTCTTTGTCTTTCCCATCGTATTAAAATAAAGATCCATCCATATATATATATATATATTATATATATATATATATATCATGAAACCGCTTTTATATTACAGTTAATTAGTATAGTATATTATTATATTATTATACAGGGTGTTCGGAAAGTCACTAATTATATAAGTGCACAATGTTAATTAATGAAGAACTGAGAAAGGTGTTTCAAAATAAAATAAGACGGGTCCAGGCCTGTATTGCTGTTAAAGGACATCACTTTCAACACCTTTGGACGTTTTCCAGTTTATGTACCGTTTTTTACAGTACATTACATACAGCATAGTAAACATTTTTAGATTGAAATTATTTATTTATAATGTGGGTTAGGTTAGGTTAGGTTAGGTTAGGTTATCAAGAACTCATTTTTGATCACTCATTTTTGATCTGAAAAGAAGCAAAAATAAATTATATGAAAAACGGTACACAAACTGGAAAAGGTCCACACCTTTTATAAGTTCTGATGGTCCCATCCATAACCTCTATCATATATGCAATATTATTGTATGCTATTAAATAAATATAAGTGCACAGTGACTTTCCGAACACCCTGTATAATAAACTAATATAAAAATAATATATAATATAATAATATATGATATACAATTCAATTCATTATACGCATATAGGAAATTGAAAAACTACAATGTTTTCATTCAACCATGATTTAGGTGATTTTAATACATAACCTTTTGATTTTACTGTCAAGAGACTTTTCGAACGCACTGTATCATTAACAATAAATTGAAAGTGATGTTAAATTTAGGATTAATTTATTAATTTAATTTATTTACGTTTAACGTTTGTTAAATTATCATTTAAATAATTACTTGTTTTTGTATAATGTCCTTTAAATCAGTGGTTCTTAACCCCTGAGTCGCGACCCAAAAGTGGTACGTTAAATTGTCATTTATCATTTATTTATGTTATCTCTAATCATTTTATCATTAATTATTTAATTTATTATCTATTACGAGTGAACTGTTTGAAGACATGGGTCGCTGAGACCAGAATTCGGGTCGCGACCCAAATTCTGACCCAAAATCCCGCGACCAGAATTTGGGTCGTAGCCTATAAACGTTAAGAACCACTGTTTTAAAGAATTATCTCTTTTTATGTGAATTTTCATCTTTTTCCATAATGGGTATACCCTGGGTTTTACTGGGTAGCCTAGTGGTTAAGACGCCTGTCAGCTACTGCTGCTGCTGATCGAGAGGTTGGTGAGATCGAGTCGGGGCGAAGATTTTGTAACTTCTGACTTGCCTCATACCTCGTAGTTCGGATATAACGTTAAGCTGTAAATCTGAGGTGAAGCAAAGCGTCAGAATGAACAATTCGGGCGGAAACAAAGCTGAATTTTTTTTTACTGAGGTATATATATATATATATATATATATATATATATATATTAGCTTTTATGATTAAACAGTGACATCGTAAATAATCAACCGGATAATTATTTTACAAGCCTGTTACTTCAAAAGGACTTTTACGACATTCATAACATTCCCTCCTGCATGTTTTGATTAAATTAAGTAATGAAAATGAACGCGGAGAAACGCGCGCGACCAGGCGTGTTTTTCAGCACATCTGCAATACGTTCAAAACAGTGTTTCTTATGAAAGTTGAGGAGTGAATGTCAGTTACCTCCTTCCATTTGGTTGTCATTTTGTCATCAGCGAATTAAGTTTCCACCAAAATTCGTCTATTCATCTGTAACTTTGTCTATTGTTTTATTTCCTTCATAATATATATATATATTATATATATATATTATATATATATATATATATATATATATATATATATATATACACGCACAGACCGTGCATGGAACAAGGAACTCTTCTGGGAAAATTAAATCCACTATAGTCCGAATAAGTATTGGTAAATGACAAACACTATAGTTTTTTTTTCTTTTTCATGGTGTTAGCCCCCGACGTGGGTAACGGGTCACTCGCAAAGAGGCCCCAAAAATATAGCTTCCCTCATCAGCTATCTGTAAAGCAGATAGGATCCAGCTTTGGGACAGGATCTAGGGTAACAGCTACACCGAGCCTACTATATCCAGAACCTCAAAAACCTCCAGAACCTCAATATATATATATATATATATATATATATATATTATATATATATATATATATTACAGTAAATTTCTTAATGTCTAAGATTTTATTTTTAAAGTATTGTGTGTATATATATATATATATATATATATATATATATATATATATGTAAAGAACGACGCTTGTGTAGAAGAGCGTTCCGCACAAGATGAGGAGGGAGAACGAACAAATGAAAAATGAGGTACCACCCGGGAAACGGGTGTTGTTTGCAGTTAAAATGTATATATATTAGTGATGTAGGTCACATCCGCATCCGCGGAACATCCGAACATTTTCTCGCATCCGCATCCGCACCCGCATCCGCACTTTGGACTGCGGATGTCGTGCGGATGTGGACCGTTGAGATAAAATGTCATTAATAAGCGGAAATTATCAAATTCTACTATATTAATAGAACTAGTTCATTGTGCGCAAAAGTGATGCAAGCGACAAGACGAGAGGCTGTTCTTGTATGAAGTTACTCTCTTGCAACCTACTTAGATCCACGTTACAAAGCTAAGTTATTTTCACCTAGTACATTAGAACGAGTTAAATCATCACTTGGCAAAGCAGTTGAAGAGCTTCAATCTCTTGAATCTGTCGCTTCGCCACCCACCAAAAGAATAAAAGTTTCAGTGACAGAACCAACACCTTCAACAAGCAAATCTATCACAGAATCTGTCTCTCAGTTTCTTGAGTCAAGCAGCAATGACGAGACCTACGCGATGTCAAAAGATGTAGTAAAAATGATCGAGAGTTATCACCAAGAAAAACGCCTGGCTGCATGTGACAATCCTATTAGTTGGTGGAAAAATACGCAGAATATCTATCCATACTTGAGTAAACTTGCAAGGAAACATTTAGCCTGTCCTCCAACAAACGTACCAAGCGAGAGATTATTTAGCAGTGCTGGATTAATATATGATGAAAAGAGAAACAGACTGGCAGCAGAAAAGGCAGAAAAATTAATGTTCCTTAAGCATAACCTTCCTATAATTAAGTTTGAACATTAAACGATGAACATCTTAGTTTACTTTATTTTAATTACTCATTTATAAATATGCCTAATAAAACTTTAAACTTAATATAAATAGTTATCAAGCTAATTAAAGATCTCTTTCTATAAGGGTGGAGGTTGGGGAAAGAGGTCGGTGGGGTGCATTTGAGTTGGGTTCACGTCCCGCATCCTGGTAACACAATTATGGTTTCTAATTGTGGCTGAAACTCAACAAAATATAACGAATTTATTTGCAGACGAATTCACTAATTGATTTCTATATTAGTTAGATGCTTGATATTATTTTATATGTTTAGAGAAAAGTACAGCAATTATTGTACAATTAATCAATTATACTACATTATAGCTACAGCTCTCTCTATATAATAACTTATTATATACGTTAAACACAACAAATCTCGAATATATCCTAAAAATAACGAAAATGTAGACATCCGCATCCGCGGATGTTGAAATCAAACATCCTCATCCGCATCCGCATCCGCGGATGTGAAAAAAATGACATCCGCTACATCACTAATATATATATTTTTTTTTTTTAATTAAAAATTATACGTTAAGTTTACAATTAAAAAGTTCATGCATAAATTAATATGAACTTAAAAAGACAGGGTAGCCCATAAGTCCCAATTGGTTATAATTAAAGCGAAAATACAAAAATCAAACAAAGTAAAAAGTTTTGTAATAAGTTTAGAAAAATTTATTTTTTATAACTATACAGGGTGATCCATAGGTCCCAATCGATTATAATTAAAGCGAAAATACAAAAAAGCAAACAACGTAAAAAGTTTTTTAATAAGTTTAGAAATATTTATTGATTATTCAAAGCGCGAAATATTATAACCACCTCGACAAATATTCTTTCCTTAGTAATCGATTGATTACGTCAGTGTGAGCTCCGCTAGATGGAGTTTTGTTTTCATTATAACCGAATGGAACTTACGGGCCACCCTGTAGATAAGAATTTAACCTAAAAAACATTACTCACGTTTTATTATGAAACTTAAAACTACGAAGACAACCACAGTACAACAGTATTCTCGCCTGGCACGCGAGAAATGAATGTTGTCTTTGTCCTCACTACTTTGCCGGTGGGGGTGTTCACTTCTGCGGGAGTCACTCTTGACGATAAAGCCTCCTTGGGGAACATTACGTTTTTTCAAAAGGCACACACCCTTGAGCAGTCACGTCTTGAAAGCATGAACTGGGGTTTGTTTACAAAGCATTGTTGGATTGTGGTTGGCTGCGCAATTTTAAGTTTTTTTCTAAGTCACCGCCTTTCATTAAGGTTTTCTCTTATTATTATTTTACTCTCTCTCTCTCTCTCTCTCTCTCTCTCTCTCTCTCTCTTTGTGTGTAGAGAGAGAGAGAGAGAGAGAGAGAGAGAGAGAGAGAGAGAGAGAGGATGATAGTTAAAACTGTGTGAATCAACATGTGATGGGAAACGTATATGTAGAACAAATTGAATCTTGAAGTTCCTTCAGAGACGTTCGTTTTTAGCGTTGGAGAAATGAGTGTCTTGTGACGTCATAACAAAGTTTAGAAAATTTTCCCCAAATGTAAACTTCGTTAGGCGAGTAAATAAACGACTAGAGGGGGCGAGGGGAAATTAAGAGGAAGGGGAAAAGGAGGGGGAGAGGTATACAGTGGAGGGGAGAAAAAGGGAAGAGGTATATATTGGAGGGGATCGAAGGAAAAGGGAACTAAAATGGTTTTTTAGGGAGTTTGGCGTCATAAGGAAGAGCAAAGATAATTAAGTGATAACGGTGAACGAAAATTTAAGTTTAAAAATTACGCAGTTTTATCCAAAAGAACGATAATACATTTACACTTGCAGGAATAATGTTCAATTGATAATGTAGTAATGGTCGGGGACTTGTGGGAAGTCTTCACGTAGCTTTATAATTATTTTCGACATTCACACACACACACACATATATTTATACACAGGAATGGCAAAAGTCGCGATCGGGTCGTATAGAATGGTTGATACAAGAAAAATCATTACAAAAGCAAGAAAAATTATTACAAATGAAATTGAAATTAAATGAAAAGATATTTTGCGTTCAATTGGTCTGTATGGATACCGTCGTCATCAACGCATAATTGATTTCGACGCCAAGTGCGCCGTGAAGCTTTACGAAGTATTTCAGGCGAAATGGCTGAGAATATGTGAAGAACTTCCATTTTTAACTCTTCAACAGAGTGCATGCGGATGTGGATAAGTTTGTTCTTCACAAAAGACCACAACCAGTTATCACAAGTTGCGAGGTTGGGACGTCTGGAAGGCCGGTTGAGAGATCCTCCTTCCCCAATCCATACCGGAAATTGGTTGCTAAGGAAATTATGCACGTTAATAACATAAAGGGTTGTTGACACAGTCTTGTTGTGAAATAACACTGTTTACAAGGCCCACTTTCTCAAGTGAGGGAACTAACCAATGAAACAACATCTCCAGATAACTTTGACCAGTCACACTCATATCGAAAAAATATGGACCAACAATCAGTTCACAGGTTACACCAGCCCACATCATAACATAGAGAGGGGGGGGGGGGGCTATTTCTTCAAAGAAATGGGGATTTTCTTTCGCCCAGAAATAAACATTCCGATACCTCGTGCTAAGATATACGGCACTTTCGTCAGTGAATATAATGTTACAACGAGAAGCTAAAGTTGGAAATTCATTCAACGAAATTTGACATGACTGCCGCCGTACGGCCATAGCTGGATCCGATAATTCATTGATAAATACAGACCTATACTTATGATACCCAGTGGCGGCTCGGACTAAAAATTCTAGGGGTGCTGTCTCTAAGAATGGGTTGAAATAATTACTGAAATAAAAGGATGAGCATTGAGCAATGAATAAAAGTTTCAAAAGTTATTGAAAAAGTTATTCAGTGAGCTCATCCTTGATTATTTCAATTGTAAATAAAAAATTTAGGGGTACTGCAGTTCCGCAGTGCCTACCGACGAGCCGCCACTGATGATACCCTTCTTCATCAAACGTCGCATGGGAGTTTTTGGAATATTAAATTCAGCAGATCAATTCTTAATTGAATTAGTGGGTGATCGTTTGGCATCTAAAACAGATCCAGTTGTGAATGATTTTTCTCCAGATTATGTAAATTTGCCTCGTTGGAGCTGCTTTATTAAAACGCATTGCAGTGTTTTCTCTTATATCACTATAAGTTTTGAACCCAAACACTCACAACAAGACGCTCCTCGATTGTGAAAGAACTTATATCCGCCATGTTGAAGGTTTGATGGCCTACGTCATTATGAAGTTTGTTTACATACCACATAACCTCGGCTAAGCTGAAAGTGATTATCCTAGGCCGAGCTGTTTCTATTTGGTAAATATTCTTTGGAACACATTCTTCATTTCTAATTCCTGTACATTTCTAAACGACCCGATCGTGAATTTTGGCCATCCCTGTGTGTGTGTGTGTATATATATACCGTAGATGTTACACACAGACTGTGCATGGAACAAGGAACTCTTCTTGGAAAATTAAATCTACTTTCGTCCGAATAAGTAATGGTAAATGACAAATAATAAAATTTTTTTTCATGATGGAAGCCCAACGTGGGCAACAGGTCACAAGCAAAGAGGCCCCAAAATATAACTTCCCTAGCATTGTTCTTTGTCCTTGTTTCATGCACAGTCTCTGTGTAACATAAAAGTTTCTCAGGGGACCATTCTGAGTTGTAACATATATATATTATATATATATATATATATATATATATATGGCCTATCAGAGGGGGGGGCTAGGAGGGCCATTTGGCCTGGCCCTCAAGCTTAAGGGGGGGGCCTCAAATTTAGAAACTTTCAGGTTTGAATATAATGTTTTGCAGTGAAAGCAATAATTGGGTTTAGCTATGGGCCTCAAAAGCTGGAAGTGGCCCGGGCCTCTCTGGACCTCTGAGAGAGCCTGTATATATATATATATTATTCACTGCTGCATTCATAGCTTAAATGGAAGTATGAAGACAACTATCTATTCACATAAACCATCATTCCGCCCATACGCCCATTTCATGGTACGAGCAGCTCGCAGAAGCATTGTCAAGCAAATAGGGGGTCAAGGTACAAGCGAAGCTTCCGTATGTGGTTCATCACCACTGATAGTAACAATGGTCTGTGTTAGTTTTGTCAACAGAACAACTATATCCGTATTCAATTTATTGCAATTTTCGTTGGTTTGTATTGCAAATACCTCAAGTTATCATCCGTTATCATTAATAATTATCATTAATGATCCTATTATCATTAATAATCGCAGCAGTTATCGCTCATAATTCTAGCCACATTTCCGCTTAAACTAGGAGTGCACTGATGATTAAATATATATATACAGTATATATAGTACCGGGTGGCCCATAATTCAAGAACAATAGGAATAATTGTATTTTTTTCTATTAATTCTTGTACTTTCTAATAATTTTTTTTTCTTTATTTTCTTTTTGATGAAAAAATCGAGTGGAGTGATATCTGGTGACTTGGGTGACCATTCGATAGGACCTCTTCAGCCAATCCATCTGTTGGGGAACGTTTTATCAAGAAGGTATTTGCGAACTTCCATGGCAAAATGAGGAGGTGCACCGTTTTGCTGAAAAAAACATGCCACGTCGTTTGTTCATCGGTACTAGAACATCGGTATTAGAAAGTACAAGAATTATTAGAAAAAAAATACAATTATTCCTATGGTTCCTGAATTATGGGCCACCCTGTATATATATATATATATATATAACGTAAAGAACGACGCTTGTATAGAAGACATTCCGCGCAAGATGAGGAGAGAGAACGAACAAATGAAAAAATGAGGTAACCACCCGGGAATCGAACCCGGGATCTTCCGATTGCCGGTCAGATATGATAACCATTACACCATGGGCCTCACCCGATTCCCGGGTGGTTACCTCATTTTTTCATTTGTTCGTTCTCTCTCCTCATCTTGCGCGGTATGTCTTCTATACAAGCGTCGTTCTTTACGTTAATTATACTGCGTGTTCTTTGCAGTTGAAAATGTGTATATATGTATATATATATATATATACTGACATGATCTCACACCCCCTGACTATGTTTTGTCGGTTTAGTTGTATAATGGCATTTGAGAAGTGGGTGTAGAGTAGGGGTGCCAGTGCCAAAGGGGAGTGTCACTGAGGGGAACGAGGGGAGTGCTTGGAGGGGGGGAGGTCCGGTGCTAGTGTCCCCAACCAAATGCCGTTCAGTTACTGGAAATGATATGACGGGGGGGGGGGAGTGCCAGAGGTGAGTGCCAGTAGGGCAAAATTTTAATCTTTGATAAGCTTTCTTAATTCCTGATAAGCTCTTATTCCATTAATGTTTTTTTTATTAAAAAAAAAGATAAGAAATTTTTTCAATAAAAAAAATAAAATTAAAAACTTAAAAATAAAAATAAAATTAGTGTGACGTCACGCTACGAACTTTAGCGGCCACCATTAAAGAAAAAGTAAAAAAAAATTGAAAGAATATAAAGTATAGAGACCACCTGATGCAACACGCCGCTGAATTAATGCTAATATAAATATAGAGTATAGCGGACACCGCTAACACTGTCTAAGGCATAACACTAATATTAATAATAAGGAAAAATGCTCACCGTTCAAAGACTCCAAACGCTTCTTTGGCCCGTTACCCTCCCGGTCGGTGCGTGCGCGCGGGATGCCACAGCCGCAGAACTTTTTTTGATTTTATCACTGAAAATTGTTTAATACGAAGACTTTCAAAAATAAATTATTATTCACCAAATTTTAACATTTCAAATATAAAAAAAAAATGGGGACTTAATTTTAGCACACATCCGTATCGTATCAACTATGAGTAGAAACAGAATTAAACAAACAGCCCCCAGTCATCCAATCAGTAGCCGTTTAGAAGACTGTTACTTTCATCCGAATCATTCCAACCACTTCCAGCCAGGTGACACACACACACACACACACACACTATATTTTATATATATATATATATATATATATATATTATATATTTTTTTTTTTTTTTTTTTTTTTTTTTTAGTTCAGGAAGAACCGATTCGCCTCTATTTAAAGGGCATATCTCAGCGGAAAAACAAAGAAAAAGTGAGAGGAAAGACAGAGGAAAAAGAAAGGGTGGAGGGGACAGTCGAAGTGGAAAAAGACCAAGGATGACAAGGACTGCAGGGTCGAGCCCCATCATCCTTGGGTGCTAGGGCCGGGAGGGCGCACGTGAAACCTCCAGGAACAAGCACGTACAAACGAGCACAAAGAGCACTCAAGAGCACGAGCTTAGAACCCCCTTGCGGGGTATATATATATATATATATATATATATATAAAGGAGGGCGACAAGCTTGACCTTCGTGAAATGAGGAATCATAGCACGGAACATTTGAAAGGGGAATATATATATATATATATATTATATATATATATATATATATATATATATATATATATACGACTTTCAAGATTTAAAAATTATTTTTTGTTAAAATAAATATTGACGTAATTAATTATTCAACATAATTAAAATTTAACTTCCAAATAAATATACACTATATATATATATATATATATATATATATATATATATATATACGAGGCGTTACAAATACGAGGACGAACTCGCTAAACCAGTTTTGAAATAGACACGTTCAAACTTTGTAACTATTTTATATGAAGGGCACATTTCGCAAATACACGCATTGAAAATAATTACATTTTCATTTTGAACGTACGAAGGAAAGGGGGGGGGGGTATTTGGCTATACCAAGTTGTCTGTGGATGGGGGGGAAGGGTTGAACTATTCATTCGTGGAGCATCGCAAAATCCCCAATGTAGCGAGATCGTCCCTCGTGTGTGTGTGTGTGTGTGTTCCATAGTCATAAATTCAACAGTCGAAATGAACATCATCGCAGAGTGTTGCATCTCAATCATGTAATCTCATGTAATCTCATGTAATCACCTAATCTCACGTACTCATTATATGCGATACATATATGAAAAAATATATATATATATATATATATATATATATATATATATATATATATATATATATAATTTATATATATATAACGCATAAATCCTTCTGCTCTCCATTTGCAGTCATCTCACTTCGGTCCGTCATTATTGACGGAGTGCTTACAGGAATGCATCTCGTCAAATTGATATTCATTTGCATAATTAAATTTTAATGAACTTTTTCGTAGTTCCCATAGATGAAGTTTCATTAAATATAACCTTATATAAATCGACTTTCCTGTTAATACTCTCTCTATATTCCAAAGTCCAGGTTAATCCGACCATTTCCCAGCCTTCCGTTAAATTCCATTTTGAAGGGATAGATTTCCAAGGAATGTATGCGTCTCAGAGTTTCTTTACTTCATGTGGTGTAATTTGTGTGGTGTGTAATTTATGTGGTGTGTAATTTGTGTGGTGTGTAATTTATGTGGTGTGTAATTTGTGTGGTGTGTAATTTATGTGGTGTGTAATGTGTGTGGTGTGTAATTTATGTAGTGTGTAATTTATGTGGTGTGTAATTTATGTGGTGTGTAATTTATGTGGTGTGTAATTTGTGTGTGTAATTTATGTGGTGTGTAATATATGTGATGTGTAATTTATGTGGCGTGTAATTTATGTGGTGTGTAATTTATGTGGTGTGTAATATATGTGGTGTGTGCCTGTTTTATGAGATTTGTTAAATGATTTTTTTGAAAGAATTGGGTGCTTGGAGTTGTATGTGTGAAAATAGATTTTGTTAAGTGTTTTGTCGAATCTTACTTTACACCTTATTAGACCTTCTCCATCAAGGTACAGATTGAGGTTGAGCACTCTCTTATACCATTTGATCGTGCTAAAATTTAGAATGAATTACCTTTATAACAGATTTTAATGAGCTAAAAGCGTTTGCAAAGCATCACATTTGTATAATCATCTCCCATACGCTGAACCACCCAAATATATATATATATATATATATATATATATATTATATATATATATATATATATATATAGGGTGATCCAAAAAGTTGTTCCCAAAAATAATTTAATGCACATTAGTCATTAGTTTTGGGAACACCTTCCTGGATGACCATTTATATCCCGAAGATAATAAATTTTGCTTTTATTGTGTCCAAAGACATTAACAATGGCAGAGTGAAGCCTTCTGCATCAAAGTGAAGGAAATTCTTCTTTTCGTCAATTTTCCCTTTAAAATTGCCGCAAACTTCGTTCCTGAAGGTGAAGACAAGTAAGGTAATCGATGCATCTTACAGGTTTCATTCAAGTTTGACGTGAACCTCACTTTAAAAGTGAGTAAAAGTATAAGGACAAAGTAAGGCCGAATTAAGCAGTATGACAAATAAACTTCACAATTAAATGGACTTAAAGAACTGGAGGATATATTATATTTCTTGTCACGTAAGTGAAATTTAGGTTTTAGGGAATTTAATATTTTATACCATTGATGACTGTTTTTTTTAGGATGAATGACAAAGGACTTTATATAAGGTTCTCGCTTTATTTTATCCTCCATCGAAGTGTATAGCTACAAAAATTCAACTAAAGTGAAGGTAGTTTCTGCACTCGTTCTGCCCGATAGACAATCCTTCATTTCACATGACAAAGAAAGGCTCAAATCATCTTAATCCTTCGATGTAATCCATTTAATCACTAGGTTTTACTTATTAATCTTAATCACACACACACACACACACACATATATATACCTTACCTTACCTTACAACCTTACAAAGGTTCCGCGCGATGATTTCTCATTTCGCGAAGGTCAAGCTTGTCGCCCCTCCTCTCGAGTTGGCCTGGTGAAGTAGTGAGTTAGATTCTTGCGCTCTCCACCTCACATAGCCAGGTACGCCCGGCTCATCGGGGATTGTTCTGAGCCAGGCGTCTAGTCTTCTTTTGAAGATTTCCACTGCAACTCCCTTCGTGTTTCTTAGGTCTTTGGGCAACTGATTAAACAGTTTTGGTCCTCTCACTACAAAACTATTTTCTTTCAGGGTTAAGGATGTTTCCTGTCTCGCCTTCAATTTGGGAATACGACACAGTCTACCGTTTCTACTTTCCACCGTTGTTTGGGGAGTTATGGGATTCAGAGTAAGATTAGGGACTAGTTTCTCCATTATTTTCCAAGTGTAAATGGTGTATCTCTCTCTTCTCCTTTCCAGTGAATATAGGTCTAGTTCTCGTAACCTTTCCCAGTAATTTAGTTCTTTGCACCCATTGTTCTTGACTGCGAAGCTTCTTTGGATCCCCTCCAGCTGTCTAATGTCTTCTTTTTTATATGGGGATGTTAGGACCGAGCAGTATTCCAATTTGGGTATTATCAGGGTTTTCAGTAGAGGAATCATTACATTCCTATCCCTTCGTTTAAAGATTCTCAATATCTGACCCGTTATTCTCTTTGCTCTGTTTACTGCTATCTTATTTTGTGTTTAAAATTTCGCATCATCTGTCATTACAACCCCTAAATCTTTTGCTCTGGAATTTCTCTGAATTTCCTGTCCATTTGGGGTATAATATTCCATGGACTTTAGGGCTTCTCTTTTTCCGTACCGTAATAGCTGAAATTTCTCGGTGTTAAACTTCATATTGTTGTCTTCAGTCCACTTCTAGATTTTGTTTATGTCTTTGTTTATGTTTATGTTTTGTTTATATATATATATATATATATATATATATATATATATATATATATATATTATATATATATATATATATATATATGGGTGCCCAAATTGAATATACCCCAAAAATCTTAATTATATATTTATTAGTTCGGATAACAACAAAATCCCAGTTATATTATATTTTTAAGGGCTACACTGTAAGTTTTATTTAAATCAATTAATAAACTTGCGCATGTCTTCCATCATTAGCTGTAATTAGTCTCATTCTGCGTTCAAATTCTGAAAACACATTTTCTAACACAGGTTCAAGGATGGACATAAGAACATCACGGATACGGTGTTTTATCGACTGAAGACCCTTTGGTTTGTTATGGTAGACTTTTGTTTTCAAAACGCCCCAAAGAAAGAAGCTGAAAGGGAAGAGTCGGGAAAGCAAACAGGCTATCTTTTAGGTCCCCCCCCCCTATCAATCTAACGCCCTAGAAATGTTTCATTCAAGAGTGTTCGAACGTTTCGAGCCAAATGTGATGGTGCTCCATCTTGTTAGGAGGTTGTTCTTTGCAACAAGCAGGGAGTTCCTTGCAGTTGTGGAATATAAACTCGTCTAGCATCTTCAGATAAGAATCGTGAGTTACAGTTCGTTCGTCAAAAAAAATAAGGTCCATAGATGCGAGAACATGAAAAAGCACACCAGACATTTACTTTTGGAGATTACTTCTGATGTCCATATATTTCATTCAGATAAGAATCGTGAGTTACAGTTCGTTCATCAAAAAAAATAAGGTCCATAGATGCGAGAACATGAAAAAGCACACCAGACATTTACTTTTGGAGATTACTTCTGATGCCCATATATTTCATATCTGCAAAATTCATTTTTAAAAATAAGTTACTCCTTTACTCAATACTGATGATTTTAGAATAATCAAGAATTTGAGCAATGATGAAAATAATAATCAACAAACCCATAAAAGTAAAAGGATTGTACTTTAGAATAGGGAGGGTTAAATAAATAAATTGAAGCCTATTTTGTTTGACACCAGCAAATTTAAACAGTTAAAATGTAATCAAGGCTGAAGATAAATTAAGTTAAAAATAAGGTGACTTCCTAAACTACATCCAGCAAATAACCCTGTTCGTTCTATAGTGCCTACTTATAATATGTTTTTAAATTTTCAAAATTTTTGGTTCCACTGTTGGCTTCTTTAACCTTCATTGAATTGAAAAAAAAAAAATTTGTGTGCAACAATACTACTCGTATATGTGTAGCTTTGATATTGCGTCTTTGTTCGCAAATGTTCCTTTGAGAGAAACTATAGATTTGTGTATTAAAAAATTACTTCCGGAAGATAATCATTTGATTAATAGATTTAACATGAAGCAATTTAGACATGTCAAATTTAGATAATAGTGATAACTTTTTCATATTTAATAATGAATCATATCTTCATTATAGGGGTTTGGTCATGGGTCCGCTTCTTTCACTAGCAGTGGCTAACTTGTTCCTGTCTCATTATGAAATTATGTTAATATTTTTTAACTATTTGAATACCAAACATGTTAATATTGAATTTACGTTGGAGGGGGAGACAAACGATTCTTTGCCATGTCTGGATATACTTGTTATTAAAAGGTACAGCATCTTTTACCACTTCCTTATATAGAAAAACTACTGTTAAAGGCTTGGGTACGAATTTTTTTCAGCTTTGTTGATGATAAATATAAACTTACCTCAATTAATACATTAATTTATAGAGTTTTTAATTTACGTTCAAATTATCAGGTTTTCAGAATGAAATAGTTTCCTCAGAAAGTATTTTGTGATAATAATTAGCTAGGTTAGGTTTTCCATAAATTACTAAATAAATTTTTAGACAATTTAATCCTGTACAAAAAAACCAGTAAAGATGCCTAAATAAATAGTGTATTTGAATTTTCCGTATTGGGGTCACTCTAGTTATAGCATTAGAAAATTACTAAGGAAAACACAAGTAACTCTTATCCCAAAATTGAATTTCGTTTGTCTTTTGTTTAATCGTTTTAAAATATCCTAATTTTTTTGTAATTTTAAGGATAGATGTCCGGAGCAGACTAGGCCCCGTGTCATTTATAAATATACTTGCAATAGCTGCCAAGCATCGTATATTGGTAGTACACAGCTCCAATTTACCCTCCATGTGGATTAACACATGGGGATATCAACGAGAACTGGTCTGCCCCTGTCCAATCCTTCTCATCTAACTATTAGATTGCATTCAGAAACCAACCAACCATCCACTGAAAAACAGTAGGTTTACGATAATAAACAAACCCATAACATTTTGGATTTGCGAGTGATGGAGTCTCTCTACCTTAATTAAATTGGAAATGTTTCAGTTTAATTAATCTTTTTGTTTTTTATTAAAGATTTTAATTAATGTGCTTTTATAACAAGTAAGGTGTGTTGTGTGTCGACATTAAACAATTTTTGTAATTGTCTTTGTACCTACTGAAGATGGAGGTTGAGCTTCCGAAACGTTTAGTCGTAAAATAAATAAAGTGAAAATGCTGGTTTCTGAAACTGAATTGCTGTTCCTTATATACAGGCCCGTAGGGTGACAATAAAAATCGAAAGTTGGAGTTTTTTATTGGCCATTTGTTCAATGCTGCTACTACATGAGAAAACAATGTACTGTAAATATTAGGTCATTCAGATAATATGTAAGGGTGTCTCAAGTGAGGTAAATAATTCTCCTTATTCATTAATATTTTTTTTAATTACTTATTACGATTGGAGTACGCCTGCACTTAAACTTTATGAACTAAAACTAACGTTTATTTACATTAATTAAAAAAATATTAATTTATTTTTACTAGGTAATGAACAATTAATTTGTGTTATAAGGAGAATTATTTACCTCACTTGAGACACCCTTAAATATTATCTGAATGACCTAATATTTACAGTACATTGTTTTTCATGTAGTAGCAGCATTGAACAATGGCCAATAAAAACTCCAACTTTCGATTTTTATTGTCACCCTAATACAGGGTGTCCCAAAACTCCTGCTCCATAATGTACAACATGATGGTAACCTTTGGGGAACGATTTCTGGGACATCTTGTATGTGTATATATATATATATATATATATATATATATATATATATATATATATATATATATATATATATACAATCAATACGTAAGACATTCGTAATTATAGTTTACGTAGAAGTGAGCTGGAAAGGTTAACATTTTCACACAGAGCATTATTCTGAACATACATCCATTGCAGAGTACGAGCAGCTTACAGTAGCATTGCCAAGTAACCAGGGGTTAAAGCACTGACGAGGTTACACTATAGCGTTGAAACGAGTTTGATATTTGTGACAGTTCGCGAATTAATATTGATGTAATATTGATCGAACGACATGCTGATACCAAGAGTGCTGTAAGCATTTCTGAAATATATATTCCTTAAGGGTGGAAATACACTTGAATTTCTGTATACACTCGGTACATAATGAAAAATACTGGCAATTCAAAGTACAGTGTTTTCAAGATGGCAGGATATTCTGCGTTTGAAAGAGTGGAGGTCATAGAAAGGAAAAATATGGACGAGAACGGTTGCTCTAGAGTTGACTGTTGAGTAGGTGAAAGACTGAGGAACACCACTGGAATACAGCATTCAGTTTTGGTTCTTATATTTACGACACGACAGAGAGAGAGAGAGAGAGAGAGAGAGAGAGAGAGGAGAGGAGAGAGAGAGAAATGGAGAGCGTGCACGACAGGCTACTACGATCATTCCTAGACTTAGAAACAAATCATACGCTGCTCGTTTAAAAACGTTAAATTTATTCTCACTCGTAAAAAGGCGAGTTCGAGGAGATTTAATCCAGGTGTTCAAAATGATCAAATGTTTTGATAGTGTCGACGCCGAAATATATTTCACCTTCAGAAATGTAGATAGAACTCTCGGTAATGGTCTGAAATTCGTGGGTAACATTTTAATTAAAATGAAGCTAAGCATTTTTTTCAATCGTATAGTTAATTTGTGGGATGGATTGTCAGCCAGCGTAGTTCAAAGTAACTCGATTGAATCCTTTAAAAAGAGACAAGATGCTTATCTTGCCTTAAACCTCCAGCTGGAAGCGTGTGTTAGCCCGTAGAAGTATTGTAGAATTTTCATTTGGAGTCCCTCCTCTGTACTTTAAAATTTTCATTTTATCTTTCAATTTATTCCCTTTCTTTCAACCTCTCTTCTTTGCTTTGTTTTGAAATGTTCACTTGTCTTTAAATGTTCTTCTTTTAACCTTCCTTCTTAGACAGACAGCCTCGTAGGGACCAGCCGGTCTGTTGCAGTGTGGTGCCTTTTGTATTCCTTTGTAATACTGATTAACCGAATTGGACAAGAAAAGGGATAAGAATGTGTCGAAACTCTGGTACTGCAGGTGTTTCTTAAAGGAAGAGTCATGCAATTAGAGAGTTCAGAAGAGCAGTGTCCCTTATAATAGCGATATTGAAGAGAGAGTGAGGCAAAATCACGGCGAAGAGAGAAGGATTGAAGATAGTCAGTAAGAGGTGGAGAATTGATGAGACGAAAAGCCTTTGAGTCCACCCGGTCAAGTAGAGATGTGAGGGTTGAGCCACTCCACACATGAGAAGCGTACTCCATACAGGCGGACAAGACCCCTGTACAGAGACAACATCTGTGTAGGGGGTGAAGAAACTGCGGAGCCGGCACAGCTTACTTAACCACTTAGAAGCTGTTTTAGAGAGTATATGTGATTTTTCCAGGCAAGATTACGAGAAAAGGAAACACCAACAATGTTAAGAGAAGAGGAAGGAATGAGTTGTGTGTTGTTGAAGGTAAGGAGATATTCTTGTGGAAGATTGTGACAACTAGACAAATGAAGGAATTGGATTTTTGAGGCATTGAAAGTCACAATGTTTTCTCTGCCCCAATCAGAAATAGTAGAAAGATCAGAGGTCAAATGCGCCATAGCCGTCTCTCACGGGGCATGGAGTGTCTGTTGAGGAGGACGCTTTGTGAAGCGTGTGGAGAAGTGAAAAGTGGAATCATCGGCATAGAAGTGGATAGGACAGGAAGTACGACATAAAAAATATCATTAAGAATAAAAGGAGAAAGTAGGTGACAGGACAGAGCCTTATTCACACTTAAAATTTAGCATTACAATCAGAAAACACAAAATACACCTAAAACCAACGGAAGGAATCTGTTATGAAGTATACAAAAATGCTAAAAACTCCCCTTCAGACGTTCTCATAGAACCCTTCGATAGATGTTTTGCTATTGGTTAAATGATCGTAACTGAAAGTTTTTATCCAATTGGTTCCTAATTCCTCTCTCTCTGAAGTCAAAAGGTTGATTTCGAAATAACTATAACTGTTATACACTGTAATACACAATGATCATCTCTCTCTGAAGTCAAAGGTTGATTTCGAAATAAATATAACCGTTATACACTGTAATAAACATGATCAGCTCTCTCTGAAGTCAAAGGTTGATTTCGAAATAACTATAACCGTTATACACTGTAATACACAATGATCATCTCTCTCTGAAGTCAAAATGTTGATTTCGAAATAAATATAACCGTTATACATTGTAATACACAACGATCAGTCTCTCTCTGAAGTCAAAAGGTTGATTTCGAAATGAATATAACCGTTATACATTGTAATACACAACGATCAGTCTCTCTCTGAAGTCAAAAGGTTGATTTCGAAATGAATATAACCGTTATACACTGTAATACACAATGATCATTTTAAATCATTTTAATTAACCACCAAATTAATTAACAAATCATATTAAAAGTACTCGTATTGAATTCCATTTATTGGATTACCTTTTGCTAAGATTTTCTGATGGTCTTGTAGAAAAGAGAATGCTCATTTTTTAGTTTCGTATAAGGTACTGTAAGTTTTAGTTGTCGGTTCTATGGACAAATTTAATAAGTTTCAACTTTTCTCTTTTTATGTTTGGAGGAGGGACTAATGGCGAGTGCCCGCAAAAGTAATCCATCTACAGAAGACGGAGAGAACCAAAAATAAGGTCTCCAAAGCTCACTTATGCTATTTTTCTTTTTTTAATGTAAATTTTGTAAAGGTTGTATAGTGTGTAAGATGCATGTATGTGTAATGAGGAATAGAGGGAAAAGTGTGTGTGTGTGTGTGTGTGTTTGAGAGCAATCTGGACTGCTCACAGGGTAGATGAAACACGGCAAAAGATCAGCTAAGGAGGACAGTAACGGGAGAAACGGGATTTCCAGCACTCCCCTGTCTCCCGTCTAACATCCACCCCGGAGTACTTCCCTGGTCGATTGGTATCTACAATCTCTTCCTAATTACTATCAAATGTTAAACTGACCGGATATAGGGTAGGACTTACATCATTGAAATAATGGAACGAAACAAATTTAGCGCTGCACATAGCTATATAGGGCCTACTTGAACTTGCATTGTGGTTGTGAATTGATAAATTAATAAACAAAGCAGGGCCTACTTGAACTTGCATTGTGGTTGTGAATTGATAAATGAATAAACAAAGCAGGGCCTACTTGAACTTGCATTGTGGTTGTGAATTGATTAATGAATAAACAAAGCAATGGAATTTGATTTTGGACGATAGTGATACGTTTTTATAGTTTGAGAGATATTTAATTCCTTTTCAGTTGAATGTTTTCAGTCATAGTATACGACATACCGCATTCTTGACGTGAGATTTTGCAAACACTTCCAGATAAGCTGTCAGGAGAGTTCTCTGTCTATAGCTATTTTATTCCAGTCAGTTACAAACGTCGGGGTACCACACCTTCAGTACGGTCAAGTGAAGCCAGTGAATTTTTTGTCGCATTTCGAAGCCAGATAGGTAGATAGGTAGATAAAGAGGTGTAGAGAGAGAGAGAGAGAGAGAGAGAGAGAGAGAGAGAGAGAGAGATATCACCCACGAAACAATTTCATTCTCCACAGGGGACAGGTACACGGAGATAGATACAGGACCTCCCACTGATATTCCTCACCGAAGAGAGATTTTCTCTACTCTCGTGGTGGCAAAACACCGCGAAGTATGAACGACTCAATATATCACTTGCTGCATAAACACCTTACACGAGTTGAAACTCGGCGTCATTCAAGAAGTTGGCAGACACATACATATGACAGACATCCAATAACAGAAAACACGTTCACACACTTGTGTCTTGTTAATATGTCTAAGAATAGAGTCGAAAAATATTTTGGGGAAACACATGAAAAAAAAACTTTAAAAGTGCATACATGGATTAAGTGAAGCAGAGTTGCATTTCTGCCGACACAATTTTTTTTCTCTTGGTTGGCTGGGTGCACGTGACGGGTGAGGGCATGGTGTAGAAAGTCTGATTTCTGTTCTTAATTCTTTTTCCATATGTTGGAGGTTTTTGTGACGATACCTAGTGGTTGATGTGCGATCGGGACAAGTATATTTATTGGTTAATTTATACAGCAGTACTATCTAGTGAACGATTTCTGTGTACATGGCGTAATTGTAGAGCTATCTTATAGTATATTGTCCCCTTTCCTGTAAAATTTCCTTAGCTATATTTTCAGGATCAAGGTTTTTTTTTTCAACCTTTTTCCGTACCCGCCTCTCGTTTTTCTATCCAGTTTTCTACTACTGCTAGAATAGTTAATAACAGGAACCTTCCCGAGTGGATCGAAAGGTCTTGGAGGCTTCCTCTTGTCCTTGTAACTCCTTATAATTCTCTCTCTCTCTCTCTCTCTCTGACTCCAAATTGCGACAGTAAGCAAAAAACTTCTCATAAAATGGACTCATTTTTTTATTATTTTAGGGTCTTTGTGAAACTATGTCTGGGCATTAGATCATTGAAGCTTTTGAACATCATTAGGTCAGCATCTGCAGGTGACATGAAGCACGTTAGCAAAGATAAGTCGGAAGGTTAAGATTCTATAAAAGGCCTTTGTAACAATTGGTGCCATATGAATCCCTCGTAAGTGTAAATTAATCTATTCTAATAAAATATAGTCGTATTTAAAGATATTAATTAAAGTCCTTTAATAGAATTTAAAGAGCGGCTGCATAAATGCTGGTGTTTGGTCGAAATTAATTCCTTACATTTTTTGTGTTAGAATATCTGATAATACAGGGTGTCTATAAAGTAACGCGAATGAAGAGACAAATCCGATTTGAATTATATTAACGCGAGTGATCATGGACGAGTAATATTTATTACACGTACTTATAACAACTGTAATGTACAACATATACTTCATAACAACTGTAACGTACAACATGTACCTTATAACAACTATATAACAACTGTCAGGCTTATAAGAGGTGTTGAAAATGGTTTTTATGAGTTATAAAAACGAGTTGGAACTAGTTTAAACCAGTTAAAATCGGATTTGTCTCTTCACTTGCGTTACTTTATACACACCCTGTATGATCGAATAAAAGATGAGCAATTTGACGGAATTAATCCATGATTAATTTGTCACACTCCAATATCACCTTTTTTTTTCCAAGGGGGACTTCGTAATTTCAAAGAAGTTAATTAAAATGAAGGAGTGAAAAGATTGAGAAGAGAGTAATGAGAAGAGAGTAACGAGAAAAGAGTAATGAGAAGAGAGTAACGAGAAAAGAGTAATGAGAAGAGAGTAACGAGAAGAGAGTAATGAAAAGAGAGTAACGAGAAGAGAGTAATGAGAAGAGAGTAACGAAAGAGAGTAATGAGAAGAGAGTAACGAGAAGAGAGTAACGAGAAGAAAGTAACGAGAAGAGAGTAACGAGAAGAGAGTGACGAGAAGAGAGTAACGAGAAGAGAGTAATGAGAAGAGAGTAACGAGAAGAAAGTAACGAGAAGAGAGGAACGAGAAGAGAGTAATGAGAAGAGAGTAACGAGAAGAAAGTAACGAGAAGAGAGTAACGAGAAGAGAGTAATGAGAAGAGAGTAACGAGAAGAAAGTAACGAGAAGAGAGTGACGAGAAGAGAGTGACGAGAAGAGAGTAACGAGAAGAAAGTAATGAGAAGAGAGTAACGAGAAGAAAGTAACGAGAAGAGAGTAACGAGAAGAAAGTAACGAGAAGAGAGTAACGAGAAGAGAGTAATGAGAAGAGAGTAACGAGAAGAGAGTAACGAGAAGAGAGTAACGAGAAGAGAGTAACGAGGGCTCAGATTTAAATGTGTGCTTTAATAAATATAAAACCAAGAATAAAGTAAATAAAAATATTTTTGAGGCTCTTTATTGGATTCAAAGAGGGGAGATACGCGTCCCCTTGGCATCCTTAACAGTGCCTCAGGTGTCTAAACGAGTGCCTTGAGGGATGGCAGTGTATTGACAAATCTGTCGGACTGAAACGAACGTGAAACACCGATCGATAACGGAAAAAATAAAAATTAAAAAAAACAAAAAAAAATGTCCACAAAAAAAATCTGAACTGTTGGTTTCTGAGCCACACCTACCAAATAATTTGAAGAAGAAACGTTTTGGTTGTATATTCACAACATGTTTTTAATTAATACAACTGTTTAAACATGTTATTACACGTTTTTATACAATAAATTGACCATGGCTTTTTCGTGAAATGAGCAATGGTGATGTAAGAGTAAACAAGGGGTCCTCCGAGTCACAAAAAGTGCTAGAACGGTTCTCCCTTCATTTTGTAGGCACAGTTGAAGACGCTCTGCATCGTCACGAAGGTACTCAAATTTAAATGGGGTAAGTTTCCAGGTTATTCTTTCACTTTCAAAACAGTTTCACTTACGAGAAATTGGAGCAATGGTATCATCTGTCAAGAATATTGCAAATCCTCCAAAACCGGTAAAAAAATCGGATCAAGTAAAGATAAGCACCCCCAACCTTTTTTAGTTAGCTTTATAAGGCTAACTAACGAAAATATCACGATTTAACCTAACCAATCGTTAGGTCAACTGTACGCCCTTAACGATTGGTTAGGTTAGGTCGTGATATTTTCGTTAGTTAGCCTTATAAAGCTAACTAAAAAGGTTGGAGGTGCTTATCTTTACTTGATCCAAAAAATCTTGTTACAATTACTGTACTTTCAAGCTTGGGACAAATACTACTAATTATTACTACAAGTAAAATACAGAAATTAATGATAATGATAAGCTTTAGACAGGATATAAATCCTCTAATATAGTATGATATTCTTGAAGGTAAATAATAAACTGTAAGATAAATCAAACCCATAATTATGATACATTTAAAAAGCAAACCAACTAAAAATTAGGACTACACGAAATAAGAAAAATAAGATACGAATAATTATTAATTAATAAAATTAATTAATAAATTGCTAAAACTATATTACTCTATTTCTGAAATTCCCTCTACAGGGTGGCCCTTAAATCCCAATCGGTTATAATTAAAGCGAAAATCCGTCTAGCGCAGCTCACACTGACGTAATCAATTCCTAAGGAAAGAATATTTGTCGAAATGGTTATGTATTTTACGCTTTCAATAATCAATATATATTTTTAAACTTATTACAAACTTTTTACTTTGATTTTTTTTTGTATTTTCGCTTTAATCGTAACTGATATGGGACTTATAGGCCACCCTGTTTAAGAATCTTCATGAAACAAACTTTAAATATTTTAATAATTTATGCATGGCAACTTTTTAATGAAAGAATTTAATTAAGTTGCCAAACATGGATTTTTCATTTAATTAAATTGAAATGGTGTGAAATGAGTGGAAATTATATGACCTAATTTGAACTATGAATTAAATACTTAAATTAAATACATTAAATACATTAAATACATAAATTAAATACATTAAATACATTAAATACATAAATTAAATACATTAAATACATAATTAAGGTCAACAATTAATCACGTACAAACCAAAGAAAGTTATGTGCAATATTTCAGATGAAAGAATGAAAGAAAATTGCAAAACACTTTAAAAGGAATTATTTAACAGCACTATTAACAGCAATACTGACATCAGATACAGTCCTACAAACGCTAAAAACTTGACTATGCGGAATGCGGATGGATTCTAAGTCGGTAACACCGTTTTCTTGTAAGCGAAGGGAATATTGAAATCGGGGTTCGATTCCCGATTGTGCTGGTAATAATAGTACAAAGTATTAGTACAATAGGCCGCTTGAGTTGGTCTGAGCCTTGTACCAGCTCTGGATATTCAAGATCATCTTTGCATAAAGGAATATGGTCCTTTGATTCAAATGCAAAACGCTTTGAATTCATTCTTTTCAGCTTTTAAATCGGAATTAATTTGAAATAACAACGTTTGTATCTTTTTATAATTAATGTAGCACTATATATATATATATATATTATATAAAATATATATATAAAAGTTATTCAAACCTTTTTTTTTAGTTACGTTCCCCTCCGTTACAATGAGTCACATTTTCTCCCCTCACGAAGTGTATTGTCCCTTATTTTAATGGAATTGCTTGAGGGTAAATGCCGTGGGTGGTGTGTGTCAGCGGCGTAAACAAGGAGAGGGGGGAGGAGAACTGGGTGTAGCATTAAGTATAGCTTTCTATAATAGTGTGAGTTGGAACAAGTTTAACAAAATTATGGGGCTCCACGTTTACAGGATAAAGTTAGAAAAAACATAGATGTGTCGCTTAAAGGTTATATATATTATATATATATATTTATTATACACACACACAATAATTTGCGTCCAAAGTACTAATCAAAGCGTAGCGTACGCTATTTTTACGCACCTAGGCAAGTTAGACGTAAGCTTTGTTGTGCGCATGCGCTTTTGTTACGCGCATGCGCCTTGGCTATACAAAGTCTGGTTAAGGAGGTGAATCCTTCATTCATTGATATGATTGTCTTAAGAATTTTAGACTGTAATATTATATATATAAATGTGTGAGAAAATGAATTTACAAGGATTTTTCACAACCTTAACCTCCAACGACGAAGAGTCAATACAGTTTTTTTGGCAATTGTACCAAATTATTCCTAAAGAAAAACTGTGCAACAGAAAACGCGAAATGATGATAAAATTTCCAACGTTTCAGTTGAAAAAGCCAAGTCAAAGCTTTTCCTCCAAAAAGAGTATATATATATATATATATATATATATATATATATATATATAATAAACTCAGTTTACATAAATAAAAAGTTTTAAAGTTGAAATTTCGATGGGATGAAAATTTTTATAATGAAAAAAGTTTTGGAAAAAATTTTCGCTGTCTAAAAATATAATTTTATTTTCGAAGGGAGTGACAATATTACAGAAATAAGGTGAACGAAAAACTAGAGATGTTGTTACCAACGAAAAAATAAGAAAAACTACCTTAAAATATTTGGAAATCTTTAGAGACACTTTCTGAACAGATGTTACACACACACACACACACACACACACATATATATATATATATATATATATATATATATATGCGCCTCGGTGGTATAGTGGTCAGCAATGCTGAATAAGAATCTATCGGCCCAGGGATCGAGACCCGGTAACGGCAAGCGGCGCGCAGCAAAACAAAACCCAGCTGTTCATCCTTCCACACGATAAGAAAAAATTGGTTTTTGATAAATGGGAGCAAGTGCAGTTTACGTCCCCCTGACGCAAAAGGGGACACAAACTTACACTAGGTCAGTGGTTCCCAAACTTTTTTTGCCGCGGAACCCTTTGACATTATTTAAAAAAGCGTGGAACCCCTACCTATATTCAAGAATATTAAAAACCACAAATTGTGGGATAAAAAGAGAACTTATTTATATTAAAAAATAAATAAAAAAATTCGAATAAAAAGCACCTTAATTTTTGTAAATTTGTACATAATTAGTTTAACAAAAATGAAATGAATACCTAATGGGAAGAATGCTTCTGCTTCTTAGACTCAAGTATCCTCTGGAAATTTGGTTTAATGTTGGATAATTGAATTCTCATATCTGGTGCAGCATCCAGTCTGCTGCGATATTCTGTTTTCGTGCTCGCATATCTTGAAAATCCTGATTCACACAAATATGTTGTTGCAAATGGCAATAGCACTCGTATGGCTCGTTTTGATAATTCCGGATATTCGTCACTTAAATTTCCCCAGAAAATAGCTACCGGAACTTCTTCAAACTTGGCCTTTAACTGAGTATCTGAAGTAATTTCTATTAAATTTTCATAATCCACTGCTAGAAATCCTGTTGGCTTTTCTTTAACTTTGAATGGATTCTGTACCCAGTAATGGTCTTTGTTCTTCAAATTTGGAAAATACTCAATTAGAGATTCTGATAAGCTGATAAGCTGATAAGCTGTTGTCTGTTTTACATTTTTTTAATAAGACACTTCTAGAGCTATTCAGACTTTCAAGTTTTCTTTCAAAAAAAAGAAATATCTTTATTTTTAAAAGTCTGATGGTTTGTTTCCATATGTCTCTGTAACTTTGCTGGTGCTAAAGAACTGTTTGCTAATATTTTGTTACAAAGTAAGCAAAGGGCATCTGGGGCTTCTTCGTCACCAATACTAGTAAAACCATATAACAAATAATTAGGATCATATTTACGTTTTTTCATAGATGTCTGCACAGAATCGGAGGAAGCAGATTTCTTTTTTTGTGGATTAATCACACTAGAAGTTGGTGGTTGTGCAGCTTCTGCAATTTCTGTATCTTCTATAGATGCTTTTGTTTCACTAGTTTCTGCATTACTAGTAATTTCAGTTTTTTTACGAAACCCATATTTTAACCATCGATCCATTGAAGGGTTAATTTTCACGAATTTTGAAATATTACAATTATGAAAAATGAATAATAAAAAGTTCTAACCAAATTAATTCACAGAGGACAACGATTTCAAAGATTGCACTAACGAAGTGTTTATCAAGTAGGCCTAGTAGGTAGAGGCAAGCAACGTTGCTGCACAATCTTCTGCACTTTAATTATTCGTTAGGCTTCACTTAGACCTGTTAGCGTCTTGTAAACAGATGCACAATATCCCATGTAAACATTAGGAAAATACTGATATTTTTACTGCGCATTCTGCTGCAGTTAATAAAGTCCTTTTGTATAACCACCTCAGATCACTTCACTTCCAAAGCTTACAAAACAAACTGATAACGCACGCTCGAGTCGAGTACCTCGACTACTGTAGAAATAGATTATGACAAGTTCAAAACATGTTGGCTACGTCTCCAAACGCAGTTTACATCATTTTACATGCAGATTATGTACATCATTTTACATGCAGATTATGTACTAATATTAATAAATGTTTTCCATTAATGATAATTTAGTTGCTATTTATGGAAATTTTCTTTTAAAAAGTAAATCAAATACGCAAAACATGATAAGTATGGCCAAAAAAAATTGGCAACTCTTACAGAGGGCGCTGCTGTTACGTTCGAAATGTTTCGTTCAAGCCTATTGCCGTTTCTAAATATTTCGCTCAAACCATACTTATGCTTTATTTTCCTTCGTGCAAAATTTCATATTTTCTTCGCTAGACTTATTTTTTTGAAAATGAGTAATTTATATTTTTTTAAATAAAATATTTTTTATTTTAAACTTTAGCTCGCGGAACCCCTGAATTTTTTCGCGGAACCCTGGGGTTCCGCGGAACACACTTTGGGAACCACTGCACTAGGTCAAAGTTGGGGAACGTAAACTACACTAGGATCTTTAGGAGACATTTTTCAAATAAATCCATCAAATAAAACGTTAAAAATAATGAAAATATTACGACTTAACCTAACCAATCGTCAATATATATATATATATATAAACTGACGATTGGTTAGGTTAAGTCGTAATATTTTTGTTAGTTTAACGTTTTATTTGATTAGGTATACGCGGACAAAGTTGGGGAACGCAAACTACACTTGGATAATGTAAGGGAACGTAAACTACACTAGGCACCACAGGGGGTCGTAAACTACACTTTCTTTGTTTTATTTGTCATTTAAATTTTTTTGTTTTAATGTAATTGAATTTGTAAATATGTTGTAGACTGCACGCTATAGTGTAAATATCTTTGTAGACTGCACGCTATAGTAGCTAGGGTGGCCATTTAAAAAGGAGGACACTGCGTATGTGGCCGTACGTTAACATAACTTATATATATATATATATATATATATTAACGTACGGCCACATACGCAGTGTCTTCCTTTTTGGAAATTTGGAAATGGCCACCTTAAGGACAGAGTGCTCAAAAGGCGGACGTCTGGCCACCCTAAAGTAGTAGCACCTATATCAGTTACTTTTGTCAACAAAGCCAAGCCAAGCAAATATGTGCAATGACTGAAATGAAGCTTATTAGTAAATATGAATGTAACTCACAATGCAAATTATAGTAAAAACTATAACTGAAAATGCTACCAACAATGAAAATAAACAGATACTAAAATGGACTGAAGACAAATTATATTTTCGTCGAGGATTACATTATTTTCGTTTTTAATTTAGTCATCCTCTGAAATTTTAAAGAATTTAACCCTATCACGACGGGTATGTATTTTTCTAAACCAAATATATAGGTTTTAGCGTTATTTAGAACTAAATATTTTAGTAATTCGTCACTGAAATGATACACATTTTGGGTTTGTTTCACGACAACTAAATGACACCTATATAAACATGTAGAAACATTTATAGAAACATTTATAGAAACATTTAGAAACATTTATAGAAACGAGTCATTCTAGTACAGTTTATTTGCAGTTGCGGCGCAACTTGCGGCGCAACATTTTTGGTTGCGCTTGCGCTTGCGCCGCACATTTTTACAGAGAGTTGCGGAATTGTTTGCTGCGCAACTTATATATGCAGTTTCAAGATTAGCGCGCAACGCGCAACATTTAATATTACTTCTCTGTAAAAATAACCCAAGCGAATGTAACTTAAATATTTTTATCTGGCAACACTGCACTTCAATTGTTTACATTCAGTCACATTCTCAATGCGCCAGTATCACTGTCTGACTTTCTGTTGTTTTCGTTTCTTTTTACTTTTTAGTACTAGTACTAGTACTAGTATTATGGATCGTTTTGTGGTGTCTGTGGCCGACAGCACTGATTCTGCCGACCAGGACATGGACAGAGAGGTTGAAGTGACTGAGAATGTTGACAGCCGTTCCCCTGAGACTGAAGCAAGTGTCAGTGAGGTTTCCGCTTCAGGATCGGGAGCCCCTACCGTTAACCCCTGGCCTTACTTGGCCGACTTTTTTGAGTTCAAGGGTCAGGCCCAGGCACAGGGCCACACGGACAACTTCCTGTACGAGTGTGTCCGCTGCAGGCCCAATAAGAAGGTCTTCTGCGACCTAATCAGGGATGAGGTCGGAATGCTGCTTATTGTCCCAACAGTCACCAGGCGGAACTCGGTGTATGACGCCGTGATCCGTCTGGTCGACATATTCAACAGCAAGGACGCAGCCAGGGGACTGAACAAGGCCTGTCACGCACTCAACATTCCGGCTTTCACGTCCGGTTAGTGATAACTACAATTTTTTTTTTTTTAGAAATTAGTCAAGTTAGTTGAAAAAATTAAATTACAAATTGTATAACTTTCCATGTTAACAACTTTTACTTACAGAACTTATATAAAGTTATTTTTCCAGGTGACCAGGAGTTCTTCAAGGCCTATCGGCAGGTCATGGAGCCGGTGGCCAAGAGCCTAGACGTCCTGCAGGCGGAGGGGAGAGCCTACATGGGCGTCTTGGTGCCCACCTTGGTCCTCTGCCTCTCCAGTCTCAACAGGCACAAGCACAACGAAGAGTTGGCCGTCTGCCTCCCTCTGACAGAGGCCTTGACTGAGGGGTTGATGGGCAGGTTTGGCCATGTCTTTACAGACATGGACTGCCTCTTAGCTACTGCCTTCAACCCGCAGTTTAAGCTGTCAAGATGGCCAGAGCTGGTGCCAGGAAGAGACCCGGAGGAGTTGAGGAGGACGGTCACCAGCAAAGTTGTGTCGTTGGTGGACAGGGCCAGGAAGGATGAAGAGTTCAGCAGCAGCAGCAGTGATGCAGAAGCGGCAGACAAAGGGGACTTCCTCGAGCAGCTGTACGACACAGGAGTAATCAGCAAACAGAAGAAGGAGAGCACAATGCTGGTGAACAGTTTCCTGGACCAGAGGCCGGAGAAAAATATCGCGAGGAACGTGTTCACTTGCAAGGAACTGACAGACCTCTTTGTGCAGTATAACACACCCATTCCCTCAAGTGCGGCTGTAGAACGTCTGTTCTCTTTGGGGAAGGATGTTCTGAAGCCAAAACGGGCTGGACTCTCCGATCTACACTTTGAGATGCTGGTGTTCATGAAGGGGAACCTGGCTCTTATGTAGTGATTTTTTTGCATTTATTATATATTGTAATAAAATATTGATATTATCTTTTTCTGTATCAGATATATTTTGTTTAACTTGTAAAAAGGCTTTTTATTTTAATATTATTTTATTTATTTTTCAAAAGTTGCGCGTTGCGGTTGCGCTTGCGGCGCAACTTTTTGAAAAGGGTTGCGCTTGCGCGTGCGGCGCAACCATTTCAGCAGAGTTGCGGTTGCGGCTGCGGCGCTACAAAAATCGTTGCGCGTGCCCACCACTGAGTTTATATTATTATTATTTCCGGTGAGCTTTTAAAATACATCTAATCTTGAAAAAGTTAAAAGAAAAAGATCATTTTTCTGTACGATAAGTTCAGAAAAATGTCCTTCTGCAAGACAACACAGCATTGCCAACTGTGTACATTAGTGCCGTCGTGCGGAAGAAAGTAGGTATAGTTGAAGTTATTTGACAGTACAAAATTTGTTTAGTTATTTTTACACGAGAAGTTTGTGTTATTTAAAAAGAATACCAAATACAAAGGACACCAAAACAGCAACAGACCGGCTGGTCCCCAAGAAGGAAGGTTAAATGATGTAAGAAAATTTGAAGACAAGTGAACGTTTATCTTGTTGATAGAGATTGAGAGGCGGGAAAGAAATTTAAAAATAAAGTAAAAAATTTTAAAATAAAGAAGGAAGGAATTCTACAATACTTTTACAGGGCTTCTACGAGCTAATAAATGCTTCCAATTGGAGGGGGTTTAAGGCAAGATAAGCATCTAATCTCTTTTTTAAAGGATTCGATCGAATTACTTTGAACTACGCTGGCTGGCAATCCATTCTACAAATTAACTATACGATTGAAGAAGAAATGTTTAGCATCATTAGAATTCAAATGTTTACCCACTAATTTGAGACCATTACCGCGAGTTCTATCTGCATTTCTGAAGGTGAAATATATTTCGGCATCGACCTTTAATTATTTTAAACACCTGGATTAAATCTCCTCGATTACGTCTAATCACAAGTGAGAATAAATGTAACGTTTCCAAACGTGCAGCGTATGATTCGTTTCTAAGTCTAGGATAGACAAGGAATCATCTTAGTACCCCGTCACTACACTCTCTCCATTCCGTCTATGTCCTGTCGTAAATATGGGAACCAGAATTGAACGCAGTATTTCAGATCGGGGCGCACTAAGGAAGTATCAGTGTTGGGCACTAAAGCGTTAATCCGATAACAGTTAATTAACGAAGTTAACTTTTTTTAACGGACTATTAACGGAAGTTAATTTCCATTTATCGTTATCGGACCAGTTAACTTCCGATAACTCGATATTTAGTCCGTTAAAGTCCGTTAACACGTTAACTGCGAGGAGTCATTCACGGAAGATCACCGCTCCGCGAATGAATTCAAACCGCCATAACTTCAGTCTGCCAATTCCGTCCTCTGCCGCAGTGGAACGGCTCTTCTCTCTCGGCAAGGACATCCTGAGGCCCAAGAGGTCAAGACTGGCAGTTGGGCCTAACTTTGAGAAGTTGGTCTTTCTGAAGGGCAACCAGCACATTGTGTCATAGTCTTTAATAAATGTGCCTAAAATTTAATTTTACCTTTCAGTTCCCGCCATAATAATTCTCTGGTAAATTAAAATTTAGTTAATGGTTAGTGGTTACAAGGGTTTCAAAACATGTAATCAGTACATTTTTTATTAAAAATTAAAAAAAAGTTATTAAGCAAAAAAGTTGCAAAACGATAAAAATACAGTTAAATACCTATTTATTGTTGGATTTTGCATAAATAAACATTTTCTATGGGTTTTAAAGCTTTTTTCCTTGATTTTTTTAAGTGTTAGTAAAGAAATAGTTATCGTTAACGGATTATTGTTAACTTCCGTTAACTTTGTAGTAAAATTATCGGATTATCGTTATCGGAGTTAAAAATTGGGGTTAACGGATTATCGTTATCGAAGTTAACTTTTTGGTTAACGGTGCCCACCACTGGGAAGTATAATATAATGTTAGCGCTGTTTTCTCCAACTTAAATTCAGAAGATCTGCCATTAAATCTTAAGATTCTATTTGCTTTTCTGACCGCTTCGTTACATTTGCTTACTCGGTTTAAGTGTTGGCAACAGTAATACCTAAATCTTTTTCTTCTGTAACATTTGTCAGTGTATGTATTGTCACGCATAAAATACTTTTCTTTAACATAGTTTCTACCGATATGCAATGTTTTACATTCATCTATAGTCTATACTAAAGTTTATTTGCCAAATTTCCGGCCACTCTAGTAATTTATTAATATCTTCTTGATTCTGCAAACGTTCTGCCGCTGAATTTGTTCGTCCCTCTAGCTTGGTATCATCCGGAAATTTTGAAATTATACTCTTAATTCCTATGTCGATGCAGGCGCGGATCCAGGGGGGGGGGTCGAGGGGGTCCGGACCCCCCCCCCTGCTCACGGTGACCAACGATTTTTCGATTGCGTTTGTTTGCTCCTATATATGAAAAATAAGACCTGAAGACTTAAAATGGCTTAAGGTACATGTATCCCGGTTGCCACAAAATTAATTTCCTTAAAAAGAATAAAGAAAAAAAGTTTATGTCCGATCCTGAGACATTTCAGACCTGGCCTGGGTGTGTGAACAAGCAGGATTTTGATAACGGGAATATACTTCAAATCCATCTAAAGCTATCTTCAAATTTTCAGTAACGAGCCCCACCAAGACTGGACCCCCCTTTGCTTAAATTCCTGAATCCGCCCCTGCGATGTCATTGGTATAAATAATAAAAAGAACTGGTCCCAGAACTGATCCCTGAGGCACGCCGCTAGTTACATTTTTCCAGTTAAACGCTTTGCCATTAATGACCACTCTGTTTACGTCCAACTCAGCCAATTTTTAATCCATTTGAGAACATTACCAACAATTCCACGCTAGTGAAGTTCAGCTAATAATCTTCTATGTGGCACTTCATCAAACGCCTTTTGAAAATCGAAATATATAATATCTACTATTTTACTTTCGTCATATATATTTACACTATAATTACACAAATCGAGCAGATTAGTAAGATAAGAACGATTACGTCGAAGACCGTGTTGAGAACCTTTGATTAATTTATTCATTTCTAAGTAATTAACTATTTCGTCCCGAACGATTGTCTCCATAAGCTTGCCAACTACTGAAGTCAAGCTAATGGGACGATAATCTCCCAAAAGCGATTTGTCCACCTTTTTAAATATTGGCGTAATGTTTGCAAGTTTCCAGTCGAACGGAACTTCTCCAGATATATGTCCGAGAAGACGGACCATTGCGCAATTCATTTCTTTAAGTACTCTAGGGTAGATTTTATGTGGACCTGACCTTTTATTAGGATTAATTTTAGCTATGACCGAGAGTACTTCAGTTTCACTAATTGTAAAATCATGAAGCTTTAAACGATCATCATTGAGCATGATTACGGAAAGGGAATGTTGTTTATACATTTGTTAGTAAAGATGGAAGAGAAGAATTTACTTAAAACTTCCGTTATTTGTACACCATCGTAAATTTGTTGGTGTTTTCGCCTATGAGTGGACCAATAATAGTTTGCGAAGCTACTCTTTTATTCCTAACAATTATAGAATTCCTTCAGATTTATTGTTAACATCGAGTTGCCAAATAGTTTCTGAACTTAAACATGTTAGTAACGTGTGGGACTATTTCGCATATGACATACAAAACAATTAAAGTAGTTGTAAAGTAAAAATGCGAAAGAATGCACCGTTATTTGAAAACATTTTATGTGCCGTTGTCAGAGAAGGACACCACTAACTTCAAGAGACACCCTAGTGTTACATGAGAAAATTTTCCTGCAAGGAAGTACTAGTACACAGTGTATCCCTTTTCAGAAAGCCTAACCAGACTGTCTACTGCCTACTGATCTGGAAAATCTTGGTATTTTGCGAGTCTTTGAAAGTCTTGAAAAATCTTGAAAATTTTTTTTAAGTCTGAATTTTGGGCTAAATCCCATCTTAAGCAGACCAGTTCAGTATTTCATACAAAACTGCAGGTTCAGGGCAAAGAATAAGGATACTAATTAAATAATTTCGTTGATTTTGTTTATATAAATGAGTCTTGAGTTATATTCAACCCACCGTAATTGAAGAGTGTCAGCATTTGTTCATGTAAATCCTGGGGTAGGCCCTATCTTACAGAGTGTACAAAACTATATCCTAGCTAGCCGATAGATACACAGGAAGTACTTTTTAAAATGAGGTCATTTTACTTTAAGTTTTTATTCAAATGTTTATTAATACACATTTTACTTTTCACATAATCTTGCAACTGACCGAGGAAGACAAAAGAATCTACTCAACGACACTGATCACAGGAATTGTAAATTATGCATGTGAAATACTAATGGTAACTATAATATACGCTAGATATTTTGTCTAATGTAAAAATGAGAATTGCAAAGTTTATTGAACACTATAATGATCAAAGCTAAACAAAGAATAAATCAAGATAAAATTCAAGAGCAACGAGACCATAACTAACCCACACAGCATACTTGACCGGGTGAAATCAAAGGCTTTTCGTGTCATCAATTTCCCACCTCTTACTGACTGTCTATAATCACTCTCTCTCTCTTCGCCGCAATGTTGCCTTACTCTCCCTTTACTCTCGTTGTTATAACGTTATAACGGACATTTCTCTTCTGAACTCTCTAATTGCATGCCTCCCCTCCTTTAAGGGGAGCACGTAGTACCAGATTTTCTTTATATTTTCATCCCTCTTCTGTCCAACTCTCTAATGCAGAAGTTAATTGGTATTCTCAAACTTTCATCTACTCAACTGGTTAACTCTGGAATAACTTCCTCAATTCATCTTTCCCCCGTTTATGACCTCCAATCTTTCAAACGCAGAGTGTCCAGGCATCTCGAAAACTTTCGAACTTGATTTTTACTCTCTTCATCATCTACGTGAGGAAGGGGGCGTTTTGCTAGCAGTCGTCCTTGGCCTCTCCTTCCTTCATAAAAAGAAGGAAATGATAATTTGGTAAAATTCCGAGAAAAGACGAGAACTAACAACGAAAATGGAACGCATGACTAAAGTAACCCTGATATGTATATAGAGACACACTTTACCACTTCTGCAGCGACTTCTCCCTTAATGAGAAGCCCAATGTTCCGTCGACACATAGCCGCGACTAATATGACGTCACATTGCACCTCCAGTCGAGACTCCTTCGCAAGGGACCCTCACTCAGCTGGAAACCATGCATAATGCCATTCGCGTTGTCCTGCGCCTATCATACTTGACAAATATCGATTCTTTAACTTGAATTAATCAAAATGCATCTCAATCTCTCAATCTTATTTCGTTGGTCACTAATTAACAACTGTGCCTTTTCTTACCAATATTAATCAATAACTTACGTATTTTCTCACTGCACAATTAAACCAGGCATTCAAGAGAACTTGAGAATCCATTGAAACTGTAATAAAAGTAACTCTAATGACTGTAATAATATCATTTATTTGTTTAATTAAAGGAAAACCCAATGAAACCTTGTATTTCCTTTATTATTAACATTATATGTCTGATTAAAATATCAAATGGCGACCTCGAGCTTCGATCAATTAATTATTTATTTAAATACTCTGACATTTATTATACTGCCTACCTATTATATATATATATAATTTGATAGAGATTTGGGATCAATGAAAGAAAGCCATCCTGAGCCTTCTTTAGTTAGCTTTATAAGGCTAATTAACGAAACTATAACGACCTAACCTAACCAATCGTCAAGGACGTACAGTTGACCTAACGATTGGTTAGGTTAGGTCGTGATATTTCGTTAGTTAGCCTTATAAAGCTAACTAAAGAAGGCTGGGGGTGGCTTTCTTTCACTGATCCGAGGTTTGTTCTCAAAAGAAAATAAAAGCAAATAACTTCTCAAAGATGAATTTCGTTGGTGAAGTTCATTTATCGTCCCCGAAATTCTCTAATGTTTTCCAAACAATTCTGATTTTGTGATGTTCAAAATTGAGAAAAGACAAAAAAAAGAAATGAAACGCATTACATCTAGATCCCAAGTAGATGAAACGACGTCCCCTCAGTGTTACCCTCATTTTCATAACTTTAATATTATTGCTAGCATTTAAAATGGTAGATACATTAGATACAGTGTATTCCCCTTCTTAATAAACTCGTAAATGAGTTTCGCAAACATAATATCATTACAGGGTTTGATACAAAGAGTGAACATTGATTGAAGAGACACCGAAAGTTATCTAAAAACCACAGTTCGGAACCTTATCTCACACTTTCAAAATTAGATTAGTGTTATCAGTACTGAAGTTTGATACCTCGTTTGAATTTAATGGGTTACTGGATATTTAAAGACGAGGTATCAGAAATGTTCCTTAAAGTTTTGGTCCAATAAAATATTACAGTATGTATATATATATGTATGTGTTACAGGGAATCTGTATAACTAGGGATTTCATGAAATCCCTAAAATGTTCAGGGATTTCATGTAAGGTTAAATCGTGATATTATCGTTAGTTTTAAAGAAATATCACGACTTAACCTAAACAATCGTCAAGGGCGTACAAGTTGTCAAGTTGACCTAACTAGGCATTCAATTAACCTAACCGGGCATTCAATAATTTTCCTGTAGGTTTAACAAAAATATCACGACTTAACGTTGCATGAAATTCCTGAACATTTTAGGGATGTCATGAAATCCCTAGTTACACAGATTCCCTGTCACATAATATACTTAGTTACAAATTGCCAAATTCCTCCTCCATTTTTGTCGGTGGTCATTAAAGTCACATTAGTTACTTGCATGGGTATCGATCGTGGGGGGCGATATGTCCCCTCCCCACCACTTTTTTGTGTGGGGTGACAACATGCCAGTCGTCCCTCCCCCCCCAGCAGGCACTTTTTCGGTTGTCTGTGTAGAAGAATGTCTCTAAGGTCTACACAGAATTTGAGGCCAAATTAATCCTACGGTGGATTAATTCGGCCTCAAATTGAGAAGCGATCGACGCCCATGGCTCCTACTGACGTGTATTGTTTTTTTAATAGGAAATATTATAACGTTTAATAAGAAATTTAATAATGTTTTTTAGAGTATAATAAATTGATTAAAATTGTATTAAACTAAGATACGGAATATTAAATTGTTTGTCATATAAATTACTGTTTGGCAACCCTCGAAATACGCCGAAGCGGAAGACATTAAAAATGCCCAAAAATCAGTCCTCGGGCGTGGTGTGTCCTGTTAGGTCTAAATTCTAAATTTACTGAAATGGATCTCTCTCCGCGATCAAATTATAATGAGAAATCCGCACTAGCTTTCTCCCGCCTTGGTGGTCCTCGTTTCAACATAAATACAAACCAGTAAATAGTAATAAAGAATCGTCATTTTTCCCTCCTCTTTCGTTTTGTTCGTTCGAAATTTCAATGGCGGCCACGCTACGCGTCTACTCGTTTGTAAGACACAGCGAAACGAGTGTTAAGCAGTAGAAAGAATATTAAGGCAAAGTAAAATAAGAAATAAAAGTTTATTTTAACTATACTACATTGATATCTTTTATTTTTTTTAAATTTTTAATCACTTAAAGGATAAGTTTCGTTAAAAAAAAGTTTGCAGAATGAGTTCTTTTTTATCGGATATAATGATCATTTTTTCGAATTTCACTCGCGTTAGAATTTTAATTGAGAAACTCTCGAAGGCCAAAGCTACACGAGCGACTTTGTCGGTACGACGAAGTTGTAACAAAAAATCGCAAAGAATAGGTACGATTGTTTCGTATTGGGCAAGCTACACGGAATACAGTCGCTGCGACAATTATTCTCTGCTGCATCCGGCTGCGATGTATTGTTCCAATTGCGGTAGGTAGGCTACACGAGCGACTTTGTCACAGCGTCACTGCCACGTGGCATAAAAACGAAAAAACGCAGCAATATTTCACAGCTCATGTAGTTTACAACAGCTACTGCGATTGTGTCGCTGCGACCCTTGCAATTCTGACTCAGCGACAAAATCGCTCGTGTAGCCTTGGCCGAAATCAAATTAATACTACTTCATGATACCTCAGGATTTTACACACCCAGTCTTTCGCTGTTTTACTTTATTTTAGTTAGGTTAGATTTGGTTAGATTAGGTTAGGTTAGGTTAGGAAAACTGTCCTACAACAAAGTAGTAGCTATTTTCTACATAGGAGGAAAGTGATACGAAAGCTAACAAAAGTATTACAAAAGATAACACCGAATAGGAGCGAACTTAACTACGAATGGGGCATGAAATAGTGATAATAATAATGATTGGGTTTGTTTACCCCCCTTCGCAACATCTAAGGTCATATGACGGAGGGGACCTACTAAAGCTTTACGTGGGATCTGAACCACGGGTCGCTACATAATCTGGACACGGAGGACGGTCTCCCATCCAACTACTACCCAATGTCGTTTAACTTCGCTGATCAACGGGAAGCTGCAGTGTTACGACATTGGCTACGACGTAGTCCATGAAATACTGAAAAAACGGTTTTAATATAGAATATTAAAACCCATAGGTATGTATGGAATAAAAACCGCAATCTATTATTACATTTCTGAAAAAGAAACACCAATAATAAAATATACATCTATTATAAAATAACGGACGAATAAAAATAGGGGGCATTTTTATGGACACCCTGTATATATACATATATGTGCAAAATTATCCCCACCACCAGGATTCGAAGCTAGCACATAACGCTGCGACAAAGTTAATGTTAATACACCCTGGCGCATATTTCAAAACCTAAGGTAGCACAACGCTTTGGCGTTCATGTGTGTTTTCCGTACTAACTACCCCCTTGCACGCAAGGGAATGTGCATTCATTCCATCTATGCTCTATGGGGCCATAGTGTTACACCCACCAGAAGATTTGAATGAAATACTGCCATTGCCTCCATTACTGGGGTTTAGTAAAGAAAACACCTCTGAACGCGAAAGCATTATATGCTCCATCGGTGTGGAAGTATGCGCCAGGCTGTACTAATTTTTACCTTGTCGTAGCGAAATGATCAACGCCCTTCTTTTCTACTCGAGGGGGTGATGGGTTGGAATCCTGGTGGTGGCAATTTTGCATTCATTATGCAAAATCATGCATGTTCATGATGATTATAATATATATATATATAACTACGGACGAAAAAAATAGAACACTGTCTCAAATGCGCTCATGACCTTGATAATACCTTTAAGTTATACACCTTTATGAGGAATATCGAGTATCTGTGACGTCATTGTAATAAAACCACACCTCTGTGCATACCGACATACCAAAATATTAGACTATCTTGTCAGGTGTTAAAGAAACCAGAATAAAGTAATTATTTTTGTCGAGTATTACGAATATATTAGACCTCCATCAAAGATTTTTTAACTCTGCGTCTTGGTATTTAGTTGGTCCACCCTTAGCCCTCCTGATTTAAGGTCTCCAACCTACGTGTTACCCACAAAGTTGAGTATATTTACATTTATTAAAATACATATACTGAATAGCGCGCATAGTACAGTAGAATTGCAAACTGTCTTTAGCAAACGGACACGCTTTACGAGCTGAAATATTTCAATGTAATTACAGAATTTTTTTTTTTAAAAAGTTAAAAATTAAAAGGAAAATACTGTAATATTTTTATATAAAAATTTTAAAATTTTTATGTAAAAACTTAACACGTAAAAGGGAATGGAGAAACAATGTCATACTGTATTGTTCGGATCACCTGAATGAAGCTCAGGGCCCCCCAGCCTTCTTTAGTTAGGCTTATAAGGCTAACTAATGAAAATATCACGACCTAACCTAACCAATCGTTAGGTTAACTGTACGCCCTTGATGAGTGGTTAGGCTAGGTCTTGATATTTTCGTTAGTTAGCCTTATAAAGCTAACTAAAGAAGGCTGGGAGCCCTGATCTTCAGGTGATCCTATTGTTCTTTAACCCTAGTAGAAAGCCAGCCTAGCCTATTACAATAATAGTATACTTGTATACTATTGCAATAATACTATTACAATAATAGTATAACTTGTTTTTCTGGAAATTGTCTTTCATTCTACGCAAGTGAATCTTTGTTATTGTTTAATAACAATAAATGGAGCAAGTGTAGTTTACGTTCCCCTGTGGTGCCTAGTGTAGTTTACGTTCCCTTACATTATCCTAGTGTAGTTTACGTTCCTCTACATTATCCTAGTGTAGTTTAAGTTCCCCTACATTATCCTAGTGTAGTTTAAGTTCCCCTACATTATCCTAGTGTAGTTTACGTTCCCCTACATTATCCTAGTGTAGTTTGCGTTCCCCAACTTTGTCCGCGTATACCTAATCAAATAAAACGTTAAAACTAACGAAAATATTACGACTTAACCTAACCTAACGACTTAACCTAACGATTGGTTAGGTTAAGTCGTAATATTTTCGTTAGTTTTAACGTTTTATTTGATGGATTCATTTAGGAAATGTCTCCTAAAGATCCTAGTGTAGTTTACGTTCCCCAATTTTGATTTAGCGTAGTTTGTGTCCCCTTTTGCGTCAGGGGGACGTAAACTACACTTGCTCCCAATAAATTGTTTAATTCACCGTATAAATGTAATTTTTATTATGGGGTTACGTATAACTAGTCGCTATGTGTGCGGTCCCTCTGGGGTAAACAATACATTATTACATTATATAAACTTGGAAAAGGGTTCTCATTTAAAAAAAAACACTAATAGTAATTGCTACTATCATCTTTTCCTTGCTGACTGTCTGGGAAAGGAAGGTCATTAATTATATATATTCTTGTTTGTAAGACTAAAGCGCATTCAGTACGTTTGATGTTTGTTAAGTTTTAATTGGTTTATGATTTGAGTGATTTTCAACTCGTAAGTTGCGAATGACGAATCACACAAACCCACCGCCATTTTGAAAGTATGTAATATATATACAGGGTGGGCCAAAAGTCTGGATCCATAGGAAAATATTTATTTTAATACATAAATTACAACAAATGGTAAATACTTAAAATGAATACCAACTTTAACTCGTAAATGCGTATCCGTGATACTGTACAGTAGTTCGTACTCCAGTATAATATACTCAAATACTTTTTTATTTCAGCCCAGAAATGGCTTCGAATCTAACAACAGAAGACCGGGTAGAACTTGTGCTCATGTACGCAAGACAGGGCGCTACACACAGAGAAGTTGCTACCGAATTCAATAGAAATCATCCTGATAAGCATCCAGTAACACATGCGACTGTTGGCAAGTTGTTTAAACTTTTCAAAGAAACAGGAAGTGTACATGATCGACGGCGTTCTGGTCGTCCAAAAACTGCAACTGATGAAAATACCTCTGCAATGGTATGTGAAACTTTAACGAATAGTCCAGTAAAGTCAACAAGAAGATTATCAAATGAAACACGCATCTCGAGAACGTCAATTCGAAGAATTATTAAAAATCATAAATTCCATCCCTAAGTGTCTCGATGTCAGAGGCCGCCAATTTGAGCATTTGTTATAATTTGTTGTTTATGCTGGAGTACGAACCACTGTACAGTATCACGGATACGCATTTACGAGTTAAAGTTGATATTCATTTTAAGTATTTACCATTTGTTGTAATTTATGTATTAAAATAAATATTTTCCTATGGATCCAGACTTTTGGCCCACCCTGTATATATATATATATATATATATGTATCGGGTGAATTTTTTAATATATGACACTTTAAACTGCATATTTTTTTATTAACCAAAATAAAAGCATAAAATATTTACCGTACATTCTCTATAGATGGGGAATTGTCTCCGAGTGCAAAACATGCTTTATTGATATGAGGCGCTCCAGACCACAACCTGACAAGCGCCAGTGGAGCCAGAATTGAGTTATTTATACCACTATATTCCCCCCATCCTTCCTCTATCCCGTGGGTGAGTCACGGAGCAGATTGTGGACTTGTACGTATGGTCAAAATCAATCAAATATCGTTATTGGTTCAAAAGTTATGGCATTTTGCAAGGTGACAAACTTTAACTGCATTTTTCAAATTTTTGTTAATTTTGGCGCTTGGCAGCTTGTGATCCGGAGCGCCTCATATCCTCTTTTTTTAACATGTTTTATTAACACGTTTTTAAAAACATGAATTTCTTTCTTAACATTTGTACGATATTGCAATTGTTTTCCATTAGGAGTTGCATAGCTTAAGCAAGACTTCATATTAGTAATGCGAGGCTTCACTTCTTACGATACACTTAACAAGAATCCTGTCCAATAGATTTCCTGCGGTTTATGATAAAGGAATACCATGATGGCTACCAACATCACCAGATCTAAACCCCCTGTGATTTTTATTTATGGGGTTCTTTAAAAGATATTGTTTAAACAGAATCCACTTACTGTATAATAGAAAAACTTAAAGCATCATTACAAATACTACAAAATTTTGTCGTTCATGTTCAAAGGGTTAATGAGCTGAGAAGACATCACGTAGAGCATGTTTTGCACTGGGGGACTAATTCCCCATGTGCAGAGAAGGTATGGTAAAAATTTCATGTTTTTAGTTCAATTTATAAGTAATATACAAACCTTTTAAAATGTCAGATGATTAAAAAATCATCCGATATGTTTATGTAGTATTCTGAAGCTAACTCGATTTTATAACCTGGATTATTTTTTACATTACGTTTATTCTGATGAGTTTATTCTCTTCTGGGAATGGAAATTAATCGATTTGTAAAATAAAAAATGTTTTCATACGTTGATTTTGTACCTTTGCTGCAGTTTGTGTAGAGCAAGCTGGAGGTAGTAAAAATGTGTCTGTGATTGATAGAAGTAAATTTGGGCTACCTTAGGGAGAAAACAAATTTGCGCTTCACCTTGCTCCTGAAGGATCATACACCAGGACTGATAATAACTCGGGGTGTCTGAAATACAAACTAACGAAAATGATAATAAATTGAATACAGATATATATGTTCTTTGGACGAGACTAACACAGACTATTGTTGCTTACAGTGGTGATGAATCACGTACGAAAGCCTCGTCAGTATTTTGACTACCTATTTGGTTGGCAGTATTGCTGCGAGCTGCTTGTACCCTGAAATGGGCGGAATGGTGCTAATGTATAACGATGTTTACCTCTTCATACCTCCACTTAAAGTAGAAATACATCAATGATTATGTACATTGTACACACACACACACACATATATGTGTGTGTGTGTGTGTGTGTGTGTGTAAAGAACGACGCTTGTTTAGAAGAGTGTCCGCACAAGAAGAGGAGAGAAAACGAGCGATGAAAAATGAGGCACCTTCCTGGAATCGAATTACGAGTTCTGATTAATCGAGGACCTTGGTGTAGTGGTTATCATATCTGACTGGCAATCGGATGATCTTGGGTTCGATTCCCGGGAGGTGCCTCATTTTTCATTGCTCGTTTTCTCGCCTCTTCTTGTGCAAACACTCTTCTGAACAAGCGTCGTTCTTTACATTAATTATACTATGTGTCGTTTGCAGTATATATATATATATATATATATATATATATATATATATATATATATATATATATATATACACCGCGAGCCAAATTGAAAAACAGCGAAAATTCTTTTTCGCTAAATATGTAATTTTATATATTTTTCACTCTATGTATAATTCTATATGTAATTATGTATATATATTTTTCGGTAACAGAAGTTTTGCTCCTCCCAATAGTATAAAATATATAGACCCCCATTTTTCACTGCTTTTACAACGAGTTCAGTATCTTTTATTCAAACACTCTCCCTTCAGTTTCATACAGGGTGTGTATAAAGTAACACAAGTGAAGAGAGAGAGAGAGGCATCCAATTTGAACTGGTTTAAACTAGTTTTAACTTGTTTTTTAACTCGTTTTTTAACACCTATTATAAAGTACATGTTGTACATTACAGGTGTTATAAAGTACATGTTGTACATTACAGGTGTTATAAAGTACATGTTGTATATACACAGTTGTTATAAAGTACATGTTGTACATTACAGTTGTTATAAAGTACATGTTGTACATTACAGTTGTTATAAAGTACATGTTGTACATTACAGGTGTTATAAAGTACATGTTGTACATTACAGTTGTTATAAAGTACATGTTGTACATTAGTTGTTATAAAGTACATGTTGTACATTACAGTTGTTACAAAGTACATGTTGTACATTACATTGTTATAAAGTACATGTTGTATATACACAGTTGTTACAAAGTACATGTTGTATATACACAGTTGTTACAAAGTACATGTTCTACATTACAGTTGTTATAAAGTACATGTTGTACATTACAGTTGTTATAAAGTACATGTTGTATATACACAGTTGTTACAAAGTACATGTTGTATATACACAGTTGTTATAAAGTACATGTTCTACATTACAGTTGTTATAAAGTACATGTTGTACATTACAGTTGTTATAAAGTACATGTAATAAATATTACTCGTCCATGTTCACTCCCGTTAATAGAATTCAAATTGGATTTGTCTCTTCACTCGCGTTACTTTATACACACCCTGTATATCATCATCTTTATTATTATTATTTTAGAGAATTTCAGATTACACAGGGTCGCTAAACTATTACGATGAGATAATATAATTAATCTACGTTAGCTATAATTTTTTATCCGTTGCAATGTCAAACACAAACGTCATACGATAGGAGAGATCTAGGATCACCTGAAGATCAGGGCCCCCATGTATTCTTGTTTTTTGTTTACAGTACGAAATATAATTATAAATTGAATGCCCGGTTAGGTCAACTGTACGCCCTTGACGATTGGTTAAGTTAAGTCGTGATATTTTCGTTAGTTTTAACGAAGATTTTAGTAATAGAGGCTGGGGGGCCTTGAACTTCAGGTGATCCTTGAACCTGGATTTAGAACAAAGGGTGTCTATAGAATCCAAAATGAGAACATTGGTCTCCCATTCAACCAGTTACCAGACCCAATGTCACTTTTAAGGTTGCAACGGATAAAAAAATAAGAACTGGACTAGATTATCTTGTTTTAACCTATTAACGCCCAGCGTCCTTTTTTGAGGAGACAGTTAAGGATCACCTGAAGATCAGGGTCCCCAGCCTTCTTTAGTTAGCCGTATGAGGCTAACTAACGAAAATATCACGACCTAACCAATCGTTAGGTCAACTGTACACCCTTGACGATTGGTTAGGTTAGGTCGTGATATTTTCGTTAGTTAGCCTTATAAAGCTAACTAAAGAAGGCTGGGGCCCCTGATCTTCAGGTGATCCCATTTTAACACTACAGTTTAGGTTAGAACTTAAAAGTGAAATTTTTAAATATTAATTTTTATTTTTTTATTTAAATTTTTGTGTATGAGATAAGTAGTTCATGTTTATTATTTAAAGTCTCTCCGAAGTTGAATATATCAAGAAATATCGGGAAATAAAAAAATTAGTTTTGGGCGTTAATGGGTTAATATTTTAGTGCATATGTGTAATTTGAAATTTTTAAATGTAATAATTATTAAGGTGATAATATATTAACCTGAACAGGGAGTGTCTGAAAAAATTATTTATTTTGAAATATATAAACAAAATATATAAAATATATAAACGAAATATGTAAACAAAATGTACGAGAAAAAGGTCCCTTTTGATAATGTTCTTGTAGATGTAATTCACGGCTTTTGCTTCCAAAATGTCTGCAGCAATATATATTCATCGCTATTGCTTAAATTGCTCTATTTCTACAAATTTATAATATCTACGTAAATATTTGTATATTTTATTATAATTTGTCCTAATTTTACACATTAAATTATAAATAAATTATAAATTATTACAGCTAAAGTAGCTCATATTACAGAATTTTAGATTTAAGGTTGATAATGTTGCTTTATACGTCGTACACAAATGCCAAACTCACCACCCAATTACAAAAGAAAAGGAAAAAAAAAAGAAAAAGAAATATTTCTTTCGCGGATTGTTTTCAGCTGCCATGGCGACTGAGCACATAGTAAAAACAGTAAAAATGGAGTCTGTATATTTTATAATATATATACATATTGTAATTATATAATATACTTACTTTTATATCTAATAGCGTTGATGGTTCTTATAATTATTCAGGATCAACCTGTGTTCGCCTCCTCTTCAGCACCCCGCCGCATTTGGCGGATTTGTTGGAAAGAGAGAGAGGAGAGAGAGAGAGAGAGAGAGAGAGAGAGAGAGAGAGATGCTTTAAGTTCTTATCCTATCTTCGTAGCCAGCTATGCATGACTGGTCAAGTACTTTATATAAGAACCTGTCGAGATGATTCTTGAAATTATTCAGGTTGGTGTGCTAGTTCCTCAGTTCTTTTGGCTGTACGTTAAAGAGTTTATTGCCTCATATTCTGAAAGTCCGAGACATACATCATCCATATGTATATTATTGTGTATCGCTCACGTCTCCTTTTCGAGGAGTAGAGTTTTAGGGGTTGTTGTTGCACCCAGTATTCTTCATCTTTCGTTTCCTCTACCTTACACGTAGAAGTCCTTTGTGTGGCATCATATTTGCACTGTCTCGTTTTCTGCATGCGTTGGTAAGTACTGAGCAATACTGAGTTACTGGTAGGACTAAATTCTTTTATACTTTTAACTTGATGTTTACTTTTCTGCTGTGGAAGCTTTTAATGCTATGGTCTCTGAATTCCGCATTCAACGACATTATTAATCCAAGATCCCTGACCTGTGGATTTGTTGTTATCTGTTTATCTTGCAGTATACTGTACCACTCATTCTGTAACTCCTTGTTGTTACCATATCCTTTCAGCTGAAATGTTTCTCTGTTGAACTTTATGTTACTGTTTAAGACCCAGTAGTATGCATGCAAAAATGTGGATGGGGTGAAGGGTGCCAGTGCCAGTGAGGGGAAAATAGAAGGAATGGGAAAAAGCAAGATTTTAATCTCTCAAAGGAGGATAGGGGATAAAGGAAAAGGGCAATAAGATAAGGGGGGGGGTATTTACCGATTTGTAGGAATCACCCGTGAGAGATCGATCTCTGTAGGCAACTGAGTGATGGCGACCACGCACCTGACCACAACGAATTTGAACTTATGCGTTCAGCATACCCCCATCTCAAGCTATCAGACCATGTAAGTTTTCTTTTTTACATTTAACAATGGGTTAAGAATTAATTCACCTTTTTAATCCTAACTTCATCCTAAAACCACCACATATACTCCTTTTCCTTCCGTCAAATTATTACAAGATTAACGCATGAAAGTAAACAAAAATTTTAAAAATAACGAAATAAAATGAAATGATAAAATAACGTAATAAAAATGTTTGCGTGGGTGCCGCAAAGAGTTAAACAGATGTAGGCAATCAATTATTTATTTCTAAACATCACTACTTATATCGATGCCATTTTCTAACTAATTCTTTCTGTTATAGTATGAACGCACGCGTTTATTTAGATGAAATAGCGGTGAATGGAAATTTGCTCGACACCCACCTACTGAAGGAATTAAAAAGGAATACTTCTGAGGCTAAGTACCTATTCATTGTTATTTACATTTTTTTATTCATTATATTTTATTTTCATTTGTGCACGAAGCGCCATTAGTTTCTTGCTTGAAAAAAAACTTAATAATTATTTTCCTACTGATTAAAAAAACCCATTCATGTATATATGTATACTGTATATGATGAAAATAACCACGAAGGAAAATAAAACAAGAAATAGTGCTCAAGCGCTTTCGTCTAATGACATCCTCAGGAACACTAAAATTAGTCATAAGATTGAAACTATATAATATAGAGCACAAAGAAAAAACAAAAATATGATTGGCGCAGAAGATATTTTAGGAGCAACATACAATTCACGTGAAAAGCTATCCAGAGTTTTAGTACCTTGTCTTTCTTATCTAAATCTGTTTTGAATGAACTTAAAATAACAGGATCGAGAGAAAAAAGGCCCTGGCTAAGGTTGAAATTGTTTGCGAGTTGAATTATGGAAGACTCAAGAATGTTTCTATTAACAATGTTGTTTGAGTGAAACAAAATTGAAGAATCATTTCAATCAATACAATGGGACAACTCTGACAAATGGACAAAAATGGCATTGGACGACTGTCCCGTTCTAACGGAATATTGATGTTGTTTTACACCCGTGTTCGAGTCTTTTCCCGTATGTCCAATGTAAATCACATTGTTTACAACCAATTTTATAGATAATGCTTGAATTATTGGTAGGACTATTCTTTATTATAACATTTTTTTCAATGTTGTCATATGAAAATAATACATCAATGTTCAAAAGTTTAAATAGATTAGTAATACCCTAAAAGCCTGGAAAAAATGGAAGCATTAAAATATTCTCTGACAGAGTGCGAGGATTATTTTTCACACGACAGAAGGTTCGTTTAGCCTTGTTAAGACAAAATTCCAAAAAAGCAGGTGGGTAATACAAATCACTTCCAATATTGTTGAATTTTCTTATTCAGCATCCATGTATTCCGGACTGGCAATCCTAAGAGCACGACGAAACATTGAAGAAAATATAGCTTTCTTGATAGTGATGTCATGTCCGGAATAAATATGTATACGAGACAAATTTTTTTTTTCAATAGATACTGAACTTAAAACCTGGGCTTTCTCTATGTACACGCACATCCAAAATCGGGAAAGTCGACATACCGCAACCATGGGATGCCAACTTCTAGGACTCTCGGAATGTAAGTTAATTCGAAAAACTTCATTTAAATATCCCAAAATCTATTGATAATATTGACCATTAAATGCGAATTTGCAGTCTTTGATGCAAAGTTTAATATATAGCGTAGGATGTCACCAGTTATAGCGCTGGTTACTGTTAGGGCTATAATTAAATAAGCTGCAAACAGAATTAATAAAGTTATTAATTTTTTGTTAGGGGTTTCCAGTTTGTTCTCAATATTAATCAAGGAAAAGGGGATGTTGTATTCACAATGAATAACAATTATTTAATATTGCAATGTTCAGTTGGTACGGGAGAATACAAGTGAATGAAAATGTTCAAATTACAATGACTGGATTGCAGAAAATAAATATCACTGATAAAAGAAATCAGCTTCAAATGAACATAAAGCTAGTATTTCGAAGCAACACGAAAACTGGTGTTTTGTTCTAAGGGTTTTTTATTTCCATTTTGGTTCAGAGGCTCTTTGTTCATTGATTATGATAACACAGAGAATTGTTAGTTCCACTGGTTATATGCCACATATGGAAGCCTCGTTAGTACGTTCGCAGTTTGTACGTTATGCTGCGAGCTAAATGGGTTTTAGGCGGAACGATTCTTTGTATAAAGCAATAAATACTTTCTCCTCACTTACAGTACACTTAAGTTATTGACATGTTTCTCTCAAGCACTGTAAATATATATCTATATTAGTAAATGCTACATACAGTTACTATTCATATATAGCTAAATGTAATATAAATATAAACAACAATTTTTTTTAATTCAAAACCTCTTTAATCACAGGTATTTTTTTTTACCTGTAAAATTAAAACACCAAATAATATTTGTTTTTGGTGTATTCATTTTGGGACACCCTATACACAATATATATATATATATTAGTGATGTATTGGATGTCAGATTTCAGACATCCGCGGATGCGGATACGGATGTTCATGCATAAATTTGTCAGCTTCATAATATGATAGTTTAAATTCATATTTAATTTATTAAATGACTTTCGATTTTTGGTTAGTTATGAATATTAGATATTAGATAATATTAGATATTAGATAATATTAGATATTAGATAATATTAGATATTAGATATTAGATAATATTAGATATTAGATAATATTAGATATTAGATATTAGATATTATTATTTTGTAATTATAATTTTTTACATACTCTTTTTTTTTTTGGAAGAGTTTTCGCCACACAACTGTGTGTTATCAGGATGCGAGACGGGGACCCAACTCGTCTTGCATCCCATCAACCACTTTCCCCAACCACCACCCTTTGGAAAGTAGTGTACTTATGACATTGTTATGTATTGTAGCATGAACAATTAATTATACAAATACACAACAGACATTGCCAGTTACATTAAAGATCAAATAAAGGCTGCACAAATTTTAGTATTTGAACTGAATGAGGGCCAAATTGTGCTTCAAAAATAGCAACTTAGTAAATAGTACACATCCGCAACATCCGCATCCCGCAGGTGCGGATGCGGATGTGACATACATCACTTAATATATATATATATATATATATATCCCCGCAAGGGGGTTCTAAGCTCGTGCTCTTGAGTGCTCTTTGTGCTCGTTTGTACGTGCTTGTTCCTGGAGGTTTCACGTGCGCCCTCCCGCCCTAGCACCCAAGGATGATGGGGCTCGACCCTGCAGTCCTTGTCATCCTTGGTCTTTTCCACTTCGACTGTCCCTCCACCCTTTCTTTTTCCTCTGTCTTTCCTCTCACTTTTTCTTTGTTTTTCCGCTGAGATATGCCCTTTAAATAGAGGCGAATCGGTTCTTCCCGAACTAAAAAAAAAAATATATATATATATATATATGCACACACATACAACTGGTTGTTTTTTCTGTTTCTACGTTCATTTCATTTTCAAGTTTGTCTCCTAAAGAAAGAAAATTCTTGGCATTTGCAAAGACGAGCCAACCCCTCTCAGAATCCCTCGGTATTCAATGCGTGAGTAATAATTGAAAGAATAAAAAATACATTCCATAAACTTCTTTTCCAGTGAAATTATTTCAAAGTATGTTATGAAATGTTATGAAATCAATTAAAAGTTGTTGGTATTGTTAGTGATGTTGTTTTTGTAGCTTTTCTGGAGGGGTTATTTATTTTGCCAACTAATTTTAGTGACCAAGATTCTAACTAATTTTAGTACGCGAAAAAAAAAAATATATATATATACCGGGTGTCCGAGAATTATCTGTACAATTTTTGGCTGTTATTAAAAGTCAACGATGAAGTGTAGAAATTCCAGTGTTGTCCCATTTTACAGAGAAACTCATTAAGTTTTTTCTGATAACAAGTTTTGACAAGTTTTTTCTTTTTTGTACGCGGGTGACAGACATTGATGATTTAAAAGCAAGAATCACAGCTGCTATTGAGCGAATTGATGTGATATGCTGCAGCGTACATGGCAACATTTGGATTATCGATTGGATGTTTTGCGAATCACTGATGGTGAACATATCGAATGTTTGTAACAACGTTACTTTAATAAAAGAAACTTTTGAAAATACAGATTCTAAATAATCTTGTTTAAGAATTTTACGTGTTATCAAGAATTTTATTAAAAGATGAAATTGTACAGATAATTTTCGGACACACTGGAATTTCTAAAAAACTTGTCAAAACTTGGTATCAGAAAAAACTTCATGAGATTCTCTATAAAATGGGACAACACTGGAATTTCTACACTTCATGGTTGACTTTTAATAACAGCCAAAACTTGTACAGATAATTCTCGGACACCCTGTATATTATTTGGGGTTATTTGACTTCCGACGTAACGGCAAACGTCATGTGACGGGGTATCTACAGCCAGAAATGCCCCTTGTCACAAACTGCTCTGTTTCTGTATTCAAATATTTTAAATTATTCATACGCCAAAAAAGTAATGCTTTGATACTTTCTCCCCTTTGTATATATATATATACACACCTTTGGTTACCTTTGATTAGCTTCCGCTCGAATTGTTCATTCTGACGAAGGTCAAGCTTTTCACTCCACTTTGGACGTACAGTTTAACGTGGAATCCGAACCACGCCCCACCAGCAGCCCAGCGTCTTAACCACTAGGCCACCCAGGGTACCCATTTATCTACCAACCACTTTCTTTATTGTGTGGAAGGATGAACAGCTGAATTTTGCTGGGCGCCGGCTATCGTCACCGTGTCTCGAATCCGGGCCGATGAATTCGTAGTCAGCGACGCTAACCAATACACCACTTTAGCCTATACTCGTATATACACACACACATATATGTGTGTGTGTATATATATATATATATATTTTTTTTTTTTAATATTATTACATCCCTGCAAAGAGTTTAATTAAACTTTCGTTACATTTTTCTGAACTGAACTCCCGAACTCATATTTGTCATGTCATTTCGAATGAAAAAAGTTTTGTTTGAGTCGAAACTATTTACGCATGAAATTAATACTGGATGGCATATATATATGTAGCGGATCGACAAGAAATAGACCAACAAATAGACAGACAAATTCTTCTTTCCACGCCGTCATCAAACATTATTCGAAAAACACACGTGGGCAAAGAATCAAACAATGGAAACGTCTGTTTCTTCCCAAAAGGCGCGAACGCAAGCTCTTCAACAAAAGGACGCGCGGACAAGGCGTCTTAAGATTTGGCGCGAAGTCCTACGTCACAGGAACTACGTATAAAAGCGAGCTTCCACTCGCACTCATTCTCACTCAAATAGACACTCGCTTTCTACCTCGTCGAGCAGATTTCATCACGTCAACCGCCCTCCGGCTTCCCGCCGGAGCGGCCTGCTTCTTCCTTCAAGGCCTACGATTTATCATCAAGTAAGACCTTCTACAGACCGCCTGCAGAAGCAATCCTTCGAAGCCCAACCAGAATCACTTCGGGCCTACGGTTTACAAGGTCAGCCTTCAAGTTTCTCTACCATCCTCGAGATATATTCATCACCTCAGGCCTACGCCTGCAAGATCATTTATAGGCCATCCTGCACCTCGAGAAGTAACATCACCTCAGGCCTACGTTTTGCGAAGCCTACATCAAGCATCTCTATCATCTCGAGAGGCTTAACGGACAACGACAAATCGAGTCTACGGTAATAGGTTCCTCTTCAACACTCCTTCAACAGCGGTTTCATCGTCCGTCCCGTAAAGATAAGTACATCTTCTCTAAGTAAATCACATGAAGCCTACATTAGCCTACCGCCGAACGGTAGGCTATACTCCCAAAGTGAGTAATTAAACGTTCCAATTGACTCTCATTAAAAGACGCAGTAGGCATATTATCCAATTCAAGTGTCATTTCAATATCGTAATTCCGCGTATCATCCGTTATGTTCAATTCATATATTTATGTGATAACTAAATATTCTCTTGGCGTAATCACTTAGCATCACATAATGGTCTTTTATGTAAATGATACTTGTGTAATCATTGTCAAGCATTTCAATCCATTATTATTAGGCCGCATCAATTATTCTACAGGGTGTCCCGTAAGTCTGGACCCATAGGGATTTATAATATATTTTTTTATTATGTTATTATTATTATTTTATTATTATTATTTTTTTATTATTTTTTATTATGATTTTTATTTGTGGGGCCACTTGAAAGCCAAAGTGTACGAGGTCAAACTTCAGAACATTTTCCATCTTAAAGCACGCATTGTGGAGGCGTGTCAAGAAATTTCTGCGACTGTGATTCAGAAAGTGCTGTCGCAGTGGAGATTGCGTCTTCAACTATGTGTGCGACACAACGGCGGACACTTTGAACAGATTATGTAATAAATTTTTGGACTATTTTGTAATTTTATTATTTTTCCCTATGGGTCCAGACTTACGGGACACCCTGTATGTGCATCCATGCAATCATTTAGCCTATTTAATCAGTGTCACGTATTCTATTCAGTGTACCAAACGCACGTGCATTCTTTATATCATTTACTAGGCCCATTCAATGTTCCATATCCCATGCCATTTACATACCATCAATGAGTATATTACTTATTACGTGTCAATTAAGCCATTAACATTTCATCTTATTAGTTAAGCTCTGTGTCATAAGCATAACGTAAAGGCTATCAAATAATCACTGTCAATTCTTTGTTAATCACGGTGAATAAATAATATCTTTATTTTCATAATAAAATACAAAACAATAAGGTACTTTTTATACTTAATATTAATTTGCTTGGGTGTAATCAAAGCTGGTGACCCTCGCTGCCATTCCGGTCGCTTCCAATAGTATGGTGGGCTTACTCCATTATCTACTTTTCAATTGGTGATACTTTGCATCATAAATTATTAACCCAGCCTTTCATTAATAAGCAATCAGTCATTGCAGCAATTAATCACTAGCATACAATTAAATCATTATCACCTTAAACGGTTAAAACTAGGTCCACTATATATATATATATATATATATATATATATATATATATATATATGATGAATTTCGCAATAAAAAAACACGTAAAATGAATGAATGATGCAAACCCACAAGGAAAGAGAAAATGATTCCAAGGCTCTTTCGTGTATTCAGAAGTATACCTCGTCAGGGAATACATCCTGACGAGGTGTACTTCTGAATACACGAAGAGCTTGGAATCATTTTTCTTTTTCCTTGTAGGTTTGCATCATATACAGTGTATATATATATATATATATATATATATATATATATATATATATATAGAAGAGAGAGAGAGAGAGAGAGAGAGAGAGAGAGAGAGAGAGAGAGAGAGAGGTCAGGGGTCATGAACTTTCAATGATTGAAGAGCCACATTAAGTTATATAAAACATTTATCAGGAATAAAAAACCACAAATATAAATACACATTGTTATTGTTTTTATAATGATAATAACATTATTAATAAAAATAATAATAAAAATAATGCAATAAACACAATTATATAGAATAAATATACAAATAAATACTGTAGTGATAAAAACACGAATAAATTAATATAAGAAACTTGCCTTTTATATTTATGATAATAAAACAAAAATAAAGACCGCAAAAAACTGGTTTTTTGAGCCGCAGATTCCCGACCTTGATATATATGTATATTTATATACAGGGTGGCGCAAAAGTTGCGCATCATAGGAATTTTCAGTGTTGACTATAATATATTAAGTTTTTTCTTTTAGGTAGGGGATGGCTGCGAAATTAACAATAGACGAGAGGGTGAGCTTCGTTTTAATGTATGGAATACCCTGTACAACAAATCGATGAATAGGTACAGAATTTAAATTCTGTACCGATTCATAATATATTATAATCAACACTGAAAATTCTTATGATGCGCGACTTTTGCGCCACCCTGTATATTAACGTGTGTGTGTGTGTGTGTGTATGAATTCATATGATGCGCGACTTTTGCGCCACCCTGTATATTAGCGCGTGTGTGTGTGTGTGTGTGTGTATGAATTCATATGATACGCGACTTTTGCGCCACCCTGTATATTAGCATGTGTGTGTGTGTATATGAGTTCATATGATGCGCGACTTTTGCGCCACCCTGTATATTAGCGTGTGTGTGTGTATGAATTCATATGGTGAGCGACTTTTGCGCTACCCTGTATATTAGCGCGTGTGTGTGTATGTGTGTGTGTGTGTGTGAATTCACAAATGCTATTAAGAGGTATACTTAAGTGTTTAAGATCATACGATTTAAGGAAAATGTAAGAAGCAATGAACATTACGGGAATCAGAATTGAACAATTGAAGACCACTACAAATATAACAAAGTCCCGTCTGAACTGCCAAATAAATAAAATAAGCGCCAAAAAACATTATTTTAATAGCCGATGTTACATGCAAGGACTGTGCATGATTACAGTTGGTTACAAAAACGTGTCGTTTATCTAAAATGGTTTTATATCGTGATAAATGTTATCCGCAATTATTTCAGGTAATATATCATTTACCTGTAGTTGCGTGAATGGAAAATTACAGTATTGGGTTTGCAAACGAGGTAATAATTACACGAATCGTAACATCACTGGAGAGTTTCGTCGTATGACGAATGAACGAGATACTAACCATCGACCAAGATGGTCAACAGAGCCTTTTTCCATCAGCTGAGCTGCTTGTATACATTGCAAATACAGTATAATGTTTGTTAGACCAAACAGCGACTTATTAAGATCAATCAACCAAAACACAAATTTTATAAAAGTGGAAAATGAGGCATTATTTTTCAGCTGCTGCTTTACACTAGATCTAAAAACAAACTTGCCAAACTAAGCAAAAAGGAAAATAATTGATAAACTACACAAAAAGGAAAATAATTGATAAACTACGCAAAAAGGGGAAAATAATTGATAAACTAATAGAAAAGGGAAAATAATTGACAAACTAAGCAAAAAGCGAAAATAATTGACAAACTAAGCAAAAGGGGAGAATGATTGATAAGCTAAGCAAAACGGGAAAATAATTTATAAACTAAGCAAAAGCGAAAATAATTTATAAACTAAGCAAAAAGCGAAAATAATTTATAAACTAAGCAAAAAGCGAAAATAATTTATAAACTAAGCAAAAAGCTAAAATAATTTCTAAACTAAGCATAAAAGCGAAAATAATTTATAAACTAAGCAAAAAAGCTAAAATAATTTCTAAACTAAGCAAAAAGCGAAAATAATTTCTAAACTAAGCAAAAAGCGAAAATAACTGATAAACTAAGCAAAACGGGAAAATAATTTATAAACTAAGCAAAAAGGGAAAATAACAATATTACTCAGGTGAATCAAACGGTAATCCAAAATTAACACAGAAATTAATTAATTAAAAAATTAAATCAAACGCCAGAGTACGATGTTTCATATAAATTTATTATAAATATTAATCATTAAATATTAATTATTAATTATTTTAATAATAATTAAGGGAACGAACTCGATAACCATTTCTCAGAGGTAGGAAGGTGGAAAATATTTCCCCCATCCCCCAATTCCTTCGGAGGTTTCATGGGGGGAAGAAAATCTACAAAGTTTCTCCTTCTTTCTAATAACTTGGAATGCTAAAAAGATCGACCTGGTGTTCGTCGAGGGACGCCATATTTCTTCTAAGTACATGGTTTTGTCTTTCCTATAGTTTCAACACGATGCAAAACTTGTATCGCTTGTCACTTCCGAAGCTACCACTCCATGGAAAGGTCAAAAGGGGCTTCGGGTTCTTTAATTCCTGGCCACGTAGAACCCTGATATGAACTCCGTTGATCACGCTTGAAGGCACCTTGACAGTCAGTTCCAAAATGAAACTCTCGCACATCTGTAACACCACCAAAATTTTTAGTTGGACGTCTGTATCATCCCAACTATGTTAAGACCTTTGTCCCTAAGTGTTGGATTGTCATATAAGATTTAATGCGTGGTTACAAGGGTGTTGCTTGTTTACACTCTCAGAACGAATATTTTATATATATATATATATATATATATATTATTATCGTAACCTCATAGCATTTCCGTGCGCTGGTCTCTCTTCACACGAAGGTCAAGGTGGTGGCCCCACTTCTAGGCCTGGCTTGATGGAGAGGCGACTTGCTCTCTTGCGATCTCCATCTCACATAGCCAGGCACACCCGGCTCATCTGGTACCGTCCTGAGCCAGGCATCTAGTCTTCTTTTGAAGATTTCAACTTTGACCCCTCTAACGTTCCTGATGTTTTTTGGAAGCTGGTTAAAAAGTCTTGGGTCCCCCTGACAGCCAAGTATTTTCCTTCAGTGTTGAGGGTCCTTTGTCGGGCCTTTAGCTTGGAAACACTACACATTCCACCTTTCCTATTTTCCAGTGTTGTTTGGATGTTAACTGGGTTTAGTTTGAGGTCAGGTACCAGTTCTTCAATAATTTTCCATATGTAAATTATGGTGTACCTCTCTCTCCTTCTTTCCAGGGAGTACAGGTTTAATGTACGTAGTCTTTCCCAGCAGTTGAGTTTTTTGCAGCCATCAATTTTGGATGTGAAATTTCTTTGAATTTCTTCTAGTTTGCTAATTTCTTCTTTTTTTTATATGGAGACATCAAGGCTGCGCAGTATTCAAGTTTTGGTATGATCAATGTTTTCAGCAGGGGAATCATTACTGTCTTGTCCCTTCTTTTAGAGGTTCTTCGTACCTGTCCCGCGACTCCTTTTGCTTTGTTTATCGCTATCTGATTTTGTGTCTCGAATTTGGCATCATCGGTCATTATTACCCCAAAATCTATCGTTTTCGTGCTTCTCTGAATTTCCTCTCTGTCTGGGGCATAATATACTGTCTAAGTCCTTTATTTTTACCTTATCTCAAGAGCTGAAATTTCTCGGTATTAAATGTCATGTTATTGTCTTCTGACCATTTGTCTATCCTGTTCGTGTCCCTCTGCAAGGCCTCCACCCCTTTTATATCGCTGATTTTTCTGCTGATCTTTGTGTCGTCCGCAAAGGATGTTACTATACTGTTGCTGTTTACTTCATTGTCTATGTCTGTTAGCAAGATAAAGAATAGAAGCGGGGCCAATACTGTTCCTCGAGGTACCGAGCTGCATACTTCCGATTCTGATGATGATAATATGCCTTGGATTTGTACGACCTGCTGACGTTCTCTGAGGAAATTATAGATCCATTTTGCCTGTTATTCCCAAATGTTTAATTTTTTGTCATTACACCACGATCACGTGAATATGTCGAACGTTTTAGCAAAATCTGCATAAATGATCGTAGTTTTCATTACTTTCAAGTGCGTCTCGGATATTGTTATAGTGTTCTATTAGTTGTTATAGGCATACTCTTCCTGAACGGAATCCGTGCTGGTTCTCATTGAATCTATCCAGTGTCTCCAAGAAGTCATAGATTTTCTCTCTAACTATTCTTTCAAATATTTCAGTGAGATGGGATGTCAGTGCGCTTGAGATCTATCCCCTCCTTCATGTATAGCCGTACTGTCTTCAATGTTAAAAAAAATTTGGTTCACGATTTGTGTACATAGGCTTCTTCTCGTTTGTCCTATTATATATATATATATATATATATATATATATATATATATATATATTATATATATATATATATATATATATATATATCATCCTTTTAACGGATCTTGTCGGGACATTTATACTAAAATGTAAAGTAATATACACTTTTTCGTGCCACGTATATAAAATCAAATAAAATTTATGTAGTCCTCAAGAGGTCCTTCATTTTATATATCATTCCCAGCGAGGCATAATATCAGTTCCAATTTACTTAATGGCGAGTGTGGACTCCATTCACGAGATTACATGAAATTGAAGAAGATTAAACAACTTCAAGGACCAAAATTCAATACTTGTGATTTTCTTATTAGACTTAGCGTTATCAACTGGTTGCATGCGTGAAATGTTACAGAATTGGGGAAAAGTAAAATTTAAGGTATTGCGTGTAAATTTTATCTTCCCTATATATCTTTCTCTCCTTTTAGAGCATAACACTGTCATCAGGAGTAAAAAACTTAAAGGATAATAATTATATATCGTCATCCTCGTTCGACTAAAATTAGTGGAAGGTTTAATTCACGCAGGGGTGGGTTAGAAATCTATCTATCTATTTATCTATCTATCTATCTATGTCTCTTTCGATAATTTGTTTTCAGTTTCGACGTTTTTCTTTTAAAATCGACATTTGAATGTCTAAATTGACAGTACTATCTTAAATTCGGCATACCTCATTGTTTTCGACAGTTACAAATTCGGCAATGTAACATGTTATCCGACATTGACTACATACATTTCGACAATGTCGTTAACAGTCTTCCGACGTTTAGTTTAGGCTTTTCTCACATTATTTCGATAAACTGTCTTACATATTCGACAATTTGCATATCACTTCAGCATTTGCCGATGCACATCAGTAAGAAAAACAAAAATGTTTAACATTTTAAACATTTACCTATCAAACCTAATTTTAACCACATAATATTTGAATGTAACATATATAAATGTAACAAATAAATGTAACAAATAAATAAATAAATAAATATGTTAAGCTCAAACAACAAAATCGCTCACTGAGCGAAAACAATCTACCATAACGCGTAGTGGACACAACAAAAATTACAAGAAAGCGAAATTAGAAAAATTTTTGCGTCGTAGGTTTTTCCCAATAGCCACAACGCGTTCTGGATGGTCTCGAAATTTTAGAACACGAAATAATAACATTTTTCGCGTCGTGGGTTTTTTCCCAATAGCTACAACCCGTTCTGGACGGTCTCGAAATTCCAGAAAGCGAAATAAGAAAATTTTTCGCATCGTGGGTTTTTCCCAAGAGCCACAACGCGTTCTGGACGGTCTCGAAATTGCAGAAAGCAAAATTAGAACATTTTTCGCGTCATGGGTTTTTCCCAATAGCCACAACGCGTTCTAGACGGTCTCGAAATTTTAGAACACGAAGTAAGAACATTTTTTGCGTCGTGGGTTTTTCCCAATAGCCACAACGCGTTCTAGACGGTCTCGAAATTTTAGAACACGAAGTAAGAACATTTTGTGCGTCGTGGGTTTTTCCCAATAGCCATAACGCGTTCTAGACGGTCTCGAAATTTTAGAACACGAAGTAAGAACATTTTTTGCGTCGTGGGTTTTTCCCAATAGCCACAACGCGTTCTGGACGGTCTCGAAATTTTAGAACACGAAGTAAGAACATTTTTCGCGTCGTGGGTTTTTCCCCAACAGCCACAACGCGTTCTGGACGGTCTCGGAATTCCAGAACACGAAATTATTATAATTTCGCTTTGTGTCTGCAGAGTTATTGTCCACAACGCGATATGGAAAGTTAAAATTGCCAGAACGTAATCTGAACTATATTGGTCAGCCAACTTCAAAAAAGGGCAAGGAAAAAAACAATACTAAATTAACTCATAATATGGTTCTATTTTGGGAAATAAAATACTAACGTCCTGCAAAAATGCCAAAAGTGTAGGAGAAGTTTTGTTATTACAGGCTACAATTTCACTCTTAATTACCAAGACCATCTCTCAAAATTCTTACGATCGAAACTGTTGCAGTTGTAAGAAAAATTTCGTCAGCGTTTTTCGAGCACTTGTCACCTCGTACGATTAAACACACAAAGTCCTACTCTGAGGACGAGAACAAGCCACTTCCGTCAGAAAAATACGTTAGCTCTGACGAAGTCGAGTTTTGATGTAGGTGAATTGCTCTGAGATAAACTACAGGCGTTCCATGACAATTAAGGTGTTTGTACGAGCGCACGAAGCTATCACAAGGTTGACCTTTTGTGATGACTTTCTGTACGAGCTTGAGAAAGTGCTTAAAATGAAATTACGAGGAAGAAATGTTTGTGTAAGCCTGTGTGTGTGTGTGTGTGTGTGTGTGTGTGTGTGTGTGTGTGTGTATAAATATATATAATAAATTTTTTATATATATATACTAGTGATGTAGCGGATGTCATTTTTTTCACATCCGCGGATGCGGATGCGGATGAGGATGTTTGATTTCAACATCCGCGGATGCGGATGCGGATGCGGATGTCTACATTTTCGTTATTTTTTAGGATATATTCGAGATTTGTTGTGTTTAACGTATATAATAAGTTATTATATAGAGAGAGCTGTAGCTATAATGTAGTATAATTGATTAATTGTACAATAATTGCCTTACTTTTCTCTGAACATATAAAATAATACCAAGCATCTAACTAATATAGAAATCAATTAGTGAATTCGTCTGCAAATAAATTCGTTATATTTTGTTGAGTTTCAGCCACAATTAGAAACCATAATTGTGTTACCAGGATGCGGGACGTGAACCCAACTCAAATGCACCCCACCGACCTCTTTCCCCAACCTCCACCCTTATAGAAAGAGATCTTTAATTAGCTTGATAACTATTTATATTAAGTTTAAAGTTTTATTAGGCATATTTATAAATGAGTAATTAAAATAAAGTAAACTAAGATGTTCATCGTTTAATGTTCAAACTTAATTATAGGAAGGTTATGCTTAAGGAACATTAATTTTTCTGCCTTTTCTGCTGCCAGTCTGTTTCTCTTTTCATCATATATTAATCCAGCACTGCTAAATAAAATAATCTCTCGCTTGGTACGTTTGTTGGAGGACAGGCTAAATGTTTCCTTGCAAGTTTACTCAAGTATGGATAGATATTCTGCGTATTTTTCCACCAACTAATAGGATTGTCACATGCAGCCAGGCGTTTTTCTTGGTGATAGCTCTCGATCATTTTTACTACATCTTTTGACATCGCGTAGGTCTCGTCATTGCTGCTTGACTCAAGAAACTGAGAGACAGATTCTGTGATAGATTTGCTTGTTGAAGGTGTTGGTTCTGTCACTGAAACTTTTATTCTTTTGGTGGGTGGCGAAGCGACAGATTCAAGAGATTGAAGCTCTTCAACTGCTTTGCCAAGTGATGATTTAACTCGTTCTAATGTACTAGGTGAAAATAACTTAGCTTTGTAACGTGGATCTAAGTAGGTTGCAAGAGAGTAACTTCATACAAGAAACAGCCTCTCGTCTTGTCGCTTGCATCACTTTTGCGCACAATGAACTAGTTCTATTAATATAGTAGAATTTGATAATTTCCGCTTATTAATGACGTTTTATCTCAACGGTCCACATCCGCAGTCCAAAGTGCGGATGCGGACGCGGATGCGGATGCGATAAAATGCGCGGATGTTCCGCGGATGCGGATGCGGATGCGGATGTGACCTACATCACTAATATATACATTATAACTGCAAACACGCATTATAATTAACGTAAAGAACGACGCTTTGTATAGGAGAATTATCCGCGCAAGATGAGAGCGAAAGAACGAAACAAATAAAAAATGAGGTAACCACCCGGGAATCGAACCCGGGATCTTCCGATTGCCGGTCAGATATGATAACCATTATACCACGGGCCTCACTCAGTCAAATGTCGTAATTCCTCTACATGCGCGCAGAAACCAATGCCCCAAAGGGGCACGTCCCGCATGCCGTAACATTATATACATTATAACTGCAAACACGCAGTATAATTAACGTAAAGAACGACGCTTCGTATAGGAGAATTATCCGCGCAAGATGAGAGCGAAAGAACGAAACAAATGAAAAAAATGAGGTAACCACCCGGGAATCGAACCCGGGATCTTCCGATTGCCGGTCAAATATGATAACCATTACACCACGGCGCGCATGTAGAGGAATTACGACATTTGACTGAGTGAGGCCCGTGGTGTAATGGTTATCATATCTGACCGGCAATCGGAAGATCCCGGGTTCGATTCCCGGGTGGTTACCTCATTTTTTAATTTGTTTCGTTCTTTCGCTCTCATCTTGCGCGGATAATTCTCCTATACAAAGTGTCGTTCTTTACGATATATATATATAATGCGCCTCGGTGGTGTAGTTGTTAGCGTTGCTGACTACAAGTCCATCGGACCCGGGATCAAGACCCGGGGTAACGTCAGCCGGCTCGCAGCAAAACCCAGCTGTTCATCTTTTCACACAAAGAAAATGGTTGGTAGATAAATGGGTACCCTGGGTAACCTAGTGGTTAAGACGCTGGGCTGATGGTGGGGCATGGTTCGGATTCCACGTTAAACTATAGGTCTAAGGTGGAGTGAAAAGCTTGCCCTTCGTCAGAATGAACAATTCGGGCTGAAGCAAACCAAAGGTTATCTATATATGACATCCTTATACACGCATAACTGGGCAATTAAAGTAGGTTTGATAAATAAATGTATTAAAATACCTAAAATGTTTTTACCTTACTAATAAGCGTCCGCAAATGCTAAAAATGATGTGAAAAATTGTCGGATATGTACCACAGTTTGTCGAAATAATGGTTCGAAAACCTATAACAAAACCCAAAAGGTGGAACCTATTTCAAAATGTTTAATGCTAATGACATCGAAATGTAAATAGTCAACGTTGGATTGTATGCTATATTGCAAAAATTTATTGTAATTGTCGAAAATAACAAGTTTGGTAGTCCCGATAATACGTAAGTTCCAATATAGAATTTATTTGTCTCAAAATCTTTCAAAATTTATCCAAATTTACTCGTCGTGTGTGTGTGTGTGGGGGGGGTGCGGGTGTGTGTGTGGGGGGGGTGCGGGTGTAGGTGTATAAAGTTTTTAATAAGCATGCATAAACTCGTAAAATTATATTATGAATTTCGTGCAAGTGAGAAAAAGTTAAACTAAAATTGAAAGCCTTCATATACAAGATGGCGGCTCTTTGCTCAAGAATATATTTCTGTATGCAGAACGATTTACTTGCAAGAGATACGAGCTCCATGAATTTACAGGTACAGATATATATATATATATATATATATATATATATATATATATATATATATATTTTGGATAATATAGTGGTTAGTGAAGGGGAGGTACGCGCTATATTGATAAAATGAAAACGCGTAAATCACCGGGCCGGATTTCATATATCCCATACAACTAAAAGAATTAAAAGATAGTATTGTTGTGCCGCTAACAAAGATTTTTAATGCGTCTATTTCTGAGGGGTGCGTACCAGATAATTTCAAGTTAGCAAACGTAACACCTATCTTTAAGAAAGGCGATAAAGGTGCGGCGTGAAATTATAGGCCAATCGGTTTAACGTCTGTTGTAGGTAAGCTACTGGAATCAATAATTAGAGATCGTATAGTCGAACACTTAGAATTCCACAAGTTAGTTAGAAATACGCAGCACGGATTTAGGCGAAACAAATCTTGCTTAACTAATCTTTTACAATTTTTCCAAAGCGTGGTTGACGTTTACGATAGACATCGGGCGGTTGACGTAGTGTATTTAGATTTTCAAAAAGCGTTTGACACCGTGCCGCACAAAAGACTCATTGAAAAAACTAAGGCTCATGGAATCAGGGGTGTAGTAATAAATTGGATAGAAGAGTGGTTGCGAGGCAGGAAACAGAGGGTGGTCGTTGATGGAGCGGAGTCGTGTTGGGCTAATGTAGCGAGTGGCGTTCCTCAGGGTTCTGTATTGGGCCCCTTGCTTTTTCTTATTATATTAACGATTTAGATGTCGGCCTAGTCAGTACAGTTTCAAAGTTTGCGGATGACACGAAGCTGGGTGGTAGGGCGATTAATGACGAAGATAGAGGTAAAATTCAGGAAGATCTGAATAAAATCGTTGATTGGTCAGTCACATGGCAAATGAGATTTAACGTTGATAAGTGCAAAATTTTGCATATAGGTTCGCGTAACGGTAATTTTGCGTATAGTATGTCAGGGAAAGATTTAACAAGCGTAGAGCAGGAAAAGATTTAGGAGTTATAGTCACTGGTGATTTAAAAGTAGCGAAACAAAGTACAGCAGCGGTCAATAAGGCGAACAAAGTGTTAGGTTTTATAGCTCGAAATTTTGAGTACAAATCGCGCGATATTATAGTTCCACTTTATAAATCATTAGTTAGACCCCATTTGGAGTACGCGGTCCAATTTTGGAATCCGCATATGCGCAAAGATATAGACAAAATCGAAAAGTTCAAAGACGAGCAACTATGATGATTCCGTCGCTTAGGTCAAAGTCGTACGAGGATAGGCTTAAGGAGTTAAAATTGACAACACTCGAGACTAGGAGGTTAAGGGGTGATCTAATCCAGGTTTTCAAAATTATGAATGGGTTCGATAACGTAGATAGAGATAGCTTTTTCGAAATATCTCAATATAATAGGACTAGAAATAACGGGTGTAAGTTGACAAGTAGAAGGTTCGAGACAGCAGTTGCGAAAAACTTTTTTACGCATAGAATAGTAAATAGCTGGAATAGTTTGCCGGTAGAAGTAATTAGTAGCACGTCTCTAAACATGTTTAAAAATCGATTAGACGCATATGTTGATAGAAAGGGTATAGTTTAAGGTAGTAAAATTAAGGCTTTCTGGGGATACATCCCACAGCTCAACACAAGTGTTGTGGGATATAGGGAGGCAGCGTCTTGGGTTAGGGGATACTCTCTGTCCTTACACACCCCATTTAAAGAGATTCCTCTGCCGAGCGGTGCCCCCCATAGTACTGTGAGGTATTGAAAAACTCATGATCTTCACTTGCCCCACAAACACCTTTAAATGGGAGACCAAAAATGGGTGCACACACATTTCTACATTACTGTACAGTCTTTACAGCCACACCTACACTTTTTCTCGTAAGTGTATATATTGTAATGTATATGATGTAAATTTTGACTTGGTCCGCAATCGATATGGACCGTGACTTGATGGATACCGTAATGAAATTGACTGGATTCTTTGGATCTGATATATTTGCATGTCCGTTATAAATAGATATAGATGTAACATATTTGTGGATAGTAGTCTATTATGACTAGATCCTCTGGATCAGAGATTCTATCTTTAGTTTTAAATCGATAATTAATTGGTTTTAAATTGATAATTATTTAGTTTCGTAAAAATTGGTCGTTGCCAATTTACCGGCAAATAAAGGAGAAAATGGCCAAACATTCGAAGAAATGTGTAAATTGCGGAAAAATCAGAAAACTGAATAAAGCCGGATTATGTGTAATGGAATGTGCCGCATATCAACTTTGCGATTGCAAAAACGAAGCAGACCAGACCTCGGGGTTAAACTGCATTTTGTGCAATACCTTTAAGCACTACGAATGCATGAACTTAGATAGAAAAGACAGGAAAATGGTAAATAGAATAAATAACAAAATCATAGGACTTTGTGGTTTCTTATGCGTCAAATGCATAGAAAACAATAGGAAATTAGTACAGAAGGGAACACAAAATGTTGAAATAGAAGAATTAAGTACAGCAGCTCTACCGACAGAAAAACATGAAACAGAAAACGCCTACACAACCGAGAAGGAAAAAGAAAAAGAAAACACACTACAGGGAGGGCGAAAGCAGCCTCAGAAAAAGAGGTACCCACGGCAGAAGAGGGAGATACGAAATACACACCAAAGAAAACAACCCCACTGAGTAGGGAAGAAGTGGTGGCGAAGCAGAAGAAGGGAATCGAATCACATAAAACACAGAGGGAATTTAAACGACGGGCCATATTCGAATATTATAAAATAGGTGCGTGCAAATATGGCTCAAACTGCATATACAATCACCCTACAAAATGCTTCTATATGATGAGGAATGGGAAGTGCAAGTACGGACCAAACTGCAACTTTTTTCACCCTCGTATGTGCAGACAGTCAATTACTGAGAAAAAATGCCTGAACATAGAGTGCCCGCTTTTTCACATAAAGGGTACGCAAAGAATAGAACGGGAAAGAACAGATCATATTCGACATAGAAGAAATAGCAAGAGTAATGAAACATATTTTTTAGAAGAAAGACATAGAAGAAATAGCAAGAGTAATGAAACATATTTTTAGAAGAAATGAGAATAATAAAAGCTCAGCTTGCCCTTCTAACAAGGAGAGACAGAACGCCGCAAACATATGCACCACAACATTACGCACGTCACCCCCCTATTCAACACCACCCACCAATAATACAACAACAACAGTGGTATCACGGGCCGCAACCCCAATACTCCCAAATGCAGCGGCCCAACCAATAACACCAAACAGGAACCGACATCGACCAGGAAACGACCATCATTTAAGAAAATCGAACACGAAGATTAGAAGAAACCCGGTAAATGTATTATACACAAATATACAAGGCCTCTATACGGACCATGCAGACTGCAAATTACAATACTTGCAAAATTTAGCTACGGAAACCAGCATAGATATCATATGCCTAACGGAAACACACTTACATAAGTGCGAAAAAGGCTGTGAAAACTGCATCGAGAATACTGAAATAGCATTGCTGGACTACAACATATACAGAGCAGATAGAGTGGCTAGACGAGGAGGAGGGTGTTGTATCTACGTGAAAAACACTTACACGTTTGAAGTGAGGGTAAAGAAATCAAACAGCACAGTTGAAGTTATTATATTAGAAGTAAAGAACTGAACCTAACCATTATGAACATCTACAGACCACCAAACACCACAAAAAGTGAATTCCAATTTGCTACAAATGAAATAGAAAACATATTAAAATTACTTGAAACTCCAGCAACAAATATTCTAATTTTCGGAGATTTTAATTTCCCATTCATATCATGGAAGAAAAATGACGAAGTTATATATGTTAGAAGTTCATGGCAACATTACTAAGATGACAGAACCCAAGCAACAATGCTTTTAGATATTATGGAACATTACGCCCTTACCCAGGAAATCTGTGAAGCCACGAGAAAGGAGAACGTTTTGGATTTAATGTGGACAAATAACAACGAGATAATAATAAATAAAAAAGTAACGCACACAAAGTTCTCCGACCATAACCTCATCGATATACAATTGAAGTTAGCACCTAGAGTCCGAAAACGCATCCCAGAGAGGCAGATGGAATATTTGAAGGCTTAAACATAAATTCAAAGAAAGTAAATTGGGAAAACGTAAATAAAGATTTAAAGGAGGTAAATTGGGAATTGCTACTACACGAGAAGACTCCACAAGAAATACTATGTATAATAGAGACGGAAACCAAACCTATAATACTGAAACATATTCCAGAGAGACAGGAAAGAAAACGTAGCAAGCTCGAGAGGAAAATCAGGACTCTATTCAGGCAACGAAGACAAACCGTAAACATCTCCACAGATGCAGAACTGATGCAAAGAGACTCAAACTAGAGAGGAAACTTGGCGAAATAGAAATGGACCTAAAGCAAACATTCATACATAAGACAAACGAGGAGGAAAACAAGGTAGCAGAAAACATAAAAAATAACCCAAAATACTTCTACACTTTTGCGAAAAGGAAAATGCAGTGTAAAGAGAGTATTGGACCGTTGATAGACGGGGAGGCCGAATACACAAATGACCCGAAGAAATAAGTGAACTGCTTAGGGAACAATTTAAATCTGTTTAGCACCCCTAAGTCCGAGATGGAAGTGGAAAACCCAGACGAGTTTTTCGACATTGAACGGATCAACCAAGAACAAATCCCGGCACAAACCTATTAATGGACTTCGAGTTCACGGAAGGAGATGTAATTACGGCCTTATCACAGATGCGAGACAATTCAGCGCCAGGGCCAGACACATGGAGTGCCACATTTCTGAAGAAATGCAAAGAGAGTATTGCAAAACCGCTATACTTACTATGGAGGAAATCACTCGACACAGGACAAATTCCACTCCCCTTAAAGAACGCGAATATTGCCCCCCTATTTAAAGGTGGTAACAGAGCAATGCCCAAAAATTATCGGCCAGTGGCTCTCACCTCACACCTTATAAAGTGTTTTGAACGCATAATTAGAGCCAAAATTACCTACTACCTACAAGAAAAAGACTTGTACAACCCAAATCAACATGGCTTCAGGGCGGGTAGATCATGCCTGTCACAGCTACTAGACCACCAGGAGAAAATATTAGGAACATTGTGTCGAGGACAAAACATTGATGTAATATATACTGATTTTGCTAAAGCCTTCGATAAATGTGACCATGGAATCATAGCACACAAACTTAAGGATACAGGAATTACTGGAAAGCTAGGAAGGTGGATATTTAATTTCTTGACGCAAAGAACGCAAAGAGTGGTGGTAAACGGAGTTAAATCGGAAGTCTCGGAAGTCGTGAGCTCTGTCCCACAAGGGACAGTATTAGCTCCCTTGCTGTTCATAATAATGATTGCAGATATTGATACAGATATTAAGGACAGTATTGTATCATGCTTCGCAGATGACACGAAGATATGTAAGGAAATATTGAACGAAGATGACGTAAGAAAACTACAAAACGACATTGAAACATTATTCCAGTGGGCAGAAGACAACAATATGAAGTTCAACGAAGAAAAATTCCAACTTCTAAGATATGGTAATAACAAAGAGCTACAGAAAAAAGGGTACAAAACTCCGCAAGCCAAACAGATAACACCAAATCCACAAGTCAGGGATCTTGGAGTAATAATGTCGTCGGATGCAGAATTCAGAGAGCACTATAAAATCAAAATCACAACGGCTAGAAAAATAATGGGAATCATCTGGAGGAGCTTCCGCAGCAGAAAAGCAAACATCATGCTCAAATTATGGAAGAGTCTAGTCCTACCAATAATTGAGTATTGCTCAGTACTCACAAGCCCACACAGAAAAAGAGACATTGCGAGCATTGAAGCTATACAAAGGACTTTTACGTCTAAGATAGAGGAAACGGAAGGTGAAGACTACTGGTCTCGACTACAATCCCTGGAACTCTACTCTCTTGAAAGAAGGCGAGAGCGGTACACAATAATATACATATGGAACATACTTGAGGGCTCTGTCCCTAACCTCAGAAATGAAATAGAAACAAACTGGAATGAGAGAAGAGGCAGATTTTGTACGGTCCCAGCTGCGGTGGGACAAGGAGCCATGAAAACGAGGATGGAAAATACCCTCAGAATACGGGGCCCAAAGCTTTTCAATGTCCTTCCAAAAGAAGTGAGGAATCTCCAGCACACCAACCTGAATAACTTCAAGAACCAGCTGGACAGATTCTTGTGCAAAGTCCCTGACCAGCCATGCGTGGCTGGCTACGAGGGCAGGAGGCGATCAGAGAGCAATTCCCTCCTTCACCAAGTCCCGCAAATGAGGCGGGATGCTGCAGAGGGGTCGACCGCAGGTCGATCCTGAACCGTCGTTCAAACTCAACAAAAGTAAACAAAAGTAAGTAAGTAATATATATAATATATATATATATATATTACTTTGTGTTTACTTTTGTTGAGTTTGAACGACGGTTCAGGATCGACCTGCGGTCGACCCCTCTGCAGCATCCCGCTCATTTGCGGGACTTTGTGAAGGAGGGAATTGCTCTCTGATCGCCTCTTGCCCTCGTAGCCAGCCACGCATGGCTGGTCAGGGACTTTGCACAAGAATCTGTCCAGCTGGTTCTTGAAGTTATTCAGGTCGGTGTGCTGGAGATTCCTCACTTCTTTTGGAAGGACATTGAAAAGCTTTGGGCCCGTATTCTGAGGTATTTTCCATCCTCGTTTTCATGGCTCCTTGTCCCACCGCAGCTGGGACCGTACAAAATCTGCCTCTTCTCTCATTACAGTTTGTTTCTACTTCATTTCTGAGGTTAGGGACAGTGCCCTCAAGTATTTCCATATGTATATTATTGTGTACGCTCTCGCTTCTTTCAAGAGAGTAGAGTTCCAGGGATTGTAGTCGAGACCAGTAGTCTTCACCTTCCGTTTCCTCTATCTTAGACGTAAAAGTCCTTTGTATAGCTTCAATGTCGCAATGTCTCTTTTTCTGTGTGGGCTTGTGAGTACTGAGCAAACTCAATTATTGGTAGGACTAGACTCTTCATAATTTGAGCATGATGTTTGCTTTTCTGCTGCGGAAGCTCCTCCAGATGATTCCCATTATTTTTCTAGCCGTTGTGATTTTGATTTTATAGTGCTCTCTGAATTCCGCATCCGACGACATTATTACTCCAGATCCCTGACTTGTGGATTTGGTGTTATCTGTTTGGCTTGCGAGTTTTGTACCTTTTTTGTAGCTCTTGTTATTACATATCTTAGAAGTTGGAATTTTTCTTCGTTGAACTTCATATTGTCTTCTGCCCACTGGAATAATGTTTCAATGTCGTTTTGTAGTATTCTTATGTCATCTTCGTTCACTATTTCCTTACATATCTTCGTGTCATCTGCGAAGCATGATACAATACTGTCCTTAATATCTGCATCAATATCTGCAATCATTATTATGAACAGCAAGGGAGCTAATACTGTCCCTTGTGGGACAGAGCTCACGACTTCCGAGACTTCCGATTTAACTCCGTTTACCACCACTCTTTGCGTTCTTTGCGTCAAGAAATTAAATATCCACCTTCCTAGCTTTCCAGTAATTCCTGTATCCTTAAGTTTGTGTGCTATGATTCCATGGTCACATTTATCGAAGGCTTTAGCAAAATCAGTATATATTACATCAATGTTTTGTCCTCGACACAATGTTCCTAATATTTTCTCCTGGTGGTCTAGTAGCTGTGACAGGCATGATCTACCCGCCCTGAAGCAATGTTGATTTGGGTTGTATAAGTCTTTTCTTGTAGGTAGTAGGTAATTTTGGCTCTAATTATGCGTTCAAAACACTTTATAAGGTGTGAGGTGAGAGCCACTGGCCGATAATTTTTGGGCATTGCTCTGTTACCACCTTTAACTAGGGGGGCAATATATATATATATATATATATATATACACATTTAACTGCAATGACCGCGCAGTATATTAACGTATAGAAACGACGTAAGTATAGAGGAGTGTTCTGCACACGAGGAAGAGAAATAACAAACAAATGAAAAATAAGGCACCCGCCCGGGAATCGAACCCAGGATCTTCCGATTGCCGGTCAGACGTGCTAACCACTACACTACGGAGCCACGATAGTCAGAAGTTGTAATTCTCCTACATAGGGCAGAACCAATGCCTTGAGAGGCACCCTCGCAAATCGTGAATATGTACATTTAACTGCAATGACGCGCAGTATATTAACGTATAGAAACGACGTAAGTATAGAGGAGTGTTCTGCACACGAGGAAGAGAAATAACAAACAAATGAAAAATAAGGCACCCGCCCGGGAATCGAACCCAGGATCTTCCGATTGCCGGTACAGGGACTTATTAGAGCGATTAAAGGAGAAAACTAATAAGATTGTTTTAACAGGTATACTTCCTCGAATTATCCAACGAAGCGATTTCTACAGCAAGGCGACCTATATTAACAATAACCTAAAGTCTCTTTGCCAACAGGAAGGAGTGCATTTTGCTAATTTTTGGAACAGTTTCTACGGCAGGAGGGACTTGTTCCTCGAAGATGGACTTCATCTTAATGAAGTTGGAGCTGCGCGTTTAGGAAGACTATTTCATAATACTGTCTCTTCTTTTCAGGCTGCCGTAAGCCGAACGGTCCCAGCGTAAATTCCACAAATTTCCCCCGCGCTCGCGAAGGTGTCGCAATTACAAACAATTTGAAGGTTCTATCCTTAAATGCTCGTAGCCTACGAAATAAAATAAACGAATTTTTTTCTTTAATTGCTTGTAAAGACTATGATTTAATTGCGATAAATGAATCGTGGCTTAGCACTGAAACACGTGACTTTGTAGGGGAGTATCAAATTAAAGGTTATAGACTTTTTGTTAAAAACAGAATAGGTAGGCGAGGAGGCGGTGTTATGTTGTATATCAAAGATAATATTGCGAACGTTATAGAAGTAAAGCACTCAATTCCAGAACCGATAGATTCGACTATAGCAGAACTTAAATTGAACGATTTCAAACTTCTTGTTGCGGTTATATATAGGCCCCCAAATCAAACAGCTGCTACGGACGAAGCGTTATATCGTGAACTAAAGAGAATAATCGGTAGTGAGCAGGCTTTAGTTATGGGTGACTTTAATTGCGCCAACGTGAATTACGATACAATGCAGGGAGACGCGGAAGGTAATCGTTTAGTTAATTTTCTCGAGGATAGCTTTCTTATTCAAAAGGTTGGGGAACCTACGAGGTTGGACAGTATTTTAGATTTAGTAATAACTACGGATGATAGGCTAATTACTGATCTTCAAGTAATAGAACCGTTGAGCAATAGCGATCACAATATGGTAGAGTTTGTCCTCTCAGTAAGTCACTCGAAACCAACTAACTCGACTAAAATTCCTAGCTTCCAGCACGCAGACTTTAGTAAATTTCGAAATAAATTTTCACACGTCAATTGGGAAAACGTAATGGGGAACTCCAACGCAAAACTAATGTGGGAATCGTTCGTAACGGTATTTAGGACTATAAATGAGGAATGTGTACCGTACAAAATTAAGCGTGCGAAAGTAAACAACAAGCCCTTGTGGTTTACTTCTAGAGTAGGAGACATTATAAAGAGTAGAGAGAGGGCTTATAGGCTATACAAGTGCGATAAAGATAATCTGTTGTTACGAAACAACTACATATCTCTAAGGCGTGAAGCTAAAAGTGTAATAAAAAAGTCAAAACGCGAATTTGAAATCTCCATAGCTCGTGACGGTAAAGAAAACCCCAAGCGATTCTTTCAATACGTCAATAATAGAAATCCAGTAAAAAGTGTCTTAGGTCCATTAAAAAATGGAAATGGAGATCTAGTCTCTGAAAACAAGGAAATGGCTACCTTGCTAAACGAATTTTTTACGTCAGTTTTTACTATAGAAGATGTAACGAATATCCCTACGGTCATAGACATAATACCTTTTGATAATGGTAATATTTTGGATAATATTGTCGTTAGTGAAGGGGAAGTAATGCGCTATATTGATAAAATGAAAACGCGTAAATCACCGGGTCCGGATTCCATATATCCCATACAACTAAAAGAATTAAAAGATAGCATTGTTGTGCCGCTAACAAAGATTTTTAATGCGTCTATTTCTGAGGGGTGCGTACCAGATAATTTCAAGTTAGCAAACGTAACACCTATCTTTAAGAAAGGCGATAAAGGTGCGGCGGGAAATTATAGGCCAATCAGTTTAACGTCTGTTGTAGGTAAGCTACTGGAATCAATAATTAGGGATCGTATAGTCGAACACTTAGAAGTGCATAATCTGGTTAGAAATACGCAGCACGGTTTTAGGCGAAACAAATCTTGCTTAACTAATCTTTTAGAATTTTTCCAAAGCGTGGTTAACGTTTACGATAGACATCGGGCGGTTGATGTAGTGTATTTAGATTTTCAAAAAGCGTTTGACACCGTGCCGCACAAAAGACTCATTGAAAAAACTAAGGCTCATGGAATCAGGGGTGTAGTAATAAATTGGCTAGAAGAATGGTTGCGAGGCAGGAAACAGAGGGTGGTCGTTGATGGAGCGGAGTCGTGTTGGGCTAATGTAGCGAGTGGCGTTCCTCAGGGTTCTGTATTGGGCCCCTTGCTTTTTCTTATATATATTAACGATTTAGATGTCGGCCTAGTCAGTACAGTTTCAAAGTTTGCGGATGACACGAAGCTGGGTGGTAGGGCGATTAATGACGAAGATAGAGGTAAAATTCAGGAAGATCTGAATAAAATCGTTGATTGGTCAGTCACATGGCAAATGAGATTTAACGTGGATAAGTGCAAAATTATGCATATAGGTTCGCGTAACGGTAATTTTGCGTATAGTATGTCAGGGAAAGATTTAACAAGCGTAGAGCAGGAAAAAGATTTAGGAGTTATAGTCACTGGTGATTTAAAAGTAGCGAAACAAAGTACAGCGGCGGTCAATAAGGCGAACAAAGTGTTAGGTTTTATAGCTCGAAATTTTGAGTACAAATCGCGCGATATTATAGTTCCTCTTTATAAATCATTAGTTAGACCCCATTTGGAGTACGCGGTCCAATTTTGGAATCCGCATATGCGCAAAGATATAGACAAAATCGAAAGAGTTCAAAGACGAGCAACTAAGATGATTCCGTCTCTTAGGTCAAAGTCGTACGAGGATAGGCTTAAAGAGTTAAAATTGACTACACTCGAGACTAGGAGGTTAAGGGGTGATCTAATCCAGGTTTTCAAAATTATGAATGGGTTTGATAACGTAGATAGAGATAGCTTTTTCGAAATATCTCAATATAATAGGACTAGAAATAACGGGTGTAAGTTGACAAGTAGAAGGTTCGAGACAGCAGTTGCGAAAAACTTTTTTACGCATAGAATAGTAAATAGCTGGAATAGTTTGCCGGTAGAAGTAATTAGTAGCACGTCTATAAACATGTTTAAGAATCGATTGGACGCGCATGTTGATAGAAAGGGTATAGTTTAAGGTAGTAAAATTAAGGCTTTGTGGGGATAGATCCCACAGCTCAACACAAGTGTTGTGGGATATAGGGAGGCAGCGTCTTGGGTTAGGGGATACTCTCTGTCCTTACACACCCCATTTAAAGAGATTCCTCTGCCGAGCGGTGCCCCCCATAGTACTGTGAGGTATTGAAAAACTCATGATCTTCACTTGCCCCACAAACACCTTTAAATGGGAGACCCATAATGGGTGCACACACATTTCTACATTACTGTACAGTCTTTACAGCCACACCTACACTTTTCCTCGTAAGTGTATATATTGTAATGTATATGGTTGTAAATTTGACTTGGTCCGCAATCGATATGAACCGTGACTTGATGGATACCGTAATGAAATTGACTGGATTCTTTGGATCTGATATATTTGCATGTCCGTTATATAATAGATATAGAGTGTAACATATTTGTGGATAGTAGTCTATTATGACTTGATCCTCTGGATCGAGAGATTCTATCTTTAGTTTTAAATCGATAATTAATTATTTTTAAATTGATAATGTATATGGTTGTAAATTTTGACTTGGTCCGCAATCGATATGGACCGTGACTTGATGGATACCGTAATGAAATTGACTGGATTCTTTGGATCTGATATATTTGCATGTCCGTTATATAATAGATATAGAGTGTAACATATTTGTGGATAGTAGTCTATTATGACTTGATCCTCTGGATCGAGAGATTCTATCTTTAGTTTTAAATCGATAATTAATTATTTTTAAATTGATAATGTATATGGTTGTAAATTTTGACTTGGTCCGCAATCGATATGGACCGTGACTTGATGGATACCGTAATGAAATTGACTGGATTCTTTGGATCTGATATATTTGCATGTCCGTTATAAATAGATATAGAATGTAACATATTTGTGGATAGTAGTCTATTATGACTTGCTCCTCTGGACCGAGAGATTCTATCTTTAGTTTTAAACCGATAATTAATTATTTTTAAATTGATAATTATTTAGTTTCGTAAAAATTGGTCGTTGCCAATTTACCGGCAGTTTTTAAATAAGTTTCTTATGTTCTTGTGGTTCGGAACCCACGTAAAATTGTAGGTCCCCTCCGCCACCACGGAGGACATACACAATACACGATTACGAACAGTTAGGTAGACCAGCCATGAGTGGATCCTAGGGTCTTTGTTGGTCTGAAACTTTATAACATTATAACTACGGAGCCACGATAGTCAGAAGTTGTAATTCTCCTACATAGGGCAGAAACCAATGCCTTGAGAGGGCACCCTCGCAAATCGTGAATATGTACATTTAACTGCAATGACCGCACAGTATATTAACGTATAGAAACGACGTAAGTATAGAGGAGTGTTCTGCACACGAGGAAGAGAAATAACAAACAAATGAAAAATAAGGCCCAGCCCGGGAATCGAACCCAGGATCTTCCGATTGCCGGTCAGACGTGCTAACCACTACACTACGAAGCCACGATAGTCAGAAGTTGTAATTCTCCTACATAGTGCAGAAACCAATGCCTTGAGAGGGCACCCTCGCAAATCATATATATATATATATTATATATATATATATATATATATATATATAGCTAAATAGATAGATAGTGTAAGGTTTCCAAGCATACTGATCATATTATTTTCAGTTAAATTTTACAATGACAATAATAACATTTTTGCTTTAAAATTTTTCGGAATTAAGAGTTCCACTTAAAATGTAGAGTACAGGGAGGTTTCTTTTTAGTTAAAAGCATTTTCCACTTGGGTATAGTCCATTTCAATAACTGTTGCCAATCGTGTTTTGAAATTTTGCATTGTCGCTAAAATTTCTTCTGTAATGCACAGCGAGTGCATGGACATTTCTTGATTCAGGTGTTCAATAGTCCATTCTTCGTTTTTGTACACTTTATCTTCACAAATAGTAGCTGCAGGGATTAAGATCTGGAGGAGAATACGGTAACTAAGACCAAAGCGCCAAAAAACGATATGAAGTTATTCAATCCTCAAAGTGTGTATTGTTAAGATTTTAAACCCGTCATGGACTACGTTTTCGGGGGTACTTTAACCTACTAAAGGACAGTGTACAGAAACAAATTTACGGACGATTGATTAACAGAAACTTGAAATATTAAGTCTCACTGGACATTTTAAAAAAGAAATGGAATCACCTGAATGAAGATCAGGGCTCCCAGCTTTCTTTAGTTAGCTTTATAAGGCTAACTAACGAATATATCACGACCTAACCTAGCCAATCGTCAAGGGTGTACAGTTGACATGACGATCGGTTAGGTTAGGTCGTGATATTTTCGTTAGTTAGCCTTATAAGGCTAACTAAAGAAGGCCGGGGGCCATGATCTTCAGGTGATCCAAGAAATGTTAGCAGCAATGCAAAATTTCAAAAAACAACACTATTGGCAATATTTTTCGAAATAGTTGTTGTACATAAAGAAAATGTTTGCAACAACAACAACAACAACAACAACATATGGTCTACATTTTAAGTGAGGCTCTTACTTCCGCACAAATTCTGGAAAAAAAGAAAAATATATCAATTTAATACAAAATAAATAAAATTATCAATGTTTTATTGAAGGGATTGCAAATGTTTCGAGGTATTAGGGGGCCGTTTTTTTATGGCTCACCCTGTATAATCAATAGAATTTCCAATATAAGGTACCTAAATACCTAATCGATCATCGAAACTGATGAAATTCTAAATTTGAAAAAAGTGATGGAATTTAGCTTCTATTAAAATTATAGGAGTTTAAAACCAATAAAATCTGCATAGTTATTACTGACGATGTAGTTATTACATATAAATTACTATTTATTCTTTATTACCCTATTCCAGCCTCATGAGGAGAATGAAAACGCTCAGCGAGAGGAGAGATGTTCGTAGATGAAATAATTTCGGGGACATAATGGCCAGTTTCTCTCTTTTTATTGTGCGAACAGCAAATTACCTAAAATGAAAATGGTCATAGTTTCGTTTCTCTGAGATTTTGGCTCCTGCATTCACGTGACGAAAATCATTGCCTAAATTACATACATCTTCTTACATCTTATCTTATGTTGTTTCGTGTGTTGGTCTCTCTTCACACGGAGGTCAAGCTGGTGGCCCCGCCTCAAGGTCTGGCCTGGTGGAGGAGCGAGTTACTTTCTTGCGCTCTCCACCGTACATAGCCAGGCACGCCCGGCTCATCTGGTACTGTCCTGAGCCAGACATCCAGTCTTTTCTTGAAGACTTCAACTTTGACCCCCGTTACGTTTCTGAGGTCCTTAGGAAGCTGGTTGAAAAGTCTTGGCCCCCCTGACAACCAAGCTATTTTCCTTCAGGGTTGAGGAGGTCCCTTGTTGTGCTTTTAATTTGGGAACACTACACATTCTGCCTTTCCTATTTTCCAGTGTTGTATGAATGGTAATTGGGTTTAGTTTTAGGTTTGGTACCAGTTTTTCGATCATTTTCCATATGTAGATTATGATGTACCTCTCTCTTCTTCTTTCCAGTGAGTACAGATTTAGTTTACGTAGTCTTTCCCAGTAGTTGAGTTCTTTGCAGCCATCAATCTTGGCTGTGAAATGCCTTTGCGTTTCTTCTAGTTTATTAATTTCTTCCTTTTTATATGGGGACGTCAAAACTGAGCAGTATTCAAGTTTTGGTATAATCAGTGTTTTTAGCAGGGGAATCATTACTGTCCTGTCCCTTCTCTTGAACGTTCTTAGAACCTGCCCGGCGACTCTTTTTGCTTTATTTATCGCTATCTGATTTTGTGTTTCGAATTTCGCATCATCTGTCATTATTATCCCGAGATCAATCGCTTTCATGCTTCTCTGAATTTCCTGTCTATCTGGAGGATAATATGCAGTCTGTTTAAGTTCTTCTTTTCTACCATATCTCAAGAGTTGAAATTTCTCGGCGTTGAATGACATGTTGTTGTCTTCTGACCATTTGTATATTTTGTTCGTGTCCCTCTGCAAGGCCTTCACGTCATGTACATCGCTGATTTTTCTGCTGATCTTTGTATCGTCTGCAAAGGATGTTACTATACTCTTGCTGTTTACTCCGCTGTCTATGTCTGTTAGCATGATAATGAACAGGAGTGGGGCCAGTACTGTCCCTTGTGGTACTGAGCTGCGTACTTCCGATTCTGATGATGATATACCTTGAATTTTGACGACCTGCAGACGATCACTAAGGAAGTTGTAGATCCATTTTCCCACTTTGCCTGTTATTCCCATGTCTTTAATTTTATGTCCTATTATACCATGGTCACATTTATCGAAAGCTTTAGCAAAATCTGTGTATATAACATCGTAGTTGTCATTGCCTTCCAATGCATCTAGGATATTGTTGTAGTGCTCTATTAGTTGTGATAGGCATGATCTACCTGATCGGAATCCATGCTGATTTTCGTTGAATCTTTCCCGTGTCTCCAGGAAATCATAAATTTTCTCTCTAACTATTCTTTCAAATACTTTGGTGAGGTGGGACGTCAATGACACTGGTCTATAGTTCTTTGCTTGAGATCTGTCCCTCCTTTATATATAGGGACAATGTTTGCTCTTTTCAAGATGCTTGGTATTTCCCCAGTGTCTAGGGATCTTCTCCATATCCAGTATAAAGGTGTAGCTATTTCATTTTTACAGTTTTTAATCAATAATGCGTTCCAATTGTCCGGACCTGCAGCTGAATGTAGTTTCATTTGTTCTATAGCTCTCGCTACATCTTCTGGTGTAAACTCAAAGTCTGTTATATACTCTCCTTGCAATTCCTCTTCAAAGAATGCATTTATGTCAGGTATCGCTTTGTCACTTTTTGGGGTACTGAAAACTGATTCATATTGAGCTCTCAATGTATCGATATTTCTTTTGGATCGTCGGTTAGTTCATTATTTCCAGTCCTTAAGGGCCCAATAGCGGCGCGCGTTTTTGTTTTCCTTTTGCATAGCTATAGAAGTATTTTGGATTTTCCTTTATTGCTTCTACCGCCTTTTCCTCTTCCCTCTCTGTATGGTCCTTAATCAGGGCTTGTATTTCCCTATCGATACTCTCCAGTTTTTCTTTTATTATTTTCCTGCCATTATCTCCGCAGTTTCCTAACTTCGCCTCCACTCTCTTTCTTTGCGGAATAGTCTTCTCTTTTGCCTTTCTAGCCAGCTCCTCTTTCTTTTTGGCTGTGATTTCGGAGCATATTTTTCAAAATTCTCAGCGTTTTTTCCTCCAAAGTTGTTAGCATTTCTTCCGTTGTTTTATTCTCGAAAATTGTTCTCCATTCTATTTGGGCCATGTGCGATCTGATTGCTTCCCAATTTATAGTCTTCGAGTTTAAGTTAAAGGCCCCGAATTTACTTCTTTCCACAATATGTGTATTGTCTTCTAATGCTGCCATCATATTTGTTGATATCTCGATTAAGTTGTGGTCTGAGATAATGGTTGGGTTATTTTTATATCAGCAATCAAGTTCGTGTTATTCGTGAATACCAGATCCAGGCAGTTATTTTTTCTGGTATTTTCTGTTATCTCCTGTGTCAGCATAAACTCGTTTGTGAGAGCTATCAACATTTTTGCTTGTTCCTAATCTTCTCTTGTGCCCCCCTTGTCCTGGTGAATATATATATTCCTATTCACCTTTTTGTATTTTATAAATGGGAAGTTAAAGTCTCCGCAGATCATTATATTGGGGGATGGAGGGTTTATGGCCTTTATTAGCTTTCTAATGTCATCAATGGCCTCCGAGAATTTTTCGGTTGGGGTGCTTGGAGGTCTATAGATGACTATTACTATCAAGTTTAGTTTTTCTATTTTCACTGCTAGGAGTTCACATAGCTGTTTGATTTACTTATTATCGTCTCTGTCATATGACCTTCCTGTGCATATATAGCACAGCCACCTTTCCGTCTCGTCGTTCTATCCGCTCTTAGTAAGTTGAAGCCCTCTATATTTATCTCTTTCTTATCAATACAATGTTCGCAGTTTTCACAATTTCCTTGGCAATCTTTAAGATGAGTTTCTGTGAGGCATGCGATGTCCGCCCTTGTTTCGTCCATAAATCCTTTCAGGTACGAAACCTTATTGAGTGATTGGTTTGGTCTTATTCCTTGAATATTAGCCAGGACAATTTTTATGTTCTCTGTTTTTCGTTGCCCCTTGTGCATTTCAAGTTCGTTTCCTTCGATATCGCTTGATTCGTTGCTCTATGATCTCCGAAAGAGATCCGTTTCCTCCTACTTGTATTGGTAGCTTCTTGCCCGGTAGCGATTTGGCTCGGGGGTTTCCAGCTGTGTCAACTGCATGTGAATGACATTTAGCATTCGTAAGGTGTCTGAGATGTTGAAAAAAATTTTCTTGTTCGCTTATTGTGTTCCTATTGTTGTTCCTATTGTTTTTTATTCCTATTGTCATTTAAACTTTTTCCTTTGTTCGTTGAGTCCGTCGGGAGATGTTGATAGTAGCATTTATTCCCGAATTTGCAGGTTCCGTATTTTGCGTAAGTTCTGCAAATGTCCGGGTGGTAGAATTTACATCCGTCTCCAAATTTACAACGACCATTATTATAGAAGAAATTGCATATTGGGGGATGTTCATATATACATTGTCCTCTTTTAAATCTGCAATTTTTTTATATAATACCTGCATATAATTCCTTCCCCATATTTACTCTTGGCTTTTGTTTTTTGCTCCTTATTGGGGGACAGTTTTACTTCGTTTACTTGACTGCCCTCTTGTCTTGTCCTATTTGTGCTATTTGTGCTAGTTGTGTTTTGTGTCCTTCGTTGCCCTTATGCTGTGTGTTGTCTTTACACTCTTTGTCGCCTGTGTGTTTTCGGCCTCATTTTGTGACGGTATTTGAATTCTTTCTATTTCGCCTTTCTCCGTTCTTATATATATATATATATATATATATATATATATATATATATATATAATATATATATATATATATATATATATATATATATATATATATATATATATAATTATATATATATATATATATATATATATATATATATATATATATATATATATATATATCTATATATATATATATATATATATACACACAGACCGTGCATGAAACAAGGAACTCTTCTAGGATAATTAAATCCACTATAGTCCGAATAAGTAATGGTAAGTGACAAATACCATAGTTTTCTTTTTCATGATGCAAGCCGACGTGGGCAACGGGTCTCTCGCAAAGAGGTCCCATAAATATAGCTTCCCTCACCAGCTATCTGCAAAGCAGACAGGATCCAGCTTTGGGACATGGATCTAGGGTTTAAAGCAGCCTAGCCCCACTACATTTAGAACCTCAATATAAGTAAAAGACTTGTTGCATTCACGTCGGATTGAATAAATCAAAGAAAAAGGGGTAACTATTATATTTTTAGCCAAAACCAAAACTTAAACCTCAACTGGCAGAATTGAGCGTCCACTTTTCAAGGCACATAACATGTCCGTTTCATGATGGGAATGAACTCAGAATGGTTCCCTGAGTTTTTTATGATACACACAGACCGTGCATGGAACAAGGAACTCTTCTTCATAAAAAACTCAGGGAACCATTCTGAGTTCATTCCATCATGAAACGGACATGTTATGTGCCTTGAAAAGTGGACGCTCAATTCTGCCAGTTGAGGTTTAAGTTTGGTTTCGGCTAAAAATATAATAGTTACCCCTTTTTCTTTGATTTATTCAATCCGACGTGAATGCAACAAGTCTTTTACTTATATTGAGGTTCTAAATGTAGTGGGGCTAGGCTGCTTTAAACCCTAGATCCATGTCCCAAAGCTGGATCCTGTCTGCTTTGCAGATAGCTGGTGAGGGAAGCTATATTTATGGGACCTCTTTGCGAGGGACCCGTTGCCCACGTCGGGCTTGCATCATGAAAAAGAAAAACTATGGTATTTGTCACTTACCATTACTTATTCGGACTATAGTGGATTTAATTATCCCAGAAGAGTTCCTTGTTCCATGCACGGTCTGTGTGTATCATAAAAAACTCAGGGAACCATTCTGAGTTCATTCCCATCATGAAACGGACATGTTATGTGCCTTGAAAAGTGGACGCTCAATTCTGCCAGTTGAGGTTTAAGTTTGGTTTTGGCTAAAAATATAATAGTTACCCCTTTTTCTTTGATTTATTCAATCCGACGTGAATGCAACAAGCTTTTAATTATATTGAGGTTCTAAATGTAGTGGGGCTAGGCTGCTTTAAACCCTAGATCCATGTCCCAAAGCTGGATCCTGTCTGCTTTGCAGATAGCTGGTGAGGGAAGCTATATTTATGGGACCTCTTTGCGAGGGACCCGTTGCCCACGTCGGGCTTGCATCATGAAAAGAAAAACTATGGTATTGTCACTTACCATTACTTATTCGGACTATAGTGGATTTAATTATCCCAGAAGAGTTCCTTGTTCCATGCACGGTCTGTGTGTATCATAAAAAACTCAGGGAACCATTCTGAGTTCATTCCCATCATGAAACGGACATGTTATGTGCCTTGAAAAGTGGACGCTCAATTCTGCCAGTTGAGGTTTAAGTTTTGGTTTTGGCTAAAAATATAATAGTTACCCCTTTTTCTTTGATTTATTCAATCCGACGTGAATGCAACAAGTCTTTTAATTATATTGAGGTTCTAAATGTAGTGGGGCTAGGCTGCTTTAAACCCTAGATCCATGTCCCAAAGCTGGATCCTGTGCTTTGCAGATAGCTGGTGAGGGAAGCTATATTTATGGGACTTCTTTGCGAGGGACCCGTTGCCCACGTCGGGCTTGCATCATGAAAAAGAAAAACTATGGTATTTGTCACTTACCATTACTTATTCGGACTATAGTGGATTTAATTATCCCAGAAGAGTTCCTTGTTCCATGCACGGTCTGTGTGTATCATAAAAAACTCAGGGAACCATTCTGAGTTCATTCCCATATATATTATAAATTTTATATATATATATATATATATATATATATATATATATATATATATAATATATATATATATATATATATATATTCTTCTTCTCTTTTAAAAGCAATAAACGTGTAAAACAATAGTTAAAATCCCAAAGTCAAAAGAGCTAAAAAACAACGGCGAAGTTTTTCAAAAGAACGACCTTTTTCATTCGGGTGGAGTATGAAACAAACAATGTACCAGGGACAAAAATAATTCTAAAAAACATTATGCTTCAAACAACTCAAAAAGTCATAAAATATTCCGTACAGGAGATTTTGACCCATTTTTTATATACAGGGTGTCCAGAATTAACTATCTATTTCAATGAAATCGGACAAATTTTTAAAAACACACTTTTATTTATGTTATCATGTTTAATATGTGTTAAATATGTATAAATTTCTAAATTTTTTTCATAATTTATTTTCATAATTTTTTCATTATCTGGTCCAATGAAAGACCGTCTGAAGTCATAGAATGGCAAAGAGACTCCAAAAGTTAACGTGTGGCTTGGAATGACCAAATCCAAAATTTATGGCCCATTCTTCTTTGCGAAAACAACTGTAACAGGTACCGTCTACCTTGATATGCTTCAGCAGTTTCTCGAACCACAGCTTCTTGATGATGGCATTCTTGATAATGTTGTGTTTCAACAAGAAGCATTGATCTTTTGGCGATAAACCTTTGTTTTTATGAAACCCCATGCAAAGAAATCCAGGGGTGTCAAATCCGGAGAACGCGGAGGCCAAGGTCGAGGTCCTCCACGTCCAATCCACCGATTCGGAAGGCGTCTGTTGAGGTATTCTCGAACAATTAGAGCATAATGACATGGTGCTCCATCTTGTTGAAACACAACATTATCAAGAATGCCATCATCAAGAAGCTGTGGTTCGAGAAACTGCTGAAGCATATCAAGGTAGACGGTACCTGTTACAGTTGCTCCCGCAAAGAAGAATGGGCCATAAATTTTGGATTTGGTCATTCCAAGCCACACGTTAACTTTTGGAGAGTCTCTTTGCCATTCTATGACTTCAGACGGTCTTTCATTGGACCAAGTAATGAAAAAATTATGAAAATAAAATTATGAAAAAAATTTAGAAATTTATACATTTTTAACACATATTAAACATGATAAACATAAATAAAAGTGTGTTTTTAAAAAATTTGTCCGATTTCATTAAAATAGATAGTTAATTCTGGGACACCCTGTATATTAAAATTATCGATATTTTTTATAAGAAAAAATTCAGTAAATTTTCTTTTTATCGTTAATTAAGAACAGTTGAGCATTATTATTCTATATTAATACGACTATTTATGCAAGATCGAGTTATCGTCACCGGTATTCAAAATATATTTGCTTTGATTTAGGCGTCTCTTAAAATTAATAGTTTCCCCAATATAACTCTTAGGGCAGTCCTTACATGGAATCTTATAAACTCCGGAGTTAGAAAGCAATCCAGTAATTAGATTTTTCGTAAAAGACTGCGGGCAAAGTAAGGGACCTGTAAAATCAAAGTTGAAAGGGAAAACTATCCCGAAATGGCTGAATTAAACGGAACCACCAAAGCATCATTAAAATTTCTAACACAAATATTATTGCAAAATTTCTTTTTGGCAGTTCTAAGATACTTTTCAATACAGAGAGAGAGAGAGAGAGAGAGAGAGAGAGAGAGAGAGAGAGAGAGATTTTCCCCATTTCTTTACAGGAATCCTTAACGTAACAAAGCTCAGCGTTCAAATAAGAGGGTCGACAAATCCTAAAACCTCTCAAAAACATGCCCATGTGAATACTTTTTTATGGTAGATGAGCTAGGTGTTGAAAACCAGTGAACAACATTTGAGTGGGTAGCTTTCTTATACACGGTGAACGCTGGTTTGTCATTAGAAGATATAAGAATGTGGATGTTCATAAAGGAAATTGTTGGAATCTGCTCGGTTTCAACAGTAAATTTTATAGAAGGCAGAACATTATAATTGATGGGATTAACCTCAAACGTCATCGACATAATGATAAGAAGGAACTGAGAGAGTCGAGAACCTCAGGCAGAAATTTTCTTTCGAAAAGCTCCATAAGTAAATTACTTAAGGTGGCACAGAGAGAGTTACAAGGAAAAGTAGTACCTCAAAAGGCCTTGCGGCCCATACCGAGGAGGTACCAATGGCAACGGGTGCCAGGGAAAAATTCTGTCACCCTCAAATAGTGAGCAAGATTCGGTCTAACCTTTTCTTGAACAGATCCACAGAAGAACTTCTGAAGGTAGCCTGTTCCACGTGTCACAGATCTTATACGTAAGGTAATTCCCACACACACTAGTCCTAAACCGTTTCAAATCCAACTTCAACCATTGTTGCGAGTTGGGTTATCATTTAAACTAAACATGCTTCTAAAATCGACATTGTTAAACCCGCGTAAGAACTTGAAAACCTCGATCAGTTGACCGCGCAGCCTCCGAGTTTCCAGCGAAAACAAATTCAGGGCGCGTAAGCGTCGATTGTAGCCCATATGCCTAACGGAAGGGATTAACTTTGTGGCCCTCGCCTGCACTCGCTCCAGCCTCTCAATATCTTTCCTGAGGGTGGGCGACCAGAACTGCACAGCATACTCCAGGTGCGGCCGAACAAGAGAATTGTACAGCGAAAGCACAATCTCCTTGTTCCGAAATCGAAATTGCCTCCTGATATAACCCAACAACTTCTGGGCTTTCTTTTTCACCTCTACGCACTGTTTGGTAAACTTAAGGTCGCTGCTAATTAGCACACCCAAGTCCTTTTCCAAATCAGTGGCCTCGATATTACTCCCCAACATTGAGTAGTCCGACTTGGGATTGGCGTAGCCAATGTGCATCACCTTGCACTTACCCATGTTAAACGGTATTTGCCATTTTTCGGACCACTCTCCTATCCTACGTAGGTCCGCACGCAGTTGCTCTATCGCCTCGGGCGTCCCAACATTGGCCCCAAGCTTTGTGTCATCAGCGAATTTGGCGATCCTACTGACGATGCCACCGTCGATATCATTTATGTAAATGATAAACAACAGTGGCCCCAAAACGGAACCCTGAGGAACCCCGCTAGTGACCGAGGCCCAACCCGAACTAGCCCCTTTAATTACAACCCTCTGCCGCCTATTCTTCAGCCAGTTTTCAATCCACCTACCTACTTCCCCACCAATACCCAGCGCGCGCACTTTGGCGCGAGAGAGAGAGAGAGAGAGAGAGAGAGAGAGAGAGAAGAACCCATGCTAAGACCTTTTGGTCGAAAAAAGAAATTACTGAACATAAAATGAGAATAAGTCTTTTTAATTAATCAGTTTTAGAAAATGGAGTAAGTAAATCCAGTTGAATATCACTTTCCAAAAGAAACTCCAAAATAGACCACGGTCGTTTCAATAGAAATATTGGTAAAAAGAGAAACGAGATTGAAGCTAATCGCCTTTTCATCTGCCAAATCAATATTACTTGCTTTATCAATGAAATCAGACGAATTTTTTATGTGGTCATTGGAAATGCTGCCAATTAAAAAGATTCTTAGAAAGCCATTTAGCTAATGTATAATTGGTACTACCGATATTAGATGTAATGGGTCGTAGAGGTACATTTTGGCTTTTGGACCTTCAATAGAAATTTAAGACCCCTATTAATACTCCGTTCCGAAAATTAGAGAAGATTAGAATTTAGTAACTCATCAGCTTTACGAATGTAGAGGTCTTTATCCATAAGGACACGATTATTGCCCTTATCTGACTTCGTAACAATAAGCTTCTCATTTTGTTCAACACCCCAAAAGAGCCTACCAAAGAATTTTTGGTTTTAAAGCTTACTTTAAAGTATTATGTAGTTCCCCCAAAATGAAACCTTTCAGGCAGGACAAATCTTCAGGGAACAATCTACTGTAGAGTGTAAACTAAATTTTTCAAAGAAGATAATAAAATTAAAAATGGAATCTAAGCAATTAATGGCAAAACTTTACTATCCAGACAGTGTTCAGAGACAAAGTCAGTAACAGCTTGGTAATATGTTAAATTAGGTTAGATTAGGTTAGTAATTAGAGCCCTATAGACTATATCTCTGAACGCTGTCTGGATAGTAAAGTTTTACCCAATTAATTATGAAGGAGAAGCCATAACCAACACAGCTTTCTCAGAAAGGATAAGATTATGAGATGAAACGTTAATAACTAGGTCTAGGTAAGAAAGCTTAACCCGGGGGCTTTCACTAAAAACAACATCAAACCTCCTCTTTAGCTCACGTTTCAGGGGGACCACTCTGTTACGAACGAGAGCGTAACAATAATCTAACACCTTAGTGAGGACAAGATCAACCAGATTAAAAGCGTTAAAAAACGTTTAAAAATCATTGAAACGATATCGAACAAAAAATTATTGGTTTATCAAGATCTGAAGGGATCCCCTGAATCGCGAATCATGTCCTCGTAAAAATGGGCAAAAAGATACTTCACTTTCCTACGGACACGTCTAGAACGAAAGGAATTAGGAATAACCTTATTTACAAGACACTTCTTAAGAGAAGATAATCTAACCTTCTGCTCAAGTACGTTATCAAGTAAATCGAGATAACCAGAGTTTAGGCTTTAGCATAACAAAATTAGTTAAAAGATTGGAGATAAAAAGACGAAGGGGCCAAGGGATCATATTAATAACCCTTTCAAAACTCAAGAAATGCGGGATCACCCCTGAAGATCAGGGCACCCCAGCCTCAATTACCAAATGATATCTTCGTCAAAACTAACGAAAATATCACGACGTAACCTAACCAATCATCAAGGGCGTACAGTTGACCTAACCGGGCATTCAATTTAATTTATTATTATATTTGTTACTGTAAAGCGAAAAACAAGAATACATGGGGGCCCTGATCTTCAGGTGATCCGAAATGTGTGAAAGAGTAAAATAGTTAAAATCCCAAAGTTCAAAAGAACTGCAAAACAACGGAGAAACTTTTCGAAGGAAACGTCCGCCTTCATTTAGGCGGAGTATGAAACTGAAACAAAATAAAAGGACAAGGGACAAGAAAAAATTAAAAAACGTTATGCCTCAGGCAACTCACAATGTTGTTGCAAAATATTCCATATAGATGTTTTTGACTATGTACGAAAGAATAGTGGGATCGAGGCCCCCGGGACGCCCAAAGACGACGTGGCTCAAGACAGTAGAAAGAGAGAATCCGAGTTTAACCTGGTAACAGAGAACAGATCTGGCCAGAGACGGGGCGCAGTGGCGAGATTACCGACAAGGGAGACGCATCGTACGGTACCCAACCTGGAGACCTCCAGATGGGAACTAAGTCTAAGTAAGTAAGTTTTTGACAGACAAAAGTTTGAAAAAATCCAATTAAAATTACTCAATTTTTTATATTAAAATTATCGATGACTTTTATAAGAAAAGATTTAGTAAGAATACTACGTAAAGTGGGCCATACGGGCGGTGCTGGGGCATTCGGCCTCAGCAATTGGGGTATTTGCGGACCCCAATTACTAGCAAGTCACTTATTCAGTCAATAAAACTACAGAAAAGAACGCAACCATGAAAATCTTGAGCTTCGCAAATCTTGACACAATGAGTTCGGATGTGAAGCCTAAGATTTTCATTGCTGCGTTCTTTTCCAACTAAAGTGGGCCCTACGGGCCCATTTACCTAGACCTGCGGTGCTGGGGCCTGCGTCCCCAATTACTAGAGGGGGTGCAAATTGTTAAGCTTCACTAAAGTTCCTCGTGAACTTAAGTTCAGCTTTTGAAATAATTTTTTTGACAAACTGCCTTAATTATATTATAGATTTAAGAGCAATTGTGTATTATTAATATCTACTGTATATTATCTTCACTATCAAGACTATCTTTATGCAAGGCCGAATTATAGTTATCGCCAGCGATATTTAAACTGTATTTGTGTTGATATAGGCCTCTTAAAATCAGTGGTTTCCCCAATATAACTCTTTGGGCAGTCCTTACATGGAATCTTATAAACTCCGGAGTTAGAAAGCAATCCGGTAATTGGTTTCTTCGTAAAAGACTACGGGTAGAGTAAGGGATTTCTGTAACCAGAGTATGATGAAAGAGAAAAATATCCCAAAGTGGTTGAGAGTTAAACTGAACCACCAAAGTATCATTAATAATTTTAACACAAATATTATTATTACAAAACGTCCTTTCGGCAGATCTAAGATACTTTTCAATAAAGATAGAGGGATAGGCCAATTCTTTAAAGAAATTCTTAATATAACAAAGCACAGCGTCCAAATAAGAGGGGCCTACAAGTCCAAAAAGCTCTAAAAAACATATACCCTTGTACATTTATTTTATTTCAGTTTCATACTGCGCCCGAATGAAGAAGGTGGTGTTTTTTTTAAGCGGAACTCACTTTATCCTGAACTTCAGTAGAAAATGCACTAGTTAACCTTTTAGTGAATTTGTATGACAGAGAACCCAATAACCAAGACTGATTTTAACTAGCGCGTTTTAACTAAAGCATTTCTTTCAAAAGCTTAGATTAACACGAGTTCCCCTCAAAAGCTAAACTTGAAAGGAAATGTTTTGCTCCCTGGATGGCTTAGTGGTAAGATGACGGAACTCGGAGCGTTGACTTGCAGTGCGAGTACGAACGCGCTTGGGGCTGCACGCTTTACTTGTCTTATTAAAATCAACCTCGGTTATTGTGGTTTTCTATCATATCTGTGTGTGTGTGTGTGTGTGTGTGTGTGGCAAGTCAACCCAAACCAAATACGAACAGTAAACCATGCATATGAAACAAAATAAACATAGCTTGCTATTGAAGGTGGTCCCCCCCCCCCCGCCAAATTTTGAGTTAAAATGTATAAAAATAAATGGAGATTGAGGAAGAGATACAAAAAAGAAGGAAGGAAGGAAGGAAGGAAGGAAGAGGATTACCGAATTAAGATAAGACGACCATTCAAACGACTGAGGGGTTTAGCAGTCCATAGAACCCCTGAACCGGTACACGCAGACTTTATCCTCTTAAGGTGAATAAACGTAAATAATTTATATATATTTTTTTATTATTTTTTTTTTTTAATCAGGAACAAGAACAGAAGAGATGTAATCTTTAATGGCTAAAATGTTTCGGGTTTGTTACACCATTTTCAAGGCTAAAATTATAAGAAAATACAATTACTGTAAAACAAATGTATTGAAACTTTTCTGGACGTTAAAATATCTCGACTTAACTGTAAACTTTGCGTTTCGGTTTATAAGAACACGACCTTTAGGAGGACTTGGCACTAAATTTTATAGTTTCTTGCCCATATTTCAACCATCGTTTCCGTGCCTTTCACCTGTCTTCATCCTATTTGGGTTTACACCAAGAGATATTATTCCTAAAAAATTACTGTTATAAAAACGGTTATCCCATTTGTGTGTTTTACAGTTTCTGATTTCTTGTTCTCTATTGACAGACCTAAACTCCTTATAGTTACTGTCCCCAAAGATATAAGATAAATTTATCTCCCGCATTTGGGATATCTTAACGTGTCTTTTAAAAGACAACTCGTGCATATTTATTTTACTGGAAAAGTTTTCCTTCCTAAGAATCTAAGCTTCTATTAAAAATTCCGTTTACACTTGGTTCTCTCTTCCAACTGAAAGGTTGTATTCCTCCGTTAAGGCGATCTGGTGTTGTTTATAAATTTACTTGTCCTCGCTATGCGAGGAACATATATTGATAGATAGATAGATAGAATAACCTTTATTAATAATAATAAAATAAATCATTTTTTTTTCAATTTGCAATGACATGAATAATTGTGAAGCTGCACTATTTATTTTATTTAATTTGGCCCTTAAGCTTTAGGCTTTACTGGGCTCTTATTAAAAATAAGCGGCTAGTTGTTATAAATTAATAATAATAAATAAATAAATAAGTAAATAAGTATTATTAATAGTTAAAACATGTATTACAATATTAAACAATATTAATGGACAATATTAAACAATATTAGTGGACATTAATCCTAGATTTTTGTTAGTATGCCATTATTAATCGGGATTTCAACTTGGTTTTAAACAAATTTACATTCACAATATTTTCTATATCGGCATGCAAGTCATTCCATAGTTTCAATCCAATGAAAATGGGTAGTTTTTGAGATGAAGACAATCTAAATTGAGGTACAACAAGCTTTGATCTCTTTCTGGTCTGATACGAGTGGATTTCTTGATGAGTTACAAAATATCTATTTACCCATTGCAAATTAATGATTTTGTTCTTACACTCGTAAATAAAAATAAAATGTGCCAGTTTGGTTATATCGTTGAGCTTTAGTAGGTTTAGCTCTTTAAATAATGCACTAGAGCGATCAGGGAAATCAGCATCAGATAATAACCTTATTGCTCGTTTTTGGATGACAAAGATACCATTTAATGCGTTGTTAGCGGAGTTTCCCCAAACAAGGGTGCAGTATGTTATCTAAGGAAGAACAAGAGTATGATAAAGAGTCAATAAAACTTCTTTAGGGACTACATTTCTAAGTTTAAACATTATAGCAACGCTCCTTGAAATCTTTTTCGCGATATAATTTACATGATCACTCCATTGCAAATTCTTATCTAGCATTACACCAAGAAATTTTGTTACAGTACACTCCTATATGGCGATTTCATTAACATTAAGTTCATCAAGATATACATTTCTTTTATTAGTAAAAATCATGAAATTTGTTTTACTGGTATTTAGGAAGCCACAGGACCGAGATCAGAGTTGGAAACGGGTCAGCGGGTTACGGGTCTGCGGGTCACTTGAGAGTGAATTAAAGACGGATCGAGATAGGTACGGGTCATGAGGTTGACCCGTCTGACCCGGGAGCGGGTCAAGGCGGGTCATTGCTGTGATTAGGTGGTGCACAAATTTGCAGTCGAATTTTAAAAATTCGTGTGTTTTTGCATGTCGACAGCTTGTAGTTATAGTGACATACCAATTTGTCATAGTTCACCGGTTTAGCTTTACGCTAAAAGCTAAGATGCAGTTACGCAGCAAAGATCAGACGAGCAGCGTTCACACTGTTCACTTAATTAGGTTTATGTTCGTGATGCAGGCATGTAGCAGTGGGTGGGAGGGGCATTTCAGCACATTCAACGCGAGTAATTTCATACGTCCACAGCGCACACTGCTGCCACCAGAAACAGTTGAATCACTGTGCATTGCTTTGAAGTATTACAAGAATTTCTAAATTACTTTTAACTGAAATAATCATTACTGTTTTATGAAATAGCTCATGAGTAAGTCATTTTGTATTTGTATATCAAAATAGAGATTTTGTATTTTTAAACAAAGTTTAATCTCGGATATACTTATTTTGAAAAATGTTTTGTTCAATGTATTGTTTAGGTCAGTACGTTGCCGGGTTAGTGGGTCGCTGGTCAAGTGGGTCACGGATCAGGTGCTGGATGGAACACACGGGTCACGAGTCAAGGTTGGTGACTCGTTTCTAACTCTGACTGAGATGACTCTGACTGAAAAGGAAAATTCACCGATACGAGATAATACCATCCTTTGCCATCATAATATCAGTTTTAATAATTTTAAAATTTTAGCCCTCATTCACCCCCTCCATCTTCAGGAACTTATAATCCCTCTTTATCAGAAAACTTCGACAAAGAATCATGATTTTTCACCTATTTCACTCCTTATAGCCTAAGCTACCAACCAATTGTTATGATTTTTTAAATTTCTATTTCTAGTTTACCTTCATCATGTTAGAAATTAGATAAAGTGTACTAAATGTTTGTATTTTAACTGTAATAGTAATTAACGTTTAAAATTTTAAGTTTTTGTTTTTGTTTATTATAATTTTAGTCTTGAAAATGGGTAGTAAACCCGAAACGTCGGCAAGTAAAAAAAAAGGTTACATTTCTTCTGTTCTTGTTGCTGATTGACCAGGGGTACGTTAGGCAGACGTTAGGCAGAAGACAGGGAGTGCTGGAACTCCCGTATCTCCTTGCCATTGTTATCCTTAGCCGATCTCTTTCCGTGTCTCATCTACCCTGCGAGCAGTCCAACATGCTTTCAATGCTCTCAAACACACACTTCTCTCCCTATTTTTACTACATATACAGGCATCTTAAACACTACATTATCTTTCCAAAATTAAAAAAAAATGGCAATGACTTCAAGAGCCTCGAAGTCCCCATGGGAGGGGACCATAAATGTTTCCACTTCTGGCTCCCCCGCTGCCGATACCGGAAACGCAGACCCGGGCAGCGGGGATGGTTCTGCTACTGCCCATTTAAGATGTTCTGGGCCTCTGCCTGATTCACTTTTCATAAACTTCTGCAACATTCGTGGCCTTTCCTCAAATTTTCAATCTGTCGGACACCACCTCTCCTCTAAACCTCACCTTCTTTTCCTCACTGAAACTCAGGTGTCTGGGACGACTGACAGCAACCCCTCCTACTTTCTCTATATTCAATTCCACTCCAAAGGTGGCTGTTGCATATATGTACGTAATAACTTAACTTGCTCTCATACTCCTGAACTTCCCAATCCAAAATTCATTCACAAGCTTCACTATTCTTCACTACTCATTCACAAGCTTCACTATTCACTCACGAGCTTCACTATTCATTCACGAGCTTTATTCAAGAATAAAAATTAATGGAATTCGTAAGACGGATGTTAGCAAAGTTAGAAGAAGATCCTGAAATTTGTATACACATCCACTTTACTGACGAGTGTTATGTCCATCTGTCTACGAAAATTAATAAGTGAAACTTTCGTAACTGGGGAAGTCATGTTGGCGCTCCAATTGAGCTTTCACGTAGTGTTGCTAAATTCAACAGTTGGGTCGCTGTTGGGTGGTATGGTGTAGTTGGACCCTACTTCTTTGAGAATGAAACTGGAAAAGCAGTAATGGTAACGCGAAAGTCATATCGTCAGATGCTACAAGATTTCTCTAACTACAACTACTGTAATGAGTTTGTCCCGTAAAAGAAATAACTACATTATCCCAGATTCACTGTTGTTTCAGCAGGATGGAACACCTCCACACACTGCTTGTGAAACTCGCAACATTTTTTTGAGGAAGCATTTTTCCGCGCGACTTATCTCCCTTCACGAGCCAGTGGAATGGCCTTCATACTCACTTGACCTAACACTCCCTCACTTTATTTGTGGAATTACATAAAAGACAGGATCTCTTCTACCAAACTTAAGACACTTGAAGACCTAAAAACCAAAATCTAAATTACATAAAAAACAAAAAATGTTTGAATATCGTGTTAAAAAAACAAAAATGGTGATTACACTTCACACATTGTTTAAGATTAATAATTTCCCATATTTTACGTATCTATTTCGTTTGTGTATCTATCATAAATTGTGTATCTATCATAAATTTCTTTATTTTTAGCTTAGAACATTTATTTAGAAATAAGGACAATTTGGGGGGCAGGGGAGGCAGTTAATATAACAACCATTATGTACTAAAAATTAAACGCCCATTATTTCAGATATTTTTTTTTGTGGAGATCAACATGATGAAAAATTACTGGGAGGGAAAATTTTCATTTTTTTTTCACCAAATTTTTCTTCATTCTGAGTGTTGCCAGATGTTAGGGAATTTTTTACGCTAAAATTATTACAAATTAAATTATTGCCTACGCTCGTATAAAGAGCAGTTGCCCTCTATTACTTTTAGCTTTAAAATAAAACAGATGGCCATTACCAAATTTTTTTATTTTATTCAAGGTGTATATATATATATATATATATATATATATATATATATATAAAATTTATCCCCTACCAGAGTTTGAGTCCTGGTGGGGGATAACTTTTGTAGTATATACAAAAATGCTCGGTCATGCGTTTATGCCGTGTGTATATATATATATATATATATATATATATATATCCAAAACTACAATAAACACATTTTTGCTACGTTGGTCTGGGCCCTTCGAAAATTAACGCTGACTAAAGATTACTGTTAACGAAACACGTTTTGAAATACTGATTTAAAAGTGTGTCTATTTTATGATGGGATTTAACGTTAGCAATCGTCGTCGTTGAGGGTTCGAAGCTTAAAAAATAGTGAACGTCGTCATATGAATATATTGAAGACAAAAGCTGTGAATGCAAGTTTGCAAATGAGCGAATGCAATGCCTGAGTCATGTAATCACTCAATTTCAAACTTTGAGGCTACTGTACGTAGAATCTCAAAATGGACAATAATGAATCGTCTAATATGCGTTCGTAATTATACTTTGTTTGAACGATCAATTTGAACGATCAATTTGAACGATCAATTTGAACGATCAATTCGTAAAACCAAAAGCATGATGGTTAATTTCTCGTGTGACCCCAAAGCGTTTTTTATTAGTGATTTTAGAGGGTGACTTTCAAAAAAGTGACCAAGTGAAAATTATAAGGAGAATTATGTAGAATGTAGAATGTAGAAATAAAAATCAGCAAAGGTGATACAGGTGAGGGTGATAAATAAAGATGATAATAATAAGAAAAATAATAAAGGTGAAGAAATAAAAATGTTTACCTTTGTGAGTAAAGAATACCTCATCAAACTGACATAAATGAGCGAAGGAATGAATGTTCAACTCACATTGGTGAAAAAGTTACAGGAGGCGAAAAAGAATGAATCTGAAGGGCTTCAATGAGACACTATAAAACTTTGGATGAGGCCCCCTTTGTCTCATCCGACGGTATTAGGAGTATTGTAATCCATTTATAAAAAATGTTTTGTTAGCTTCCGCTCAAATTGTTCATTCTGACTAAGGTCAAGCTTTTCACTCCATCTTAGACCTACAGTTTAATGTGGAATCCGAACCACGCCCTACCAGCAGCCCAACCTCTTAACCACTAGGCCACCTAGGATACCCATTTATCTACCACCCATTTTCTTTTATCGTGTGGAAGGATGAGCAGCTGGGTTTTTGCTGCGCGCCGACTGTCGTCACCGGGTCTCGATCCTGGGGCCGATGGATTCGTAGTCAGCGACGCTAACCACTACAACACTGATTAAATAACACCGATTAATTAACACCGATTAATTAACCACAACATTAATTAACACTAATGCTATATGGACCACAAACCAAGAGTGTAGAATAATCTCTCTCTCTCTCTCTCTCTCTCTCCGAGTGGACCGAAAGGTTCTTGAGGTTTCTTCTTGTCTCTCTCTCTCTCTCTCTCTCTCTCTCTCTCTCTCTCTCTCTCTCTCTCTCTCTCTTCATCCCCCTGAGTGGACCGAAAGGTCTTTAGGCCCTTGAGGTCAATTCTCTGGTTCGGCCGCACCTGGAGTATGCTGTGCAGTTCTGGTCGCCCACCCTCAGGAAAGCTATTGAGAGGCTGGAGCGAATGCAGGCGAGGGCCAAAAAGTTAATCCCTTCCGTTAGGCATATGGGCTACAATCGACGCTTACGCGCCCTGAATTTGTTTTCGCTGGAAACTCGGAGGCTGCGCGGTCAACTGATCGAGGTTTTCAAGTTCTTACGCGGGTTCAACAATGTCGATTTTAGAAGCATGTTTAGTTTAAATGATAACCCAACTCGCAACAATGGTTGGAAGTTGGATTTGAAACGGTTTATGACTAGTGTGTGTGGGAATTACTTTACGTATAAGATCTGTGACACGTGGAACAGGTTACCTTCAGAATTTGTGAACAGTTCCTCTGTGGATCACTTCAAGAAAAGGTTAGACCGAATCTTGCACACTATTTGAGGGTGTAGAAAATTTTCCCTGGCACCCGTTGCCATTGGTACCTCCTCGGTATGGGCCGCAAGGCCTTTTGAGGTACTTCTTTTCCTTGTAACTCCTTGTAACTCCTTGAGGTTTATTCTTGTCCTTCTCTCTCTCTCTCTCTCAGAGGTACTTCTTTTCCTTGTAACTCTCTCTCTCTCTCTCTCTCTCTCTCTCTCTCTCTCTCTCTCTCTCTCTCTCTGAGTGGACCGAAAGGTCTTTAGGTCTTTTAGGTTTCCTCTCTTAGTTTTTTCAATGAATATTTTATCCGTCGCGACTTGTTTGAGCCATCTAATTTTCCACTTCGCTTCACCTCTCTATTCCGTTGTTGAGGAGGTACATAAATATTTTTAGATTTTATTTCCTTTTAAAGAGAATGGGAATGAGTGGGGACCGAAGACGAGACTAAGTAGGAAAGAGGAAGACTATATATTAAATACCATTGTTTTACTGCCATACTATTACATAACGGGGTATTAACAAGAGACTTATTCGCGCAAACATTGCAGTGTATGAAATACATGAAAAATTCAAACTTTTTTTAATAAAGCAAATCGCATGCGGTGGATTAACTTTAAGCTTATTTTGTAAAAAAGCATAAACTGAATGAGATTTTCTGCGTATGTCAAACAGCGAAAACTATTTTTATTAAATGCAAAATATATATTTATTTTATATATATATATAAATTACGCATGTACATAATATGTAAATATTTAAATATATTTCAATCGTGCGCACCAAAAATATTTAGATATAAACATTCAAAATAAATTCTCTTTTGAAGGGATAAAAAATTGGCGGGAGTTTATCGCCAAAGAATGTAGACAATTGAATAACTGAAATTCTCTTCAGAAAATTTCGTTTGAGGCAGTGGTCTATATATACGGTCATTGCGGTCGGCGGCGATGTTGTCTCCAAAGAAGAAGGAGAGCTAGGAATCAAGAACAGAATGTCAAAAATGTTATGAGAAAATGCCACGACATTAATACCATGCAGAAATCAAAATGTAAATAATTAAAACAAATTTTAAAACCAGAAAAATATAGAATTTATCAGCATGATTTTTTTTTTTTTTTTAAGATTTTGTAGAGGTAAAATTTTTGTAAAATTAGCGTTTTATTTTTATATAAAATATACAAGGTTAGTCAAAGGGTCTGTACTTTTTTTTTTTTTTTTTGGTTTAGTATCACGTCTCTGGTCTCTAATTTAATTCCTCAGCATCACGAGTTAATTGAACCTTTTCCTGATGTGTGTGTGTATACAGTACTTGTCTCCATCATCCATTACTTGCCATTATACCCTGGAAGTAACAAAGAAAAATGTTCCTGAGGAGGGAATTCTGTGGTTCTACACACACACACACACGAATGAAGGCCCTATAATAAATGTAATTAATAATTGAAATAATTTAATGTTTTTGCTAATTGTCCAGTAATTTAATTTTTTGATTTAGGGGTCACCAGTTCTTTCGATTAAAACAAAATAAAAGGAAAAAATAGATTGAACTGCTTTTTCCCTTCAACAAAACATCAAGTAAATGTCTACAGTCAGTGATCAACATTACAATTGATCGAATGGCTGAAATTGAATTCAGAGAACGACACATACACAATATATAAATGAAAATGAAATGAAGTTCTTAATTGAATTATGATTACGCGCCAATGAATAACTGGACCTTTAATTAAAAGGATGATTATAGGTCAAGGTGGTGGCTTACTAGATTGAGTGAACATCTCGCGAGAGTTGCGCAGCTTGATTGGGGATTGGCAGTAATTCGCTTATCGAGTGCGATGCCGTGACATCATCATCATCATCTCGTTGGTGAGGCGTTGCCCCAGTGCTGCTGTCTCTGGTTAAGAACAATGAGCGCCTTGTCTGAAAGAGTAGAGACAATCGAGGGAACAAGGAATTTTTGCGAAGGCATAAGAAGTATCTTCAAAAGAATGCCTCAAAGCGTCGCTGAAGAAGTGCCTGACGCGTGTCACTATATATATATATATATATAACACATAAGCACGCGTGGTCCCAGGTTCGAATTCTGGTGAGGTAATTTGATTTAATATAGAGGGGGTTGACAAAAGTAAATATGCACTACGATGATTGTTCTCAAAAGCAAATGGTAGGCAAAGCTCATCATAGGAATTTTCATTGTTGACTATAATATATTATTATTTACTTTTAGGTAGGGAATGCTGCGAAATTAACAATAGACGAGAGGGTGAGCAAAAGGTTATGAACCCCTGGTCTAGAAGACATAAAGTAAGACCGATGAATAGCTTGGACAATTAGATTGTCCGAATTTTTAATTCTTCGTACTTGACTGTTTTAAGCACGTCTTGTGTCGTAACGACATTATTGAAATAGAAATAAAAATGGTCATAACGATAAGGAGTCATAAGTAATTGAAAGAAAGACCAAGGTGATTTTGGAAGGGTTTTAATTTCACGTGAAAATTAAATCTTTAAAATGAAAATATAGAAAAACGAATTAAATCCGACACTCTCTCTCTCTCTCTCTCTCTCTCTCTCTCTAGAGAGAGAGAGAGAGAGAGAGAAAAACGAGGTGTTGTTTTGACCACCACAGAACCTGATTTATGTTCAGTAATTAGTCTGTCTGACGGTAAAAAGAAAAAAAATAGCTTTAGGACCTTTTTTTTTTTTATTTTGAGCTTGTAAAGTTTAATGTAAACATTTGACATCGGTGTAACTTGTTATATATCAAGAGCTGAGGAAGGTCCTCGGAAAGAAAATTTTTTGGTTTAAATTCTTTTTCTTGGGGGGGGGGGGGGACCGGAGTTTATTTATAGTGAAGTTGAGATTTGACCAATAGAAGGTAAGTAGTGTTTGTAAGAATGACGGCATGTAATGAAAATGTTTTTGATAGGTCATATTCAGATATTGAAAGGGAGGAGTTTCTTTAATCCTAAGGTGTTACGTAGAGATAATAGTCAGTTGTAGCCCTTGAACTCCAACGATGAAGTGTAGTTTAATCGGTTTTGAAAGTTGTGGCACCGATTGATGCTTTAAATCGACTTTAATGTGTTTCCGTTTTCCGAGTAATTTGAATCTCATTGTTTCACTGTTTCATATTTCATATTTTGTTTCAAGAGTTTAAGTTATGGCTTGGACCTCATTCTGTAAATAAGGTGGCAGTTGGCAAGAAAAGAACTTTGTTGAAAATAATACCCGAAAGTGTCCGGCAATTTCTGGGGTTTAATTCTGTTTACATGTCCAAATTATAAATTATAAACTTGTTGAGTTTATTGTTTCTATCTCGGGAAATGATTTTAAAATGTTTGTGTTGGACAACTTTGGGTAATTTTTTCCCTGATGAAATCTGAGGAGTTCTGACGTACGCGCCCAATCCGTATATTTATTTATGGTATTGAACGCCCGTTCTCTGACTTTTAATTTTATCTCTTATTTTCGTCAGGATTATTCGGCCTACCCAGGACGGATGGCCCTTTAAATTGATAGGTAGGTTCCTTCGGCTTTCCACAAGCCTACTTGAACGTTAATTTTCCCCAGCTAACAAGAGGGGTCTATCACAAGGTATTTAAAACAACACACGCCCTCTTATAAATTTTATTAAATGTTACTTGACACAGTACATGCATTTAATATTTTATTTTGTATTACATCTATAAAATTTCAGACAATACAATAATCTTAACGTCAAAGACAAAGTTCACAGTGATTGACTTCAAATCGTTAAATTGATCAACAATGATAAATCTAAAGAAAAGATTAACAGTTATCGGAATTTCAATAATTTATAGATCGAGGGGTTTTATGTTTTAGTGCAACAAAAAATACATAACAATAAATGAAGTGGTCGGAATTCGACCCAGATATTCAAAGGATAAATTTACAGTACTTACTAAAGAGTAGGAGACAACTTTCTCCCACTTGTGCTGCGTACGGACCGTAGATTTACGGCCGCTACAAAGCTTGCAAACTCTACAATGTTAACTACCGGGACTTCTTTCTGAACCCAAATGGACGGATTCAGGAAATTAGGGCCCAGACGTACCCTATTTCTTATTTAAGTGGAGCTAAATTTACTTAAGAGACCGTTCACAAAACTCTTGGTCCGTTGGTTAACATTAATTAAGTTACAATCAAATTCTCGGTTAAGGTCGCTAACCTTCAAGTGAATATTCTCAAATTTCCGCGTAAACGAATTTCATGAACTATAAGTTCTTAATTCTTTTTACTTTAGTGACAATTGATTCTTTCAGTTTTAAGTTTTCTTACTTTTACGCGCCGATTTCCGCGTAAGCTAATGACATGGTACACTTTCCGTTTTAAAGTTTATTACGCCACAAGTCTACAGGGTGTTTGTTTAACCACAGTTAACTTCAAGGAGGAACGACTACAACTGACTTAACAATTTTGGAATTTACTTTTCAAATTTGAAGGACCCCGCCTTCCAATATTCTGCAAACCTATCAAATCATTTATTTTCCTAAGATCGTCCCTACAGAAGGCTATTACCCATACAAGAGAGAAAGAAGGCGTCTTCACTACGTTTCCCAGGATCCTGGGCCCCCTGATTGGAGCTGGACCTGATTTCCGAGTATAGACCCCTCCTTCTTCCCACGAAATACATTTAAAGACCGTTAACAGATTCGAAGCCCTAAGTTTATGACCCCCTCGTGGTTCAACTTTGTTGGCGTCTTCGAGTCTGCGTTATAAAAGTCACAACCTCATTTGAAAGCGAAACTAACCATTTGTACATTTGGAACCTTTAGTTGTAAATCTCCGCGGCCAAGCGGTTTTGGGTTCCTCTTCCCCTGAGAACCACTTAAATAGAACGTCCGTTCTATTTTGAAAACATCTTTAACTTATGCCTTTATGAATATTCATAACCCAAAACGCTTGGCTTTTTGCGAACAAAATAAAAATCTTAAAACTAACATTTCTGCATGCCAATTGCATGGTTACGACATCCCTCCCCTCCTTTAATTTTGCACTCCGATGCAAACTTTCTTAACTAGGGTCGGGTATTATCACTTTACTCACAAAAACTTTCCATTTACTTGTCCCCTTGGTTGGGACACTATCACTGATAGATTTTATTTGTCCCTTTATTGGGACACCAACACTGACACACTTAATTTTAGTCATCCTCGGGTTCCTCGTAGTGTACTCGAGGTCGGGGCCTAAGAGCATACTGACGCTCAAACGGTGGCCCTGGGAAAGCAGCCTGTCTGCTTTCTCCGGGGGACCCTATTCCCATAAGGTCCCCGCGAGGAGGTAGTTCGGAAGCACCTGGCGGCTCCTGCTCGCCACTCGGTCCTGCCAGGGGGCAGGAGGTGCACTCCGGTTCACCTCCACGGGTCGATGTTCCTCCGTTCCCTGGGCGAAGCTCTCGGGGAGGAAGTAGCTCGGAGGCGCCCGGCGGATCCCATTCCGCCACTCGGTCCTGCCAGTGGGCAAGAAGCGCCCTCCGGTTCACCTCCCCTAGTCGATGTTTCTCCCTGTCCTGGGCGAAGCTCTCCGCGAGGAAGTAGTTCGGAAGCGCCCGGCGGTCCTCGTTCCGCCGCTCGGTCCTGCCAGGGGGCGGGAGGCGCCTTCCGGTTCACTTCCCCGTGTTGATGTTTCTCCCTGTCCTGGGCGAAGCTCTCCGTGAGGAAGTAGTTCGGAAGCGCCCGGCGGTCCTCGTTCCGCCGCTCGGTCCTGCCAGGGGGCGGGAGGCGCCTTCCGGTTCACTTCCCCGTGTTGATGTTTCTCCGGTGTCGAGGGCGAAGCTCCCGAGAGGAGGGGCGGTGGCCCTTCCCCCATCTCATCCCCTGCGTCGTCCGCCCCGCCTTGTCGCTCAACGTCCCATGGGGCATCGATGCTGCGGCGGATGCGGTCTCGATGGATCACTATCTGATGTCCAGTGATCATGTGACGCAGGAGATAAGTGACTGGAGTCTTCTGTTCCTGATGATGATGTAGGGACCCTCGTACCGGGGCTCCAACTTGCCTCTGCCCGGTCGCGGGTAATCAATGTACACCAAGCCATGGGGCGCCTTCTCTTCGAACGGCTTCAATTCCTTGATTCCGTTAGCCTTCTCGTATCTCCGCATGAACTCTTCCACTCGGCGGTAGATTTCTCTGACTCCTCTTTCGGTCTTCGGCGTATTCCTCTGGGTTGTACGGGCTCCCGCACGCCTCCTGTGGCATGCGAAATAGCTTTGAAGGTACGTTGGGGGCTCGCCCGTACATCAAGAAGAATGGAGAATACCCCGTGGCTCGATGCACTCTGATGTTCAAGGACAATTCCACGGTGTCGAGGATTTTATCCCAGTCTCGTCCCGTTTCTTTACAAAGTATGCAGAGTTTGATGCATAACTCTTTATTCCGACGTTCGACCTCCCCGTTGCTTTGGGGCTGGTATGCGGCGGTCCTGGTGTCGTACTCCCAAACCCTGAAGAGCTCCTGCAAGGTAGAGTTCCAGAACTCCTTGCCTTGGTCGGATACTACTGCTGAAGGGGCACCCAGTTTGCACCGTATCAAACGATGGCACTTGTCCGCCACCTCCCGGGCCGTCTTGTCCTTTATTGCTGCCAGTATGGTGAATTTGCTGAAACTATCCACACACGTGAGGATATAATGGCTGCCTTCCACGGTCGGAGGAAGGGGACCAACTAAGTCCACGTGCAGAAGTTCCCAAGGACTGTGGCCTCGCACACAAGGCATTGTTTCCACAGTCACTTTCCGCGTCCATTTGTTCCGCGCGCACGTGTCGCACGCTTGGACTACCTGCTGTACCTGTTGAACCATACCTGGCCAAAATAAAGGTCCCGTAGGATTTCTGTAGTTCCGGCAGCTCCCGGATGCATGCTCCCGACGTCAGTGTGGGCTTTCCAAATGAGCTGCTCTCTCAACTTTTTAGGAACTACGATGACCTCTCTTCCGTTCGCATCGATGTAAACCAGCAGGTTCCTCACTAGTTTGACTCTCGACGGCTGGATGGGCTTGGTTACGGACCAGCTGAAAGCCTTTCCTTCTTCGATGGCTGCTCGAATTGCCGCTATTTCAACGTCCTTCTACTGTTGTTTGCCGATTACCTTGCGATCAATGATCGCTTTGTTCGGATATTGCGTTCACAAACTCCTTCGTCACTCCAGGCGGGCGGGACAACCAATCGGCCACTCTGTTGAGTTTGCCTTTCACGTACTCGATGAGAACGTCGCAGTCTTGCAATGTCATAACCGAACGCTCTAGTCTTCCATTTGGGCTCTCGGTGTCCTTCCCTCAGAAGCCACTTCAACGGCTTATGGTCAGAACGGACGATGACTCTCTGCCCAAATATAACATTGCTTCAATTCCTTTCTGTTGGTTGGCCTCTTCTTTGGATTGTTGGGGCTTCACCCCGTTCCTGGTGACCACATGGCCTAATTACCCCACCTGGGACTGTAATAACTGTCATTTTTCCAACTTTACCTTTAAGTTGGCGTGCGTAGGCTATCCAAGGCTCGTTGTACCCTCTCGTCATGTCCTTCTAAAACCTTCCAAGGACAATGAGGTCATCTAAGTAATCTGTACTTCCTTGTCCAGTTGCTTCGGCAAAATAAAATTCATTACTCTTTGGAACACTGGTGGACTATTGGACAATCCAAACGGGACCACCCTGAACTCGAAATGACCGCTTCCCGTGGGGAAGGCAGTTTTCGAGATGCTATCGTCGTGAATGGCCAACTGCCATTCTCCCGAGCGTAAATCCCTGCTCGAGAAGTAATGAGTCCCGTGCAACTTGGCCAAGGTTTCCTCAATGATGGGTACTTATTTAGTCATCCTCAATGATGGGTACTTATTTTTTCCTTGCTGCCATTGACGTCCCAAGGTCTATAGTCTACACAAAGCCTCAGGGCCCTACGCTTCTTTTCTTCAATCGCTTCCCCTTTGGATTCCTGTGGTCACTCTTCGTTCCTAGTGATCACTGGTCCTGGTACTCTACCGGTGACGGTAGTAGTTAATCTTTTCTTTCCCTCGTCGGTCTTCTTCCCTTTGAGAGCGACGGACATCGGTGAACATGCGTCTTGAGGTGTTTTCAATCTCTTCTTAGTCACTTGTGGAAATTTGACTCTTTCTCACCGTGACACTTGTTCCATTTTTTTCGTTTCGGGCGAGGAATCAAACGGCTGTTCCGACGAACCTCCCCGTTCTCGTTGCCTCAACCACCATGCCGATGTCATCTTATTTCACGGTAATACTCTTTAGTCGTCACTTTATTTCTCAAGATACTTTACCGCCTCCTTGGAAAGGTTAACTTCCCGTTGAGATTTCCGCTCTGTGATACTTGCAAACCACGCTGAGCCTCACTGCACATTCATTGCAGCGTAGAGTAAACGTCCAGGGGAAACCATACCCCAAATTTTCTTCTTCGTCTATTCCCTTTTCCTTTAACTTCTTTGGGGATTCTGCTCGACAACTTTTCCAAGTATCCTCGAGCCTCACCGCATATCCCATGCAGTGGAGAATAGACGTCCAGGGGAACTCATATCCCCAATTTTCCACTGTCTATTCCCATATCATTTAACTTCCCTTTGGAATTCTGCTCGACACTTCTCCAAGTATCCTCGAGCCTCACTGCATATCCCATGCGGAGAATAGACGTCCAGGGGAACCCATATCCCCATTTTTCACGATTACCAATGGAAACGACCAGGTGGAACGGCTATGCTGTATCACTCCTTGATCCAGCATTTCTGCTATTTGTCGCTTTACCTCCTCCTCGTGTGTAATAGGTACCCTGTAGGGTCGCCTAAAGATGGGAGGATGGTCCTGGGTTTCCAACTTCATTGGCATCAGGTTATCATAACCCAATGGCTCGCCACCCAGTAAGAAGACATCTGAATAATCCCTTAGCCACTCTTCGACGATTTTCCTTTCTTTGTCGGAAAAGGATTTCCAACCAAGGACATGGACTTGAGGCTTGTCACTCGTTCTTCGAAGTCCTTCTTCAATTGCTTGACTTCCTTTCACCGTGACATTCGTTCCAATTTGGGGTGAGCGTCGACTACCCTCCCAATTAGCTCTGCCTCCGTCACTATGCCCACGACGTCTCTTTTTCGCCAAGGTATTCTTCGTCATCCTGATTGATCATCAGTAACCTTCTTCCTCTGTGGGATCCTGCTCGGTAACATTTTTTAAGTTTCCCCGAGCTTCACTGCACATTCATTGCAGCGTAGAGTAGACGTCCCAGGGGAACTATCCCCGGTCTCTGACTTCACTCGTCAGAATCACGGCGGCCACCTTTAGTGTTTCGTGCGGGATTGCCTCTACCAGAGTCACCCTCGCACTTTACTGTCTACTCCCTTTACTTGGATGGTTACTGTTTCATTCAGTGACTGTCCTCTTCTGGTGGTCTACCTGGGCTTCGTACCTTTGTTTCGTCTTCATGTCCTCCGAAACAATACGCCTATAGTCAAGTCTTGCTGAGCCTCTGGAATTATACAAACACAAAAGAATTCTTCAACCCCCCTTCCCATAGTCAAACTTACTTCTACTCCTCTTACATGAGTGGGCGGGGCAGGTGCAACTGAGAAGTTGGCCACTGTCCAATGAAGGCTCCCGATGTTCTTGTGCATAGCTTATGTCAATGTGACGGAAGCTCCACCATCGCTCAGCGCGGTGGAAGCTTGTTGAGCGACGAGTACTGGTAGGGTGATCAGTCCTAGCCGACGGACTCGCCGCTACTTCCTCTGAAGCTATTCGGGAGGCTTCTCCTTCCAATCCTGTCGAAGGTTTGCTCGAGGCACGCCTCTTCCCAATTTCGCATTTGCTGACAAATCTTGCACTGGCTCCGGCCACTTTCTTCCATTGTTTCCTCTTTGGAGTCTCTGTCTTCATTTGACTTGGTTTGTTTTCTCTTCTGGTTTCTCATGGGGTTGTAGTCACATTCTTGAGTTGTGTTATTCCTCCTGTGACCAGTGTCACAGTTCTTCCTTCTGGGCTCTCCTCTCTTGCTGGACTTGTCTCCGTCGTTCACCTCCACATCCTGCTGTTGTCCTCCTTGTGGCTGTTCTTTCTTCTGAATCTTGTGAGTTGTAGTCCCAGGATGTGGGAGGATTTTGCAGTTTCTGCAGTCTTCGGCTTCTGTCATGTGGCGTTTCTTCTCTTAGGACCTCTTCATCTCTCAGTCCTAAGCTTGGTTGTTTACCGAAAACTGGGTTGATTCCATCCAATAGTTCCCGAAAGGATGTTCCTTTGATGCAATTACAAGCATACTCCGGCATAACGGTCTTCAACGCGTCCTTAGGTATGCCCACTTTAATATGTCTCCTTGTGGGATTAGCCTGAACCAAGGCATTACCTGCACTTAATATTCTTGTGGCAATTGGGTTGACTGTCTCACCTTGTTCCTTCCTGACGGCGTTTGGGCTGGTTCCTGGGTTCTCTTGTGCCCGTTCGCCCACAAACTTCGGCGAACTTCCTTCCAAGGTGTGTCCAAAAGTCGTTTGCTCAGGACCCCTTACTGCCTGTTCACGTTGCAAAGGTAAGCTAGTACTCTTTAATACCTGTACGACGGTTTTTATATTCTGCTGCCGGTCTTCGTCGGTGCGGTGTTTCTCGTCTCTTGTGGTGTGTGCACTTCTGCAAGGATTCTTTGGGATGTCCTCTGGGTTCTCTGGTCTCCACCCAATCCTTTCTTGCCTCGCAAGTTCTTCTGTACTGGGAGGAACTAGAGAGATTCTTCGGGGACGAACCCCCGATCTTCGGTTGTCCAAATACTCCCATCGCGGAATAATCATTACAAGGTCTTCCAGTTTCGACCTTCTTCGATTTATTTCTCCCTTAATTCCTTTATTAACCGAATAATTTTGGCCAAATTTATGCTTTTTAAATTTTCCAAACTTTCTGTACTTATTTCGTTTAAGTTCGTTGTTTCGGAATCACTCATGTCACTTACGCTTTCCTCATTCGTTATTTCTACGCTCTTTACCGACATTGCGAAAGTTATTTGTTTGTTTAAAAAAAACCTTTAAAACTTTAATCACTGTTAACGACCCTTCTTACTGTTCTCAATTATTTTACCGAATTATTGTTGCAATAATTCATATAATTGCTGTTACAATTATTTCATATAATTGCTGTTACAATTATTTCATAAAATCACGTTACAACTTCATATACTTGCTTTATTGTTACGCAAATTTATTTTAACAAAACGTTACACTCTTGCGATAAATACCTTGAAATAGAATCCCACTTCTGACACCAAATGACGTACGCGCCCAATCCGTATATTTTATTTATGGTATTGAACGCCCGTTCTCTACTTTTAATTTTATCTCTTATTTTCGTTCAGGATTATTCGGCCTACCCAAGACGGATGGCCCTTTAAATTGATAGGCTAGGTTCCTTCGGCTTTCCACAAGCCTACTTGAACGTTAATTTTCCCCAGCTAACAAGAGGGGTCTATCACAAGGTATTTAAAACAACACACGCCCTCTTATAAATTTTATTAAATGTTACTTGACACAGTACATGCATTTAATATTTTATTTTGTATTACATCTATAAAATTTCAGACAATACAATAATCTTAACGTCAAAGACAAAGTTCACAGTGATTGACTTCAAATCGTTAAATTGATCAACAATGATAAATCTAAAGAAAAGATTAACAGTTATCGGAATTTCAATAATTTATAGATCGAGGGGTTTTATGTTTTAGTGCAACAAAAAAATAACAATAAATGAAGTGGTCGGAATTCGACCCAGATATTCAAAGTAAATTTACAGTACTTACTAAGAGTAGGAGACAACTTTCTCCCACTTGTGCTGCGTACGGACCGTAGATTTACGGCCGCTACAAAGCTTGCAACTCTACAATGTTAACTACGGGACTTCTTTCTGAACCCAAATGGACGGATTCAGGAAATTAGGGCCCAGACGTACCCTATTTCTTATTTAAGTGGAGCTAAATTTACTTAAGAGACCGTTCACAAAACTCTTGGTCCGTTGGTTAACATTAATTAAGTTACAATCAAATTCTCGGTTAAGGTCGCTAACCTTCAAGTGAATATTCTCAAATTTCCGCGTAAACGAATTTCATGAACTATAAGTTCTTAATTTTTACTTTAGTGACAATTGATTCTTTCAGTTTTAAGTTTTCTTACTTTTACGCGCCGATTTCCGCGTAAGCTAATGACATGGTATACTTTCCGTTTTAAAGTTTATTACGCCACAAGTCTACAGGGTGTTTGTTTAACCACAGTTAACTTCAAGGAGGAACGACTACAACTGACTTAACAATTTTGGAATTTACTTTTCAAATTTGAAGGACCCCGCCTTCCAATATTCTGCAAACCTATCAAATCATTTATTTTCCTAAGATCGTCCCTCCAGAAGGCTATTACCCATACAAGAGAAAGAAGGCGTCTTCACTACGTTTCCCAGGATCCTGGGCCCCCTGATTGGAGCTGGACCTGATTTCCGAGTATAGACCCCTCCTTCTTCCCACGAAATACATTTAAAGACCGTTAACAGATTCGAAGCCCTAAGTTTATGACCCCCTCGTGGTTCAACTTTGTTGGCGTCTTCGAGTCTGCGTTATAAAAGTCACAACCTCATTTGAAAGCGAAACTAACCATTTGTACATTTGGAACCTTTAGTTGTAAATCTCCGCGGCCAAGCGGTTTTGGGTTTCCTCTTCCCCTGAGAACCACTTAAATAGAACGTCCGTTCTATTTTTGAAAACATCTTTAACTTATGCCTTTATGAATATTCATAACCCAAAACGCTTGGCTTTTTGCGAACAAAATAAAAATCTTAAAACTAACATTTCTGCATGCCAATTGCATGGTTACGACATCCCTCCCCTCCTTTAATTTTGCACTCCGATGCAAACTTTCTTAACTAGGGTCGGGTATTATCACTTTACTCACAAAAACTTTCCATTTACTTGTCCCCTTTGGTTGGGACACTATCACTGATAGATTTTATTTGTCTTTATTGGGACACCAACACTGACACACTTAATTTAGTCATCCTCGGGTTCCTCGTAGTGTACTCGAGGTCGGGGCCTAAGAGCATACTGACGCTCAAACGGTGGCCCTGGGAAAGCAGCCTGTCTGCTTTCTCCGGGGGACCCTATTCCCATAAGGTCCCCGCGAGGAGGGTAGTTCGGAAGCACCTGGCGGCTCCTGCTCGCCACTCGGTCCTGCCAGGGGGCAGGAGGTGCACTCCGGTTCACCTCCACGGGTCGATGTTCCTCCGTTCCCTGGGCGAAGCTCTCGGGGAGGAAGTAGCTCGGAGGCGCCCGGCGGATCCCATTCCGCCGCTCGGTCCTGCCAGTGGGCAAGAAGCGCCCTCCGGTTCACCTCCCCTAGTCGATGTTTCTCCCTGTCCTGGGCGAAGCTCTCCGCGAGGAAGTAGTTCGGAAGCGCCCGGCGGTCCTCGTTCCGCCGCTCGGTCCTGCCAGGGGGCGGGAGGCGCCTTCCGGTTCACTTCCCCGTGTTGATGTTTCTCCCTGTCCTGGGCGAAGCTCTCCGTGAGGAAGTAGTTCGGAAGCGCCCGGCGGTCCTCGTTCCGCCGCTCGGTCCTGCCAGGGGGCGGGAGGCGCCTTCCGGTTCACTTCCCCGTGTTGATGTTTCTCCGGTGTCGAGGGCGAAGCTCCCGAGAGGAGGGGCGGTGGCCCTTCCCCCATCTCATCCCCTGCGTCGTCCGCCCCGCCTTGTCGCTCAACGTCCCATGGGGCATCGATGCTGCGGCGGATGCGGTCTCGATGGATCACTATCTGATGTCCAGTGATCATGTGACGCAGGAGATAAGTGACTGGAGTCTTCTGTTCCTGATGATGATGTAGGGACCCTCGTACCGGGGCTCCAACTTGCCTCTGCCCGGTCGCGGGTAATCAATGTACACCAAGCCATGGGGCGCCTTCTCTTCGAACGGCTTCAATTCCTTGATTCCGTTAGCCTTCTCGTATCTCCGCATGAACTCTTCCACTCGGCGGTAGATTTCTCTGACTCCTCTTTCGGTCTTCGGCGTATTCCTCTGGGTTGTACGGGCTCCCGCACGCCTCCTGTGGCATGCGAAATAGCTTTGAAGGTACGTTGGGGGCTCGCCCGTACATCAAGAAGAATGGAGAATACCCCGTGGCTCGATGCACTCTGATGTTCAAGGACAATTCCACGGTGTCGAGGATTTTATCCCAGTCTCGTCCCGTTTCTTTACAAAGTATGCAGAGTTTGATGCATAACTCTTTATTCCGACGTTCGACCTCCCCGTTGCTTTGGGGCTGGTATGCGGCGGTCCTGGTGTCGTACTCCCAAACCCTGAAGAGCTCCTGCAAGGTAGAGTTCCAGAACTCCTTGCCTTGGTCGGATACTACTGCTGAAGGGGCACCCAGTTTGCACCGTATCAAACGATGGCACTTGTCCGCCACCTCCCGGGCCGTCTTGTCCTTTATTGCTGCCAGTATGGTGAATTTGCTGAAACTATCCACACATGTGAGGATATAATGGCTGCCTTCCACGGTCGGAGGAAGGGGACCAACTAAGTCCACGTGCAGAAGTTCCCAAGGACTGTGGCCTCGCACACAAGGCATTGTTTCCACAGTCACTTTCCGCGTCCATTTGTTCCGCGCGCACGTGTCGCACGCTTGGACTACCTGCTGTACCTGTTGAACCATACCTGGCCAAAATAAAGGTCCCGTAGGATTTCTGTAGTTCCGGCAGCTCCCGGATGCATGCTCCCGACGTCAGTGTGGGCTTTCCAAATGAGCTGCTCTCTCAACTTTTTAGGAACTACGATGACCTCTCTTCCGTTCGCATCGATGTAAACCAGCAGGTTCCTCACTAGTTTGACTCTCGACGGCTGGATGGGCTTGGTTACGGACCAGCTGAAAGCCTTTCCTTCTTCGATGGCTGCTCGAATTGCCGCTATTTCAACGTCCTTCTACTGTTGTTTGCCGATTACCTTGCGATCAATGATCGCTTTGTTCGGATTTGCGTTCACAAACTCCTTCGTCACTCCAGGCGGGCGGGACAACCAATCGGCCACTCTGTTGAGTTTGCCTTCACGTACTCGATGAGAACGTCGTAGTCTTGCAATGTCATAACCGAACGCTCTAGTCTTCCATTTGGGCTCTCGGTGTCCTTCCCTCAGAAGCCACTTCAACGGCTTATGGTCCGAACGGACGATGACTCTCTGCCCAAATATAACATTGCTTCAATTCCTTTCTGTTGGTTGGCCTCTTCTTTGGATTGTTGGGGCTTCACCCCGTTCCTGGTGACCACATGGCCTAATTACCCCACCTGGGACTGTAATAACTGTCATTTTTTAACTTTACCTTTAAGTTGGCGGTGCGTAGGCTATCCAAGGCTCGTTGTACCCTCTCGTCATGTCCTTCTAAAACCTTCCAAGGACAATGAGGTCATCTAAGTAATCTGTACTTCCTTGTCCAATTGCTTCGGCAAAATAAAATTCATTACTCTTTGGAACACTGGTGGACTTTGGACAATCCAAACGGGACCACCCTGAACTCGAAATGACCGCTTCCCGTGGGGAAGGCAGTTTTCGAGATGCTATCGTGTGAATGGCCAACTGCCATTCTCCCGAGCGTAAATCCCTGCTCGAGAAGTAATGAGTCCCGTGCAACTTGGCCAAGGTTTCCTCAATGATGGGTACTTATTTAGTCATCCTCAATGATGGGTACTTATTTTTTCCTTGCTGCCATTGACGTCCCAAGGTCTATAGTCTACACAAAGCCTCAGGGCCCTACGCTTCTTTTCTTCAATCGCTTCCCCTTTGGATTCCTGTGGTCACTCTTCGTTCCTAGTGATCACTGGTCCTGGTACTCTACCGGTGACGGTAGTAGTTAATCTTTTCTTTCCCTCGTCGGTCTTCTTCCCTTTGAGAGCGACGGACATCGGTACATGCGTCTTGAGGTGTTTTCAATCTCTTCTTAGTCACTTGTGGAAATTTGACTCTTTCTCACCGTGACACTTGTTCCATTTTTTCGTTTCGGCGGGCGAGGAATCAACGGCTGTTCCGACGAACCTCCCCGTTCTCGTTGCCTCAACCACCATGCCGATGTCATCTTATCTTCACGGTAATACTCTTTAGTCGTCACTTTATTTCTCAAGTACTTTACCGCCTCCTTGGAAAGGTTAACTTCCCGTTGAGATTTCCGCTCTGTGATACTTGCAAACCACGCTGAGCCTCACTGCACATTCATTGCAGCGTAGAGTAACGTCCAGGGGAAACCATACCCCAAATTTTCTTCTTCGTCTATTCCCTTTTCCTTTAACTTTTCTTTGGGGATTCTGCTCGACAACTTTCCAAGTATCCTCGAGCCTCACCGCATATCCCATGCAGTGGAGAATAGACGTCCAGGGGAACTCATATCCCCAATTTTCCACTGTCTATTCCCATATCATTTAACTTCCCTTTGGAATTCTGCTCGACAACTTCTCCAAGTATCCTCGAGCCTCACTGCATATCCTATGCAGCGGAGAATAGACGTCCAGGGGAACCCATATTCCCCATTTTTCACGATTACCAATGGAAACGACCAGGTGGAACGGCTATGCTGTATCACTCCTTGATCCAGCATTTCTGCTATTTGTCGCTTTACCTCCTCCTCGTGTGTAATAGGTACCCTGTAGGGTCGCCTAAAGATGGGAGGATGGTCCTGGGTTTCCAACTTCATTGGCATCAGGTTATCATAACCCAAGGCTCGCCACCCAGTAAGAAGACATCTGAATAATCCCTTAGCCACTCTTCGACGATTTTCCTTTCTTTGTCGGAAAAGGATTTCCAACCAAGGACATGGACTTGAGGCTTGTCACTCGTTCTTCGAAGTCCTTCTTCAATGCTTGACTTCCTTTCACCGTGACATTCGTTCCAATTTGGGGTGAGCGTCGACTACCCTCCCAATTAGCTCTGCCTCCGTCACTATGCCCACGACGTCTCTTTTTCGCCAAGGTATTCTTCGTCATCCTGATTGATCATCAGTAACCTCATCTTCCTCTGTGGGATCCTGCTCGGTAACATTTTTTAAGTTTCCCCGAGCTTCACTGCACATTCATTGCAGCGTAGAGTAGACGTCCCAGGGGAACTATCCCCTCTCTGACTTCACTCGTCAGAATCACGGCGGCCACCTTTAGTGTTTCGTGCGGGATTGCCTCTACCAGAGTCACCCTCGCACTTTACTGTCTACTCCCTTTACTTGGATGGTTACTGTTTCATTCAGTGACTGTCCTCTTCTGGTGGTCTACCTGGGCTTCGTACCTTTGTTTCGTCTTCATGTCCTCCGAAACAATACGCCTATAGTCAAGTCTTGCTGAGCCTCTGGAATTATACAAACACAAAAGAATTCTTCAACCCCCCTTCCCATAGTCAAACTTACTTCTACTCCTCTTACATGAGTGGGCGGGGCAGGTGCAACTGAGAAGTTGGCCACTGTCCAATGAAGGCTCCCGATGTTCTTGTGCATAGCTTATGTCAATGTGACGGAAGCTCCACCATCGCTCAGCGCGGTGGAAGCTTGTTGAGCGACGAGTACTGGTAGGGTGATCAGTCCTAGCCGACGGACTCGCCGCTACTTCCTCTGAAGCTATTCGGGAGGCTTCTCCTTCCAATCCTGTCGAAGGTTTGCTCGAGGGCACGCCTCTTCCCAATTTCGCATTTGCTGACAAATCTTGCACTGGCTCCGGCCACTTTCTTCCATTGTTTCCTCTTTGGAGTCTCTGTCTTCATTTGACTTGGTTTGTTTTCTCTTCTGGTTTCTCATGGGGTTGTAGTCACATTCTTGAGTTGTGTTATTCCTCCTGTGACCAGTGTCACAGTTCTTCCTTCTGGGCTCTCCTCTCTTGCTGGACTTGTCTCCGTCGTTCACCTCCACATCCTGCTGTTGTCCTCCTTTGTGGCTGTTCTTTCTTCTGAATCTTGTGAGTTGTAGTCCCAGGATGTGGGAGGATTTTGCAGTTTCTGCAGTCTTCGGCTTCTGTCATGTGGCGTTTCTTCTCTTAGGACCTCTTCATCTCTCAGTCCTAAGCTTGTTGTTTACCGAAAACTGGGTTGATTCCATCCAATAGTTCCGAAAGGATGTTCCTTTGATGCAATTACAAGCATACTCCGGCATAACGGTCTTCAACGCGTCCTTAGGTATGCCCACTTTAATATGTCCCTTGTGGGATTAGCCTGAACCAAGGCATTACCTGCACTTAATATTCTTGTGGCAATTGGGTTGACTGTCTCACCTTGTTCCTTCCTGACGGCGTTTGGGCTGGTTCCTGGGTTCTCTTGTGCCCGTTCGCCCACAAACTTCGGCGAACTTCCTTCCAAGGTGTGTCCAAAAGTCGTTTGCTCAGGACCCCTTACTGCCTGTTCACGTTGCAAAGGTAAGCTAGTACTCTTTAATACCTGTACGACGGTTTTTATATTCTGCTGCCGGTCTTCGTCGGTGCGGTGTTTCTCGTCTCTTGTGGTGTGTGCACTTCTGCAAGGATTCTTTGGGATGTCTCTGGGTTCTCTGGTCTCCACCCAATCCTTTCTTGCCTCGCAAGTTCTTCTGTACTGGGAGGAACTAGAGAGATTCTTCGGGGACGAACCCCCGATCTTCGGTTGTCCAAATACTCCCATCGCGGAATAATCATTACAAGGTCTTCCAGTTTCGACCTTCTTCGATTTATTTCTCCCTTAATTCCTTTATTAACCGAATAATTTTGGCCAAATTTATGCTTTTTAAATTTTCCAAACTTTCTGTACTTATTTCGTTTAAGTTCGTTGTTTCGGAATCACTCATGTCACTTACGCTTTCCTCATTCGTTATTTCTACGCTCTTTACCGACATTGCGAAAGTTATTTGTTTGTTTAAAAAAAACCTTTAAAACTTTAATCACTGTTAACGACCCTTCTTACTGTTCTCAATTATTTTACCGAATTTTGTTGCAATTAATTCATATAATTGCTGTTACAATTATTTCATATAATTGCTGTTACAATTATTTCATAAAATCACGGTTACAACCACTTCATATACTTGCTTTATTGTTACGCAAATTTATTTTAACAAAAGTTACACTCTTGCGATAAATACCTTGAAATATCCCACTTCTGACACCAAATGACGTACGCGCCCAATCCGTATATTTATTTATGGTATTGAACGCCCGTTCTCTGACTTTTAATTTATCTCTTATTTTCGTCCAGGATTATTCGGCCTACCCAGACGGATGGCCCTTTAAATTGATAGGTAGGTTCCTTCGGCTTTCCACAAGCCTACTTTGAACGTTAATTTTCCCCAGCTAACAAGAGGGGTCTATCACAAGGTATTTAAAACAACACACGCCCTCTTATAAATTTTATTAAATGTTACTTGACACAGTACATGCATTTAATATTTTATTTGTATTACATCTATAAAATTTCAGACAATACAATAATCTTAACGTCAAAGACAAAGTTCACAGTGATTGACTTCAAATCGTTAAATTGATCAACAATGATAAATCTAAAGAAAAGATTAACAGTTATCGGAATTTCAATAATTTATAGGTCGAGGGGTTTTATGTTTTAGTGCAACAAAAATACATAACAATAAATGAAGTGGTCGGAATTCGACCCAGATATTCAAAGGATAAATTTACAGTACTTACTAAAGAGTAGGAGACAACTTTCTCCCACTTGTGCTGCGTACGGACCGTAGATTTACGGCCGCTACAAAGCTTGCAAACTCTACAATGTTAACTACCGGGACTTCTTTCTGAACCCAAATGGACGGATTCAGGAAATTAGGGCCCAGACGTACCCTATTTCTTATTTAAGTGGAGCTAAATTTACTTAAGACCGTTCACAAAACTCTTGGTCCGTTGGTTAACATTAATTAAGTTACAATCAAATTCTCGGTTAAGGTCGCTAACCTTCAAGTGAATATTCTCAAATTTCCGCGTAAACGAATTTCATGAACTATAAGTTCTTAATTCTTTTTACTTTAGTGACAATTGATTCTTTCAGTTTTAAGTTTTCTTACTTTTACGCGCCGATTTCCGCGTAAGCTAATGACATGGTACACTTTCCGTTTTAAAGTTTATTACGCCACAAGTCTACAGGGTGTTTGTTTAACCACAGTTAACTTCAAGGAGGAACGACTACAACTGACTTAACAATTTTGGAATTTACTTTTCAAATTTGAAGGACCCCGCCTTCCAATATTCTGCAAACCTATCAAATCATTTATTTTCCTAAGATCGTCCCTACAGAAGGCTATTACCCATACAGAGAGAAAGAAGGCGTCTTCACTACGTTTCCCAGGATCCTGGGCCCCCTGATTGGAGCTGGACCTGATTTCCGAGTATAGACCCCTCCTTCTTCCCACGAAATACATTTAAAGACCGTTAACAGATTCGAAGCCCTAAGTTTATGACCCCCTCGTGGTTCAACTTTGTTGGCGTCTTCGAGTCTGCGTTATAAAAGTCACAACCTCATTTGAAAGCGAAACTAACCATTTGTACATTTGGAACCTTTAGTTGTAAATCTCCGCGGCCAAGCGGTTTTGGGTTTCCTCTTCCCCTGAGAACCACTTAAATAGAACGTCCGTTCTATTTTTGAAAACATCTTTAACTTATGCCTTTATGAATATTCATAACCCAAAACGCTTGGCTTTTTGCGAACAAAATAAAAATCTTAAAACTAACATTTCTGCATGCCAATTGCATGGTTACGACATTTCTCGTAGAACGTTTGAAAATTGTGGAAATTTATTTGGCGGAATTTATTCCGAAATTCTACGAAACTCGAACGGAACTCTTGAGACCAAATTTCCTATTTTTGTAAGTAAACTCTTATTTTAAGAAATTTGAATTAAATGTTATTTTTTTAGTTACATATAAAATCCCTCTGTATAAATCCTTTGAGTTAATCCAAGTAATTGAAAACATCTTTTGGCATTCAATTTCATTGTTTGAACAAAAATTTGTAAGTGTATATTTGTAAAATTATTTTGAATTAATGTTCCATTATGAGTGAAATTTTTAAATTTTGTGAAATAAACTTTATACGAGGGATTGTGTTGTTTCTATGTTACCTTGCAATAGTCCTCTTTTGTAAGCTGAGAATAAATTAACACTAAAAGTTCGAAATTAAAAGTGGGCTTCAAATAAGCTGATAAAATTGTGCGTATAAAGTTGAAAGGTCATCCGAGTAAAACCGGAGACATCCTGAACAAACAAACCAGCGCGCGCAATAAGTGCAATAAAAAAGTGGTTGCACCACACTTGTTACCTCAGAGAGGCTCGAAAGGTTGCTGTTAGCGAATATTTGAGAGGCTGATCATCTTGGAGGTAACCTATGCAGCAGTTTAAGGGATCTGTTGTAAAGCAAATTGGGAATTCTTCAGAAAACTTCCTATATTTAACCCAGAGTTGCTGCCTATAAATATTAATTCAGAAAGTACGAAAAAGAGTGTCTTGAGCTTCGCTTGTATAGAATTTGAAGTTACTTATAATCATGTTTGCCTTTGCACAGTAATTTCGCTGTTTCTTTATGTCTGAGCCGTCACTCAAGGAGATGGTGATAACCTGACTCAGATACTTAAAATCTTGTACCTTCTCTATTGGTTCGTCTCTCATTTTGAAAATAATAATAGCTTTTTTGTTTGAACTTCTCGGATGGAAATGCATAACCTTAGTTTTAGTAACATCAAAATTAATGCATGGTTCTGTGAATATGATTCTCAATTTTTTATAAGATGATCCAGACCTTTAACCGAAGGGCTTATTAACACTCTATCATCAGCATAGACCAAGTTATTTCATGTTATTTATACAACAAACACCCGACTCTGCGTATTAAGAGAAGTAATTAATTCATCGATATAAACATTAAACAACAAAGGAGAAAGCAAGAAGCCTTGTTTAACTCCGCAAGAGGAGCCACAATATTTGGACAATACATTCCCCATCTAACAATAAAGGTTTGGTGTGTGTATCAAGATTCCAATAAATTTAAAACATATATATATATATATATATATGGGATGGCATGGATATATAGGATGGATTTCACAGTTAAGCGCGTGAAATAAATGAATGATGCCTTCCCACAAGGCAAAATGAAAACCGATTTAAAGTTCTTTCGTGTATTCAACTGTACACCTCGTCAGGGGAATGGAGGAAGAAGGCATAAACAAAATAGTTACGAAGGATAAGCAAAAAATCACACAAGTTTGGATAAAAGACAAAAGTCATTTGGATCAATGAAAGAAAGCCACCCCCAGCCTTCTTTAGTTAGCTTTATAAGGCTAACTAACGAAATATCACGACCTAACCTAACCAATCGTTAGGTCAACTGTACACCCTTGACGACTGGTTAGGTTAGGTCATTATATTTTCGTTAGTTAGCCTTATAAAGCTAACTAAAGAAGGCTGGGGGTGGCTTTCTTTCATTGAGCCAAGCATTTTAACAAGGTGCGGTCCATTTTATACGTTCCCGAACTTTTATTGAAATTATTTACGAAATAGATAACTAAAAGGAACATTCTATTAGAACAGAGCTTTCCAAACTGTGTGTCGCGACACATTAGTGTGTCGGCAATACCTCCCAGGTGTGTCGCCAAATTTAGCTAATTATTTTCAATTTTTTTTATTTTGAAAATTTTGATTTTTGTGTCAACAAAATCGGCTACAAGATAAACCACCTACTGAAAAATTATCTGATATTTGATATTTGATACCAAAAATTAATTAATGTGTCGTGAAAATTTTTATGCTTAAATAGTGTGTCGCCAACGTGAAAAGTTTGGAAAGCTCTGTATTATAATCTTCCTTTCAGTTATGTCATTATTTTTAATAAGAATTTTAGAACTCTCCCAATGATTATATCTATACATATGGTTATGGTTATCTATACATATACTTAAAGAAGGAAATAAGCAATGATGCACCTGTGGCTATTATTACGCTTCACAAAAAAGGTCACTCGGTTTGAGATATACAGGGTGTTTATAAAGTCCCTATCTATTTCAGTGAAAACGTAGCAAACAGGGTAAAATTCAATAACAGTATAATAGAAGGTATACATTTAGTGAATACTTAAGCATATGATTCTACATGAGCACCATCAGTATCTCTACAGAGTTTGAATCTGTCAGCAGCATTGCGGAACACATTTTGGAGCATGACAGGGGTTATTTTTGTAACTGCTGTTACGATACGAGCACGTAAATCTTGCAGATCTGTAACCCTCGTTTGATAGACGTTTGATTTGATAAAGCTCCACGCAAAGAAATCCAAGGGCGTTAGGTCAGGAGATCGAGCCGCCCAGGGCCTGTTGCCTCCACGTCCGATCCACCGATTTGGAAATCGTTCATTTAGGTACTCCCGAACAATGTTTGCGTAATGACAAGGTACCCCATCTTGTTGAAAGACGACGGTGTTTAAAATGCCATCTGAATGAAGCTGGGACATTTACGTGCTCGTATCGTAACAGCAGTTACAAAAATAACCCCTGTCATGCTCCAAAATGTGTTCCGCAATGCTGCTGACAGATTCGAACTCTGTAGAGATACTGATGGTGCTCATGTAGAATCATATGCTTAAGTATTCATTAAATGTATGCCTTCTATTATATTGTTATTGAATTTTACCCTTTTGGCTACGTTTTCACTGAAATAGATAGGGACTTTATAGACACCTTGTATATAGAAAATATGATTAAGCGTCTCACACAATGGAGTGTAAACGATCATTACCACATTTCGAAGAACAGAGTACCACTGAATGTGGAAGAGGATCAAACGAAAGACAACAGAGAAAGAAGAGACAGAAGACAGAATCATCATTAGGAAGTCGAAGGTTAATCATTTTCACACAAACACAGAAATTGCGGTTGACTTCAATTGAACATAAAAAATTAGCATCTCGAAGGAAACTGTGAAAAGGCACGTAAGAGAAGCTGGCCTCAGGGGAAGAGTTGCATCCAGGAAACCTCTGATGGAAACAAAGAGAAATTATTAGACTGGTGTGAAGACAAGAATTGAACAGTAGAAGGGTCAAAAAGAGTACTTCGGACTGATGAGTCCTTATTTGAACTCTTTGAAAGAAAACGTAGACTTTATGTTAGGACAAAAGTTGGTTGCGAAATAATTAGAAAAACTCTTTACACCATCTGTGAAGCACTGGGGGGAAGAGAGGGGGTAATATGAAGTTCTGGGGTTGTTTTGCCGGCAATAAAACAGGAGATCTTGTGAAAATCGAAGGTTCATTGATGAAAGAAACGTACAACCCCCTTTCTTCACTATCATGATGTACCATCAGGGAGTCGAGTTATAGATGTATTTGCTTTCCAGAAGGCTAACGACCCAAATCACGCAGAGAGGACTGTAAACGGAAGGAAAAACAGTAGGTTTTGAAGCTGATGATGTGTACCACTTATCTCCTGAACTGTAAACGGAAGGAAAAACAGTGGATTTTGAAGCTGGTGATGTGTACCACTTATCTCCCGATCTCAACACCATCAGGTTACTCTGAGATGAACTGGAGAGGAGAGTGAAAACTCAGGGGGCATTCACAGACAACTTTGTATAGCCAAATACCCGCCTCGTACGCTCAAAATGTAATTATTTTCAATGCGTGTATTTGCGCTATGTCCTTCTCGTACACAGTCACAAAGTTTAAACGTGCCTATTTCAAAACTGGTTTGGCGAGTTCGCCCCTCGTACTCACGACGCATCATACATAAATATATATTTCGCGGTGTGCATTTTCACTTAGATTCTTTTCCACATTTTCAAGAGAAGCGCACACCGCAGTGAAACGAATTAATCAAGTACCAACTATGAGGATGGTTCGGTATCTTCGGAGTTTACATTTAAAACAAGTTTGAAATAATTCTATTTTTCCTGATGCGTTTCAATATCTGAAAATTGTTGAGGAAACCTTATTGGAAATAATCAATCATATTGAAGCAAAGATCGAATGAAAAACTGATTCGTAAGTATTGGTGAGTTCACTGTTGTATATTGACGATGCACCAAATTTCCTTACTTACTTATTATCAAAAGTTAGTAAGTTAGACAAGAAATCCAGAGAACAACAGCTCACCCTTCGCAACCTATTCCTGTGATCACAACAACAACACTTGAAATGCGAATAATTTATTTTATTGAATAAAACTTCAATAACAACATTTCCAAAAAAATATTATTTTTGCTTGATTCATGGAGGGTCGGATAGGAACTATTGGCGGACCGTTGGCTGGGCAACACTGCTCTAAACCATCGATGTTCAATTTATACGTTCCCTCATATACTCGTACGCATTTCACAAATTATGAAGGTGTCGCAATAACTTTGACTACTAGTGTATATATATATATGTATATATACAGGGTGGCACAAAAGTCAAGAGTTAAAGGGTCATCATCGCATACATTATAAATTATAACAAAAACGGTCATTTTTATTTAAAAAATAGTGGCAGCCATAGAACGGAAAGACCCATTCTTTCTGGCTCCTTTGACTCCTGACTGTTGCGCCACCCTATATATATATATATATATATATATATTATATATATATATAGATAGATAGATAGCTAGATAGGTAGATAGACATACTATTTTATACGTCTTCATGCATTCGGTTATATTTGCATAATAAGAATTTTTACTTCCATTTATAAAATACTAAAATAGTAAAGTTTGTCTAATGGAAAACATCCCGTTTTCTTCGCTCATAATCTTAATCAAAAATAAATTTTTATTTAAAACTTAAAATACTTCAGAGAAGAATCCTTTTGTGCATAGGAACGAGGAGTGACCTTTATAAAATAGAGAGAGAGAGAGAGATACTTGTATTTAAAAGGATCATAAATATATCCTCTCGAGGCTCACGTTTATATCTCAGTGGGTAGCACCGTTTCTCTATAAACGAAATGAGGTCACTGAGGTCAGAGGTTCGATTCCCTATGATGCTGGTAATAATAATAATAATAACAATAGGAGGAGTTAAAGCAATGGGTGGCGTCAGTTGGCTTGAGCGATATGCCATTTTCTGATTATGCATATCCTCTCGAGTTCAGTTCAGTAAAGGAGTTCGTTAAATAATAAACAGAATGAGAACGAACTAAGTCAGACTAATCTTCACTGAGTCTTTTCTTGAAGAATATTTTTTTTCTTTTCTGAAGAAGCGAAAAATTATGCTTTAAATTTGCACTATTTTTACTTTTTTACATATTTGCATAATGAATTATTCCCATTCTCGCAAATGGAAACGGTTCACATTATCATATACGGTATAAGCGAGGGAAAAAAAAAAACGACACCCTTCTATATATATATATATATATATGTGTGTGTGTGTGTGTAAGTGGTTTTCCACACGATATAAATTTTTGTTAAAATTTAAAGCTATTACTCTACTGTTTTATAAATTAAAGTATTGATATTTTAATCTTTAATACTTTATAAATTGACTTAATGTTTGCAGTAGATATCTGGCAACCCCTTCATAGCTTAACGACTCTCTCCAGTATTGCCAAATTTTTTATCTTAAAAAAGACGACGCCTAAATTCTGAATGTTCCCTTCAGTTAAGTTCAGTCACATAAAAGAGTTAATTATAAAACCCAAAATTTATAATTTATTTTCTAACATCGTTGTTAGACTAAAATTTTGCAACTTTAATAATCTCTTGTAAATATGGCACCGCGGGAGTTCTCCCGGGCAGAGTGATGGTCGAGGGTTTTGGCCAGTTTTTGACCAACCGGGTAGTCGTTCACGGATTGCTCTTAGAGAGAGTTTGTTTGTAAAACTCTCTAAAAAGGTGTAGTAAATATATTCAAATTTCAATATAACTGTGCCTTGTTAATCCATTTTTGTGTGACGTGCATTATCCGGTGAAATAATTTTTTTTTTTAAATAATGTCTTGTCTCTATACTTTCCAAGAAAGCCAAGCGATTTTTCCTCTCAACACATCGAGAAAAAGAGTAACGCGAAGATAAGGGCATCATATTGTTCGTAAACACGCAGTCAGATTGGAACCTGCCTCAAGCCGTTAATTAAGCGGTATACACTTCGGCTGTAGGGGCAGCGAAGCAACATACTCAGTTACCTATAAAAAGGGTAGTGTATAAAAACCCATCATCATTCATATATATATATATATATATATATATATATACAGGGCGTCCCAAAAACATGTATACACACTTTAACAGCTGATAGCTCAATTGATGTTTCTTTCTTTCCAAGTTAAACCCATTAGAATTAATAATGGCAGTCAGACTAAGCTTTGAACAAAGGAAATTCATTCTAAAATGCTACTGGAAGTGTGAAAACGCAGTTGAAGTGCAAAGACAGTTTAGGAGGGAGTTTCAAACAGATCCACCAACGCGACTTACCATCACTCGAATTAGAGATAAGTTTAAAGCCGATGGAACTGTTCAGAATGTCCACAAGAAGCGTTCCGGAAGACCACGGACATCGACAAGCCCCACAAAGCAAGAAAGAGTACTGGAAACGTATCACCAAAGTCCAAGAAAATCTGTGCGGCAAGCGAGTCGTGAGGTAGGAATTTCAGAATCGTCTGTCCAACGCATTTTGAAGCGCTGTCAATGGAAAAGTTACATTCCAAGATTAGTCCATGCTATTAATGAAGATGATCCGGACCGAAGAGTGGAGTATTGCGAGTGGTACTTGGCACGATGTGGATGTGGATTGGACGAAGCGGTTTCGTAGAATATCCTCCGCGTTCACCAGACCTCACACCACTAGACTTTTTTTATGGGGATACTTAAAAGACAAAGTCTACGCTATAAAACCTGCAGCAGTCGCTGAATTGAGAGCAGCCATTGAACGAGAATGCACACAAATACCAAACGAAATGTTTCGTGATGTTTGCGATTCCATTGCTTCGCGTTATCAGCAGTGCCTGGACCAGAACGGACGTCAGTTTGAAAACAGGCGTTGACAAAACAATTAAATAATGTCTGTAGATTCTATTACATTTTGAAAATGAAATGTATTTTAATAAACACTGCCTTTATAATTATTTAAAGTGTGTATACATTTTTTTGGGACGCCCTGTATATATATATATATATATATATATATATATATATATATATATATATATATATATATATATATATTCGCAATTATACCGTTCAAATTCCCATTTTCCGAGTCGTGCAAGTGATGTGAATTCACTGGTAAATAATTAATTAACCTGTATTTACAAAAAAAAAAAAAAATGGCATATACTTTAATTCTGTAAGGCAGTCATATGCTTACTGTAAATGTAGTAATATATTTGGTTATTACTTTTGTTTATATATATATATATATATATATATATATATATATATATATATATATTATACACTAGAACGTCTGTTCTAGAGCGAATGGTGGAAGAGTGTCAGAAGTTATGTCGGCACTTTTGACACCAATTTTACTAGAATGGATGTTTTCTAGTATAAGGTGGTGATTAGTCAGAATTATGAAGTAAGAATGGCGTGGACTCTATTGTTCTCATGCTGGGGGTTTAGTGTGTAGCCTTATACCGTTGGAGGGCATCAAGATGGCACTCGATGCTAACTCAACATTGGTAAGCTTTATTTTCTAACATCATTGTTAGACTAAAATTTTGCAACTTTAATAATCTCTTGTAAATATGGCACCGCGGGAGTTCTCCCGGGCAGAGTGATGGTCGAGGGTTTTGGCCAGTTTTTGACCAACCGGGTAGTCGTTCGCGGATTGCTCTTAGAGAGAGTTTGTTTGTAAAACTCTAAAAAGGTGTAGTAAATATATTCAAATTTCAATATAACTGTGCCTTGTTAATCCATTTTTGTGTGACGTGCATTATCCGGTGAAATAATTTTTTTTTTTTAAATAATGTCTTGTCTCTATACTTTCCAAGAAAGCCAAGCGATTTTTCCTCTCAACACATCGAGAAAAAGAGTAACGCGAAGATAAGGGCATCATATTGTTCGTAAACACGCAGTCAGATTGGAACCTGCCTCAAGCTGTTAAGTAAGCGGTATACACTTCGGCTGTAGGGGCAGCGAAGCAACATACTCAGTTACCTATAAAAAGGCTAGTGTATAAAAACCCATCATTCATATATATATATATATATATATATATATATATATTAGTGATGTAGCGGATGTCATTTTTTTCACATCCGCGGATGCGGATGAGGATGTTTGATTTCAACATCCGCGGATGCGGATGTCTACATTTTCATTATTTTTTAGGATATATTCGAGATTTGTTGTGTTTAACGTATATAATAAGTTATTATATAGAGAGAGCTGTAGCTATAATGTAGTATAATTGATTAATTGTACAATAATTGCTGTACTTTTCCCTGAACATATAAAATAATAGCAAGCATCTAACTAATATAGAAATCAATTAGTGAATTCGTCTGCAAATAAATTCGTTATATTTTTGAGTTTCAGCCACAATTAGAAACCATAATTGTGTTACCCGACCTCTTTCCCCAACCTCCACCCTTATAGAAAGAGATCTTTAATTAGCTTGATAACTATTTATATTAAGTTTAAAGTTTTATTAGGCATATTTATAAATGAGTAATTAAAATAAAGTAAACTAAGATGTTCATCGTTTAATATTCAAACTTAATTATAGGAAGGTTATGCTTAAGGAACATTAATTTTTCTGCCTTTTCTGCTGCCAGTCTGTTTCTCTTTTCATCATATATTAATCCAGCACTGCTAAATAATCTCTCGCTTGGTACGCTTGTTGGAGGACGTGCTAAATGTTTCCTTGCAAGTTTACTCAAGTATGGATAGATATTCTGCGTATTTTTCCACCAACTAATAGGATTGTCACATGCAGCCAGGCGTTTTTCTTGGTGATAGCTCTCGATCATTTTTACTACATCTTTTGACATCGCGTAGGTCTCGTCATCGCTGCTTGACTCAAGAAACTGAGAGAGAGATTCTGTGATAGATTTGCTTGTTGAAGGTGTTGGTTCTGTCACTGAAACTTTTATTCTTTTGGTGGTGGTGGCGAAGCGACAGATTCAAGAGATTGAAGCTCTTCAACTGCTTTGCCAAGTGATGATTTAACTCGTTCTAATGTACTAGGTGAAAATAACTTAGCTTTGTAACATGGATCTAAGTAGGTTGCAAGAGAGTAACTTCATACAAGAACAGCCTCTCGTCTTGTCGCTTGCATCACTTTTGCGCACAATGAACTAGTTCTATTATTATAGTAGAATTTGATAATTTCCGCTTATTAATGACGTTTTATCTCAACGGTCCACATCCGCACGACATCCGCAGTCCAAAGTGCGGATGCAGATGCGGATGCGAGAAAATGTGCGGATGTTCCGCGGATGCGGATGCGGATGCGGATGTGACCTACATCACTAATATATATATATATTATATATTCGCAATTATACCGTTCAAATTCCCATTTTCCGAGTCGTGCATGTGATGCGAATTCACTGGTAAATAATTAATTAACCTGTATTTACAAAAAAAAAAAAAAAAAAATGGCATATACTTTAATTCTGTAAGGCAGTCATATGCTTACTGTAAATGTAGTAATATATTTGGTTATTACTTTTGTTATATATATATATATATATATATATATATATATATATATATACACACACACTAGAACGTCTGTTCTAGAGCGAATGGTGAAAGAGTGTCAGAAGTTATGTCGGCACTTTTGACACCAATTTTACTAGAATGGATGTTTTCTAGTATAAGGTGGTGATTAGTCAGAAATTGAAGTAAGAATGGCGTGGACTCTATTGTTCTCATGCTGGGGGTTTAGTGTGTAGCCTTATACCGTTGGAGGGCATCAAGATGGCACTCGATGCTAACTCAACACTGGTAAGCTTCAGAAGATGAAATGATGAGGCGAAGAAACTCACGCATAATGGCACCAAATGAGTTTTGATGAGGTAAGCCACAACGGCAGTAATCCTTACGATAAAGCACTACACAGTGTGGGATATTTCAAACAACTGATCTAGGGCGTGGTTCGAATCTGCCTTTTATAGGAGGACGTGAGTCGTGAGGGTGAGTAAGGAGGTTGCCACGTCGTGCGCGCTACGTTGGACCTTTTCACGATAGTCTAACTTCTTTTGACATAACTATAACCATAAAAAGAGTGCTGTACGCAGGGAGGGAGGCATGTCAGTTATTTCACGAACATGCCTCCTTCTGGCTCTTTCTGGAAACATGTAGCAATACCAGTTCCACCTTCTCTTCATTGGTATACTGAGCCATGAGGGTATTTTCTTTCCTGAAATATGTAAAACTGACATTAGAAATGTGTTTGTTTCCCTTTAAAAATATAATGCCTATTTTCCCTATGAGTCCAGTCTTATGGGACACCCTATATATATATTGTAATGACAAATTTGTGCATTTGTGTATCAAAATCTAAGTGAAAAAGGTTAAAAATAGAAGTAAGTGATTTTGAAAAAAATGGTTTTAAATTCACGTAAAAACCAAATCTTTTAAAATAAGGACATGGAAATAAACGAAAAGCGAAGTAACTCGATACTCGCTAACGGAAGAAAACGGTGCGCTGTTTGAAACCACAGGACGTGAATTATGTTCGAAATGAACACGCAATTAATAGGTCGATAAGAAGGAGGACTTAGTTTTAAGAACTTTTTCCTTTTTTTGTGGGGGAGCTCGTAAAAGTTTTTATTTTTTGTTTCGTTTTGCTTTGGATAGGAGTTGAGTTCAATTTCAACATTCAATTTCAACATTCATTTTCAACATTCAATTTCATCATTCAATTTCAAGATTCAATTTCAACATTCTATTTCAACATATGTCAAAATGCCGATTAGCTAAGAAGATTCATCGCTTAAAGGAAACCCCCAATTGAGGGGAAATTTTAGTTTATTTTTTCTTACGAAAGCCGGAACTTAGTTATAACGAGGTTGAAAATTAAGCCAATAAGTCATCAGTAATTTTTGTACGAATGACGTCATTTAATGAAAACATTCTTGATAGGTAATTCAGGTATAATAAGGCGGAGTTTCCCTTAGGTATGACTTAGAGGGTATAGTTTTAGTGAAGCAGTTGTAGTTCTTGAACTCTAGTAGTTCTGATTCTTAATTACCTTTTATTCTGTCTCCTTTTTCAAGTATTGTTGCCATTTCACTAATTCTTAGATAAACCAAAGTGGCCGTATTTTTTTCATTTAAAGGAACTGTCATTCCGAATGTGGTGTTGTTATTGTGACTAACTTCCACGAATGATCCAAACTTTTGTGCTCAAATAGATTTCTTTAAAAATTTAAATTAACGAATTTATTCCCCAAAAAATCTACAGAACTTAGAAATTTTGAGACCAAAATTTATGTTTTCAAGTAAATTATTTTTATTGTGAAAATTGTTAATTAAATATTGCATTAGTTTATAGTTAAATCATATAGAAAATAAAATCCCTCTATATAAACCATTTGAGACTTAATACAAGTAACTGAAATCATCTTTTGGAATTCAAATTTATTGTTTGGACGAAAATTTGTAAGCGTACAACTGTAAACTTATTCTAAATTAATGCGCAATTGTGAGTGAAATTTTAATAGAATAAAATAAAAATTTATACGAGAGATTGTGTTCTTTCTATACTATTTTTTATTAAGACTCTCTTGTTAGCTGAGGATGAAATAATTTAAAACTGGGCCTCAAGTAAACCGAGAATATTGAGCGTATAAAATTGAAAGGTCCTCCGAGTATACAATAAGGCCATCCTGAACAAGCGAACGCAAACACAATAAGTGAAATCAAACGGTGATTGCACAACATATAATCTGGCGTTAGAAGTGGATCTTATTGCGAGGTAGTAGTAGTAGTATAAGGGTGATTCAGTGATAAAATAAACTTTCATTATAGAGTATAAATGCGGAGAATATTGTGAACAGTGAAAAGTGTCACGGAAATAAAGTGGGCAAACGATAAAAAAAGTCTTTATATAAGGAAGAATATGTTGTCCTATTTTCCTTTGAAGCAGAGAGAGAGAGAGAGAGAGAGAGAGAGAGAGAGAGGGGAGGAGAGGGGAGGAGAAATCAAGTTACCTTTCCTATCAATTTCTTGTTCAAATTCAGCGTCAGTTTTAAATTGAGTTTTCATGTATACTCCAATGAAGACGAAGCAAAAAACTGCATATATGCTGCCTTACAAGCAATATATATAATATATACAGAGTGAGTCAAAAGTAGCGCCCGATTTCTGTCAGTTGATTGTTTGTTTGCCATTTGTATTACAGTGTACAAGAAGGTAGAAATAAATGAATGACATGTTTATCTAACCATTTATTCGGGGGAAAATTATTACGGAACTGTACCAAGCTGTTTTACTTGCAATTTTCAAAGTGCCCTCCCTCGTGATCGATGCACAATTGCAGCCGAAAAAACAGAAATCGGGCGCTACTTTTGACTCACCCTGTATATATACTGTATATATCATCTCACAAAAATATTTGAAAAAATAGTTAGACAGAAAGTCTATGACTTTTTGGAAACTCAGAAAAAATTCAATGATAAACAACATGGGTTTCGGTCTATCACAATTAATGGAACACTACAACAACGTTATTGATGCATTTGAAAGTAATGAAAATTATGATGTAATATACACAGACTTTGCCAAAGCGTTCGACAAGTGTGACCATGGAATCATAATATATAAACTGAAATATGTGGAAATAACAGGAAAAGTAGGGAAATTTATATATAATTTCCTTAGTAAGCGGCGGCAAGTCGTTACAGTACAAGGAATATCTTCATCAGAGTCAGAGGTCCTCAGCTCAGTACCACAAGGAACAGTATTAGCTCCACTACTCTTCATAATCATGCTAACTGACATAGATGAGGAGGTTACCAGAGACAGCACAGTAACATCCTTTGCGAATGACACAAAGATCAGTAGAAAAATAAGAAACCCAGAGGATATAGGATCTCTACAAACCAAGAAGATATAGGATCTCTACAAACAGACATGAACAGAATCTACAAGTGGACGGAAAACAACAATATGAAATTTAACACCGAGAAGTTTCAGCTGTTACGGTATGGAAAAAGGGAGGATCTAAAATCCATGGAATATTATACCCCAAATGGACAGGAAATTCAGAGAAATTCTGAAGCAAAAGATTTAGGGTTGTAATGACTGATGATGCGAAATTTGAAACACAAAATAAGATAGCAGTAAACAGAGCAAAGAGAATAACTGGGCAGATACTGAGAACCTTTAAACGAAGGGATAGGAATATAATGATTCCTCTACTGAAAACACTGATCATACCCAAATTGGAATACTGCTCGGTCCTAACATGCCCATATAAAAAAAGACATTAGACAGCTAGAAGGGATTCAAAGAAGCTTCACAGCCAAGATCAATGGGTGCAAAGAACTAAATTACTGGGAAAGGTTACGCGAATTAAACCTATATTCACTGGAAAGGAGAAGACACACACACACACCATTATTTACACTTGGAAAATAATGGAGAAAATAGCTCCTAATCTTACTTTGAACCCTGTAACTCCCCAAACAACAGTGGAGAGTAGAAAAGGAAGACTGTGTCGCGTTCCCAAATTAAAGGCGAGACAGGGAACATCCTTAACCCTGAAAGAAAATAGTTTTTTTGTGAGAGGACCAAAACTGTTTAATCAGCTGCCCAAAGACCTAAGGAACACGATTGGTGTTGCGGTGGACATCTTCAAAAGAAGATTAGACGCCTGGCTCAGAACAATCCCCGATGAGCCGGGCGTACCTGGCTATGTGAGGTGGAGAGTACAAGAAACCAACTCACTACTTCACCAGACCAACTCGAGAGGAGGGGCGACAAGCTTCAACCTGATTGACCTTCGTGAAATGAGGAATCATCGTACGGAACATTTGAAAGGTTGAAAGGTATATATATATATATATTATATTACGCCCAAACACCGAAATCGCTCAGTGAGCGAAATAAACAGCCACAACGTGTTGTGGATGCACCTGAGTGACCACACACCGATGTTAGATATTTTTTCGCTTCATGGCCGTTCTCAAACAACCACAACGCGTTGTGGACGATTCGGATATGACCACAACGCGTTGTGGACGATTCGGATATGACCACAACGCGTTGTGGACGATTTGAAACGACCACACACCGATGTCTTTTATCAAACTCTATTTAAACACGACCTATATTGAAATGATATAAACACGACGTATATTTATCGACGTATTCACCGATTAAAAAGCAAAGTTAAGCAGATATGCTAGAAAAAAGATAAAGGCCTTTAAAAAATTATTATCAATAATTTTCCCGTAGGTTTCGATTAATTTTAAGTAACTTTAGAATGAGACGTAAATGTAAAAATTAACCAACTGGTTAGGTTAATTGAATGTCAGGTTAGGTCAACTGAGCGCCCGGTTAGGTCAACTGAGTGCCCGGTTAAGTTAATTGTACGCCCTTGACGATTGGTTAGGTTAAGCCGTGATATTTTCGTTAGTTTTAAACGAAAATATCACGACTTAACCTAACCCAATCGTCAAGGGCGTACAGTTGACCTAACCGGGCATTCAATAATTTTCAAATCGTCCACAAACGAGTTGTGGTCATATCCGACTCGTCCACAATGCGTTGTGATTGTTTGAGAACGGCCATGAAGTGAAAAAATGTCTAACATCGGTGTGTGGTCACTTAGGTGCATCCACACGTTGTGGCTGTTTTTTTCGCTCACTGAGCGATTTCGATGTTTGGGCGTAACATATATATTATATTATATATATATATATATATATATATATATATATATATATATACCCCACACACGAGGTTTGTTCAAAATGTATCCGGACTGATGCAATTATAGGCAAAATATGATACTTACAGAATATGGGGCTTAATCTCCCTCAAAGTACGCTCCTTCTGAAGCCACACACTTTGTCCAACGATCCTGCCACTGTTGATGACAGTTGATAACCCTGCTTGTTTGAGCTTCGGAAACAAAAAAAAAGTCGCATGGAGCCAAATCCGGCGAATATGGAGGCCGCTGTACTTCGGGGGTAGCGTTTTTGGCCAAAAATTGGTGGACAAGTTGCGACGAACGAGATGGCGCGTTATCGTGATGAAGCATCCAGTCTCCGGACTCCCACTTCTGTGGCCGTTTCCTCCAAAATGCTTTACGTAGACGTCTCAAAACTTTAATTCAAAATTCCTTGTTGATTGTTTGTCCCTGTGGAGCATATTCATGGTGCACAACACTTTCACAGTAAAAACAACCAAGTAACATGAAGAAATCGCCGCGAAACAAAACAAGTTTAATTTTATCGGCTCACCACAGTGGACTGACGCTACACAATGAAGTGCAACCCTATCAGTCAACTTGTCTCCACATGCAGAGACAGGTTTAGCACAGTCACAACTCCAAGCGTGACCTTGTTCTAAAAATAAACACCCTGTCCGGATACTTTTTGAACAGACCTCGTATATAAAATTATATATGTATGTATATATATATATATGCATTTAACTGCAATGACCACGCAGTATATAAATGAATAGAAACGACGTAAATAAGGAGCGTCTCTGCACACGTTATTTCTCTTCCCCGTGTGCAGAGACGCTCCTTATTTACGTCGTTTCTATTCATTTATATATATATATATATATATATATATATATATATATATACACTCAATCAACAAGGTGAACCCAAAAATGTTATGTAAAGTTAAATATTAATAAGATGGGATTTTCCTACTAAAGATTGCGTCTATATTCAAAAGTTCGTATTCCCTTTTTTCAAGTGCCATCCTCCTCGTGATTTGTGTCTATGTGAGACGAGGACACAGCGCAGAGGAGACAACACAGACAACACAGCGCAAGGGCCGAGTGAGAGAGATCGAACTCCAGAGGTCGACCCAGAGAGACTTATCTAACTTAGTAATGTGGGGCTCGAATGTATTTATGGATTAGACTTAATATCTCGTTCAATAAAAGTTGCTTAAAAATTCAGCTCTAATCATTCCTAACCCTAACCCTTAACCCCTAACCCTTCGGGTAGGCAAGTCTACCCATTTGGGTAGATTCTGACTGGGAAGCGATAGAACCTGACGCTTAGAAAACCGGACTGCGACATTCTGACAGAATAATGATGAGGTTTCAAGAAAATCACCAGATAATAGTCACCACAGAAAAAGACTAAAAACAACATATCATAATTAACCCTTTAAGCCCTGAATTTTTTGTAGGGTTAAGTTATGAATGCGTGTATTTGAAACGTTAGCAATTGGCATCTTCAGTCCTTAAAGGGTTAAACCCTAATATCGAAATATAATTCTATATTTTTCGATATTTAATAATAATAATAATAATAATAATAATAATAATAATAATAATGGTGACCAGAGTGTTCCAGCTACGTTTTTATTCATTTGGTGCACCACCGATCCACCCGTAAATTTTTGGGGGGTACAGGGTTACTACCGAAAACAATAGAAAAAAACAAAAAATTCCGCCAAAAAGGAGATTTGTTGCGTTCGCCCAGGGAAGATTTGCCGAAGAGAGAGAATTTTCTGGAGAAAATTACGTGAAGATCAGATAAATGATGAAAGAAGAAACAAGATAATCATCGAAAGAAGATATATTGCAAAAAGACGATAAACGGAGAAAACCAAAGAACTCGATTGGAAATCACGACTACAACCGGAGAAAACTGAAGAAATCGATTGGAAATCACGACTACAACCGGAGAAAACCGAAGAAATCGATTGGAAATCACGACTACTGACATTAGAAGCTGCCGTGGACGACTACAGTAGGATGGTACGAGAAACGGCTACTAGTAGACGACTACAATAGGATGGCACAGGAAACGCCTACTTCACGACAACTAGAATGACCACACAACTACTAAGGGAGGTTCACTACAGTAATTAAAGTATAAGGCTAGTAATAATCCGCGTATAGAGAATGTTTAAGTCAGAGTGCCTGTATGCATAAATGAAACATTCCGGAGGTATAATAAACTCACCTAAAGTCATATCAGATTAAACAAAACTTCAAAGTCATATTAAATACAAGACATTTTTCTCCTAATAAAGAAAGAATTTGGTATTACTGATTACACTCGATAGCGGCTCTCATTGATTTTTACGGGACTTGCATTAGATTTTGGTGCAATTTTCTTCCATTATTTTTAAGTACCGAAGTCGTTAAATTTGATTAAAACGATGAAATTTGAGGGACGTTTTAGCATTTAGAAGAGAATTGAATAATTATGTCTATACGAATTATTCAGAATGGGAAAAATATTGGAGTTTTGTCTCAGAATTTCATAAGACGCGCGGTAAATTTTTTTGAGTCTGTTTCTGAAGTATGTTGGAATTTTTAATCAGTAGAGATAAATAAGGTTGATTGTGAACCCCCGCATATGCTTCACGTTTAACAACTCAATCTGAAACAATTTAAGAATTGTGTTACGTTGATTCAGAGGTAGAAATTTATGATTCAGTAGTATGTGTGCGTACGGAGAAAATGAGTCAGTAAACGAATTTTATTACGTTGATATAGAAATTCATGATTCAGTAGTACGTGTGTGTACTGAGGATGGATATCATGAAATTGCTAAGTATAAATTAGAAATAAAAAAATAAAATTTTCTTGAAATAACTAAACTGAACAAGAGAATTGAATCAAATTAAGTGATATCCTGAGACAGCGCAGCAGGATGCATGATTCAGTTTCTTGCGAGAAATGCAAAATGTCGAAAATGTTACAAAATATGGTAATAATATATTAAAAATCGAAAATGGTTTTCAAAACGAATTTGAAATTGGTGAATTCGTTGAAGGTAAGAAATACCTAATTTTTTGTGATGGATATAGAGTGAGTATTACGAAACAAAAGACTGACAATGTTGTTGCATTGAGATGAACATTTTGATGAAAGCTTTCATGAAAGCTTTCTGAATTCTGTACGTGAAACTATGAAAGCTAGTAATGTTTTTAGAAATGTAATTTCGTGTTGCATTGTGGCTGAAATGCTAGAGCCTGCTAGCAAAAATGTTTGTGGGAAAGGGTGGCTGAAAATATACCGCCTGACTGTTTTGGGAAATATACTGCCTGACTGTTTTGGGAAATGTTCTTCCTATGGCGAGGAAATGTTTGTGGGAAGGGGTGGCGGAAATATACCGCCTGACTGTTTTGGGAAATGTTCTTTCCTGCGGCGAGGAAAGCTGAAATGGTTTGACGGAGACTTGTCAAACTGAGAAATTAAAGGAAACTTGGTATGAAGTTCCTTTGGGAAAGGAGGCTGAGATAATATTGAAAGGATAGGATGTTTCTCTCCCTCTCAGGATAATAGGTCTTAAAAATCAAGTCAATAATTCAAATCATTTGGGAGGGATTTCACAGGTTGAGGATAATAATGAAGGAATATATCTGCGTGTCAGTTAAAAAGCGCCACGTCTATATGTAAATTTATGTCGACTTGGCGCATTTTAACCCTGACACACAGAAATTACAAAAATTATAAAAAAATTATAAATTTTTATAAATTAAATTATAAAAAAATTACAAAAAGGTAATAAAATTTTCATAAATTCCATACATTTAATCTATATTTTACTATCACTGATAGTATAAATGGATGTAAGACAGAGCGAAATGAATTTGAATGCAGAAATAAATGTCCTAACAAAGTTGCTCAATTAATATACAGGGTGGGCATAAGTCCCTATACCGAAATGATTTCAACGAAACTCACTTCAATAAAGCGACTTGTGACCCACCCTGTATTCCTATGTGCCACGATAGAGACAAGATACAAGTATGTACCCTTTAAAATCTAGTTTGCTTGAGGTGAATTTGGATAAAAATGGTCAAATAACCTATTAAAAATATTATAAAACGATAAAATAGTGTATATTAAATTGCTTTGCATTATTATACATAAAGAATGTATAAAAATATGTTAGACTAATATAATTTTAATATAAAATAAAAAATATTACTATCCTAACGGGAAATTTTATTCATGTGTATTTATTATATTGGTCAAAGGAAACTGCAACTTTAACATTTTATATTGTTACGTATATATAATTTAAATTATATTGTTACGTATATATAATTTAAATTATATTGTTACGTATATATAATTTAAATTATATTGTTACGTATATATAATTTAAGTAAATTATATTGTTACGTATATATAATTTCAATAAATTATATTGCTACGTACATATAATACAAATAATTTAAATAAATTATATTGTTACGTCTATATAATTTCAATTATATTGTTACGTCTATATAATTTCAATTATATTGTTACGTCTATATAATTTCAATTATATTGTTACGTCTATATAATTTCAATTATATTGTTACGTCTATATAATTTCAATTATATTGTTACGTCTATATAATTTCAATTATATTGTTACGTCTATATAATTTCAATTATATTGTTACGACTATATAATTTAAATTATAGTGTTACGACTATATAATTTAAATTATAGTGTTACGACTATATAATTTAAATTATAGTGATACGTCTATATAATTTAAATTATAGTGATACGTCTATATAATTTAAATTATAGTGTTACGTCTATATAATTTAAATTATAGTGTTACGTATATATAATTTAAATTATAGTGTTACGTATATAATTTAAATTATAGTGTTACGTCTATATAATTTAAATTATAGTGTTACGTATATAAAATTTAAATTATAGTGTTACGTATATATATATAATTTAAATTATATATATATTTATATATATATATATATATTATATATATTTATTTATATATATATATATATATATATATATATATATATATATATATATATATAAAATTTAAATTTTATATATATATATATATATATATATATATATATATATATGTGTGTGTGTGTGTGTGGTGTGTATATAATTTAGAGGTACTTACGTATTATCGGGACTACCAAACTGTTTATTATGTATTTTTGCTCCCGTCATTTTCGTTTAAACTAACGAAAATATCCCAACTTAACCTAACCAATCATCAAGGGCGTACAGTTGACCTACCGGGCATTCAATTAACCTAACCGGGCATTCAGTTGAACCTAACCTGGCATTCAGTTGACCAACTGAATGCCCGGTTAGGTCAACTGAATGCCCGGTTAGGTCAACTGTACGCCCATGATGATTGGTTAGGTTAAGTTGTGATATTTTCGTTAGTTTAAACGAAAATGACGATAGCAAAAATACGTAACAGTTTGGTAGTCCCGATAATACGTAAGTACCAATTTAAATTATATATATATATACTTTATATATATATATGTATAATTTAAATTATATATACACAAAGTAAAATTTATAAATAACGAATATTTGCTTTGTTTTATCTATTTATATTTTAATTAATTTAATTGGTAAGTTAATAATTTAATACGATTCCAAAGATGAAATTAAATTTCCTGTTATTTGAATATTTATAAGTTATGAAATGGGAATTTTAGGAATGTTTTAGGAATTAGAACGGGAATTTAGGAATATATAATGAAATAGCGCGTAGAATATAGAGTAGCAACATTGAGTAATATTTCATATTGAATTTCTTATAAGATATTCCGTTGACAAAAGAGTGGAGGCCCAAAACTACGTCTTTAGCGAGTTAAGCATTACTAAATGGAATTAATGTCCTTGTTAATTAATGCAATTTGATGTGATTATTTATTAGAAATTTGGTTCATATTAATTGCTGAAAGAGAGAGAGAGAGAGAGAGAGAGAGAGAGAGAGAGAGAGATTAAAATTCCAGTTGCTATGCCGAGAAAGTAGTTCGTTTTAAAATTGACCATTGGTTGCGTCTTATTTTAACCCTGTATCGGGCAGTGTTACTTTATTGATTTTGGTCTGGTTAACGCCAGACGATTTTATTCAGTCTCGGAAAGACCTCTGTGCAGTAAAGGATTAAGCAAACGTCTCTTAAAAAGTTAAAATATATTTTCGCTGAGATTTGTGACGTAAGACGCATTGTGTTTCATAGTGCTTTTTAACCTTTAAGCTCTAGCTATTATAAAAGTTACACGAGCACTATCCGAGGTACTGGGGTACACCAGTACACCAGGTAGGATTTAAGGGTTTATGTTAATTCCGTTAATTATAGTCAGCTTAGGCCTACTTAACCCCTCTCTCTATCTCTTTCAATGCAATGTCACCTTCATTTCAATTCGACCCAACTTTAATCACCCTGTTTCAAATAATAATAATAATAATATTAATAATAATCCTTATTGAGACAGAGCATATTACATGGATCACCTGAAGATCAGGGCCCCCAGCCTTCTTTAGTTAGCTTTATAAGGCTAACTAACGAAAATATCACGACCTAACCTAACCAATCGTCAAGGGCGTACAGTTGACCTAACGATTGGTTAGGTTAGGTCGTGATATTTTTGTTAGTTAGCGTTATAAGGCTAACTGAAGAAGGCTGGGGCCCTGATCTTCAGGTGATCCGTAAATGAAAATCATTACATTAAAAGCATCAACCGCGACTAAGCTACTTTTAAAACCTATCCTGTTTATGCTTTTTTACAAGGTTTCGAACCTTGATCATTAATTAACCAATAATAATTTATATTATTATTAGGTAATAATAATCTTTTAGAAACATACTCTTATCCTGTTTACAGAAGAAATTTAGGATAATATGAGTATCGTCACGTTCAGAATATCAAAAGCAAATATAATTATAAAATATTAAAGCATAATTTTCTCATCATTTTGATGTAAGTCACTATGTTCGTAGATGCGTCCTTACCAAATTATGTAGATTTGAATATTATGACATTTTTGTGGCATTTTTTTCCCGCCCTTCCAATATTTGCCTGGTGACGTCATGAGAACATGATATATGAGCTAGGTTACTACTTAATTAGTTGGTTGTTTTCTGTTCTGGCTATTTTTGTTTTTCTAATTGGATTCTGTTTCGTGGTGTTTGTGATAGAATTATGACGTGCTTTTCGTGTGATTTTGACTTTGAAAACTTGATTCGTCATGTGCCCTCGATGAAGAGAAAGCATTGGATGTTTTTATCAATTACGGCGTTATTCTCTCATCCTTAACTTGCCCGAAATGTGACAGTGAGTGGCTAATACGAAAAGATCAGAAGATATTTAGGTGAAATAACCAATATTAACCTGTTAGGTCAACTGAATGCCCGGTTAGGTCAACTGAATGCCCGGTTAGGTCAACTGAATGCCCGGTTAGGTCAACTGAGTGCCCGGTTAGGTCAACTGAGTGCCAGGTTAGGTCAGCTGAATGCCCGGTTAGGTCATCTGAATGCCCGGTTAGGTCAACTGAATGCCTGGTTAGGTCAGCTGAATGCCCGGTTAGGTGAACTGAATGCCTGGTTAGGTCAACTGAATTCCCGGTTAGGTCAACTGTACACCCTTGACGATTGGTTAGGTTAAGTCGTGATATTTTCGTTAGTTTAAACGAAAATGACGAAAACGCAAATGACATGGCCTGAAGTTGAAATAAAAAATACATTTGGTTTATTAATACCAAAATACATTTTTCTAGTAATATTTAATGTATTTTGCTTAGATTTTGACCTCCATTTCCCTTGAAAATGAGCCAAACTTCAAAGTACTATAACTTTGTTGGATCTCATTTCCGAGGGAAATGGAGGTTAGATCTGAACAAATCACATCAAATACTAGTAGAAAAATGTATTTTGGTGTGTAAAATGACTGAACGTGTCTATATACATAATTACCTTTATACAGGGTGAGCGAAAAGTCCCTGTGCACCTGTTCACTTCCAACACAGTGCAGGTACAGGTTCACTACACTTCTTGCAGGTGCACAGGGACTTTTCGTTCACCCTGTAGTTGTGAGTTTGAACTCGAGGAATTTTAGAACTTTAAAATCTGAGTTTAAATATTCAAATTTAATGACGAGTTACATAGCGTAATTAAGAGTTCAGTTTGGAGTTAATAACGTAATGAGTTGCCAAATATAAAGAATGAGTCGTGCTAATTGGCATAACATAACATATGAGAGCTATTTGCCTCCGGAATGTTGCTTTTTCGCGGTTCAGATAGGTGAGATCTTTCACAATTCCAGATGCCAAATTCTGCTTCAGATGTCATGTATTTTGGGAATGCACTACAATTCCGGAATGCCGAGATCTACTTCAGATGTCATGCATTTTGGGAATGCACTACAATTCCGGAATGCCGATATCTACTTCAGATGTCATGCTTTAATCCCGAGTTACGGAAACACATTGGCAATATTTAAGGAAAAGGGAAACCAAATGGTTTTCCTTCGTTGAGTTCTAACTGTGCAGAGATACTTACTAAATAAAATGTGAGGCATTCTCGGAACACACCGAAGATAACCACGAAGTCTCCAAAACCGGAAAATCGTTAATGAATAACGACTAAAGAGAAAAACGTCGAACTTTAAATTATTCGTCTTAACAATAATTTATTTAACGAACTACACGAAAGAACTTTGAAAAATTATTGGTATTAATGTAAGAAACTTTGAAAAATTATTGGTATTAATATGAGAAACTTTTAAAAATTATCGGTATTAATGTGAGAAACTTTTAAAAATTATCGGTATTAATGTGAGAAACTTTTAAAAATTATCGGTATTAATGTGAGAAACTTTTAAAAATTATCGGTATTAATGTGAGAAACTGTAAAATTATCGGTATTAATGTGAGAAACTTTGTAAAATTATCGGTATTAATGTGAGAAACTTTTAAAAATTATCGGTATTAATGTGAGAAACTTAGTAAAATTATCGGTATTAATATAAGAAACTTTGAAAAATTATCGGTATCAATATGAGAAACTTTGTAAAATTATCGGTATTAATATAAAGAATTAATATAAAGAACATTGAAAATAAAGACAGTAATCTATATATAAAACATTTACGAAGAAAACATTCTAAACATTTTAACAGTAAATGCTTTGAACATTAAAACATTTAATGTTTTAAGTATCTATGACGTGACCGGAAGGAAAAAATACTAAAACAATAGTACAATCTAAATAAAAAAGTCATTCGCATACAATATACTCGTATATATTTTTACAATAATAATAATTACAAGAAAAGGATCACCTGAAGATCAGGGCCCCTAGCCCTCTTTAGTTAGTTTTATAAGGCTAACTAACGAAAATATCACGACCTTACCTACCCAATCGTCAAGGGCGTACAGTTGACCTAACGATTGGTTAGGTTAGGTCGTAATATTTTCGTTAGTTAGCCTTATAAGGCGAACTAAAGAAGGCTGGGGGCCCTGATCTTCAGGTGATCCCAACAAAATATACATTTATATTTGGAGTATCTACGACAAATATTTAATTAGGAAATAAAAGGAGTTTCCTGTTTTATATTCCTGTATTTCCTTCGGATCACCTGAAGTTCAGGGCCCCCAGCCTCCTTTAGTTAGCCTTATAAAGCTAACTAACAAAAATATCACGACCTAATCTAACCAATCGTTAGGTCAACTGTACGCCCTTGATGATTGGTTAGATTAGGTCGTGATATTTTCGTTCGTTAGTTAGCCTTACAAAGCTAACTAAAGAAGGCTGGGGACCCTGATCTTCAGGTGATCCTTACCTTCGATTCGGATTCTAATTTTCATCCTTGTTTTCACTCCTTAATTAATGGACGTAGTCTGAAAATTTCGGATCACCTAAAAAGATCAGGGCCCCCAGCCTCAACTACCAAATGACATCTTCGTTAAAACTAATGAAAATATCACGACTTACCTTAACCAATCGTCAAGGGTGTACAGTTGACCTAACCGGGCATTAAATTTATTATTATATTTGGTACTGTAAAGCAAAAAATAAGAATACATGGGGGGGGGCCCCTGATCTTCTTCAGGTGATCCAAATTTTAATTTAAAGATTTTGTTTACTTTAACAAAAATTTTAAGAAATTATTTTTAAGTCGGATTTAAATAATCTATTTTAATAGACATAATTTGACGGTGACTTTCGCCATTACGATTGAATTCTTCTAATTTTATAAATATAGTAAATACAGGGTGATTCACTCGCTGGTTGCCCCAGCGGATATATTAGCGATACTCTAGAGTCTAGGGCAACCAGCGAGTGAATCACCCTGTATTTTAATGTTTATTTTAATATTTACTCTTAATTTTGGGTTAATTTAATGAAATTTGAAATAATTTTTGAAATAATGAAGAAATGCTTTAATAAGACTAAAATAATTTTTGGTACTACCCTGTTATCTCCCCACCTGTAAAGTGAACAAAAAACCTCTTTAACATATTGCTTCCCAGTGTATATCACTTTAGCATATTGTTTCCCAGGAGGGATCACTTTAACATATTGCTTCCCGAATGCTTTGGGAAGCAATATGTTAGTGATCCGTTAATTTTCTGCTATTTTCAACCAAAACAAGAATACTTTATACTAATTTTGGCTGAAATTCCTATTTATCGAAATATTTACTTTCGAAATTATTAAATTTTGGCTCCATTATTCAATCGTCAAACCATCTCATCTCGTGTGTATGTAGTTATGTTGTTATCATTAGCCAATCAGCGGCTGCCCTATTGTCACGTGACACCCCCGCGCATTTCGAAATTATTAAATTTTGGCGCAATTATTCACTAGTCAAACCATCTCGTCTATGTAGTCATGTTATTATCATTATCCAATTAGCGGCTGCCCTATTGTCACGTGACACCCTCGCGCATGTTCGGCGCTGAAATTTGAATTCAAAAGTTGCTTCAGAATGTCTGTTAGTAGTGCGAGCTCTGAGTCCCAGTGGGACGTTATTAAACAAGTTTTAAGGGACGACAGCGCTGCTGTAACTATATTTCGAGCTCACGGCGTGCTCAAGACCTCTCTTACGTGTCCTCAGTGCGTGGTAATGAACTTAATTATCGCGAAGCTTCCCATAATTAATGTAAGTGCACTGATAATATTTCCAACTACTTACCTTCCCAGGTCCCGAATTCATTATTGGTTACGCATGCCCGGTTAAGTTAAATGAATGCCCGAGTAGGTCAACTGTATGCCCGGTTAGGTCAACCGTATGCCCTTGACAATTGGGTAGGTTAAGTTGTGTTATTTTCGTTAGTTTTAACTGTACGCTCTTGTCGATTGGTTAGGTTAGATTAGGTTACTTTTGCCGTGAATATTACTGACGAAAATAAGTTTCCCGGTGTATTTCACGCGGTAATGATTCGTTTTAAATACCCCCTCGTTTTTGACATGAAAACATATTTTTCTGGTGTATTTTTGTGTGTTTTCATTTTTCGATAAAAATAGTTATTTTTGGAGGATATGTCAGATCGTCATTTCCTCAAAAAAGGGGATTTTCCGAGGAAATGAAGGCCAGATTTGAACAAAACACCAAAATACACCAGAAAAATATGTTTTCATGTCAAAAACGAGGGGGGCAGTTAAAACGAATCTTTACCCCTAATTTGAATCTTTTCCTTTATAGCACCCCCAATTTCTTCTTTTCACTTAGTAACAATTTTGAATGTTAATTGAGTGCCCGGTTAGGTTAACTGAATGCACGGTTAGGTCAAATGTACGCCCTTGACGATTGGTTAGGTTAAGTCGTAATATTTTCGTTAGTTTTAACGAAAATATCACGACTTAACCTAACCAATTGCCAACGGCGTAAACAGTGGGGGTACTATAAAGGAAAATATCCTCTAATTTTTTCATGGTACTTGATAGGATTGATTAAATGTCATTCAATTAATTAATTAATAATTGATTACATATATTTTTTAATTAATTTCCCTTATTTTTCACTTTTTTGGTACTTTCCTGTTATCCCGGACCCCAGGATATCTTCGCTTTTACGGTCCTAAATTCCAACTAATAATGTGACAGTCCTAAATTATGTAGAACCAAATTATATATATATATATATATATATATATATATATATATTAGGGTGTCTTATTTTCGAAGTGTTGATTTTTTTAGATTGCGCCCCCTCAACCAGTTCCATTGGTTGAAAAAACATCACAAATAAAATTTTTTGGATTGAACAATTTTTAGAGGTCGCCCCCCGCTTATTAAAGTTCATAAAATATAGCTATTATTTATGCAATTAATATTTGAAATTACTAGCAGTTGTCAAGTATACTAAACATATATTTTTAATTAATTAATCATCATATTTATGATGAATTCAATTAAATGAATATATTAGAGATAATTGTCAAATTTGGAGCTGAAAATATTGCTTGATAAGACAAGATCAACCTGTTTAAACATGTTTCATCAAGAATGCTCCAGATTATGTTGCAATTGTTTATTTGTCATCATTCAGTGTTCTGCTGTCATAAGTAAAAGGTGTGTAACTGTGTATCACTATACTTCTTTTTTGCTATTATCAGATAATAAACTATGTTATTTATATTTTTCACAATTATTTATACTGATTTTGTTAGTGTTTGAAAAAAATTTAATGAATTTAATGAAAAAATTAGAATTTATGCTCTTATACACATATTATGAAGTTTTAAACAATGTTGCTATTTGTCACAAAGAATTTAATTTAGTTCAATGGAAATTTTACCTGACATGTGTTTCATGATCTGTGTTTCTATCAGTGGCGTCACTAGAGGGGTGCGGGGGGTTTTTGTGCAGTGTTTGAGCAGAAATTTATTATTTTTTATAAAAATATCCCTGTAGTTAGTTATAACAACAAAAACAGATCCCAGGCACCTATGCTACGGGATGACTATCAAGAACTTTTGGATCTGTCCATCATCTTTCTTGGAGGTGTCCCCAATAAAGGCATCAAGTTTCGTGCACCAGATGCCATGCATCGAGCTCGCTGGATGTCCAAAGCGCTCTATTCTATCAAGATGTGGCTTTTTCGAAGCCAGTTCAAGATGACTAAGACTGAAGAACGAGGAATTCGAGATCTTTCCCTTTTTTCTGTTCTCATCTATATGAAGGCTTGGACAACATCCTCACTCCCTATTGAAACCCCATTTAATGACTGGCTCCTTATGAGGTCATTGATTAATTATCCTAACAAAAAGATTTCTGATGCAACTAAAAAAAAGCTCTCTAACCACTTATGGTATCTGTCTGAAGAAGCAGTTGGTCTTGTCTTCTTTGATGAGCGAATTACTACAGATGTAAAGAAACGCATGGTAAAGGCATTAGAAGATGAGTCCACTGATAGACCACCCAAGCGTCCTCGGATTCCTGAATCGACCTTCTGCTCTGGTGAAGGACTACACCAACTTGTTACAAGAAATACTAGAGAATTCTTTACTAAGCTGAATTTGCCAGAAGGATTTCTGAACAAGGCACCCAGCACTTGGACATCCAACTGTGAATATTTAAGGGCCAGAGCTATTGTTGCAGCTCTATCTGTTGTAAATGACCGGGCAGAACGTGCAGTAGCTTTAGTTCAAGAGCTGAATAAGAAATTGACAGTGGGGGAAGAGCAGCTCCAGTTCCTGCTCCAAATTGTTGCAAAACACCGCCAGAGTCACCCAGTTCCATCAAAAACTGTTCTTCTCAAAAAATAACCATCAATGAGGTCGCACCTTAAAATACACCATATTGTATAATCATTGTATATTAAATAAATGTTGTATAAGGAAATAATGCTAATTAAAGTATGTAAATAGCACTGGCATTTTGAATTTATCTCTATATAATAAACTAATGGTTTTTTTTTGTAGCAATGCTTCATTGCTGATTGTATATAAAAAAAAGAGCCAGGAAGGATTTTGGATAGGAGAAAAAGGATTGGGATAAAGAAGGATCGAGGACCAAAGGATGGATTATAACATCAAGGATAGGTTAGAAAAGGATCAATGATAAATAAGAAGGCCTATACTTATAAAAACGAATCAAACTAAAAAAAGAAGGAAGGAATTATGTGTATAATGAGCATAATCATATGTCAGGAGCTATTATGCTATGGTCACCATTTTAATTAGCCGGGGGCGACCCCTAAATATGAGCCAATTTGTGTCAAACTTTCAAGTTTTAGTTTTTATGCTAAATGGAACTATTTTAGGGGGCGCAGATAAAATAATTCAACATTTCAATTTTTGACTACCCAATAAGAGACACCCTAATATATATATATATTGATGATTGGTTAGGTTAAGTTGTAATATTTTCGTTAATTTTAACAAAAATATCACGACTAAGCCTAACCAATTGTCAATTTAAGTCTGGGGTCCGGGATAACAGGAAAGTACCACTTTTTTTTTCTATTTTCCCCCAGTATTGTTGTATTATAATAATTAATCAATAAGGAAAACGCAAAGATGTTATGTGATATAAGAAATTAATAAAGTAAGATTTCCCTATAAAAGTGTATTTGCATATTCAAAGTTAATATTCCCCCACTTTACAAATATCATGCCCACCCCCTTACGATTTGTGTTTATATAAGACGAGGACACGGCGCGGAGGACTCAGCGCGGAGGACTCAGCGCGGAGGACACAGCGCAGAGAGATGTATCGAATTTAGTAATAAGGGCTCGAATGTATTTATAAATTAGACTAAATATTTCCTAGGGATCACCTGAAGATCAGGGCCCCCCCAGACTTCTCTAGTTAGCCTTGTAAGGCTAACTAACGAAAATATCACGACCTAACCTAACCAATCGTTAGGTCAACTGTACGCCCTTGACGATTGATTAGGTTAGATCGTGATATTTTCGTTAGTTAGCCTTATAAAGCTAACTAAAGAAGGCTGGGGGCCCTGATCTTCAGGTGATCCTTTCCTACAATAAAACTTATGTAAAAAAAACCTAATCAATTCTAATCATTCCAAACCCCTAACCCCTAACACAGTGGTTCCCAAACTTTTATGGTGGCGACCCTGAATACAATATTGTCCTGGCCTGGCGACCCTAAACGCTGGTACATGCAGTGTTAATGACCAATCACTTTGATACGTTGTGTTTATATTCATATAGTTTGATTGAATTAATTACCAACACACAATGAATTTCAAAGGGAATTTCCGTCCCGCGACCCTCTGGAACACCTTCCCGACCCTCACTTGGGTCGCGACCATGGGTTTGGGAACCACTGCCCTAACACTTCTAGAAGGTGAGTCTACCCATTTCAGTAAATTCTGACTGGGAAGCTATAAAACCTGACGCCCAGAAAACCGAAATGCGACATTCTGATAGAATAATAGGCAGTCCCCGCTTAGCGCTCTTTGTTGGTTCCCAAAAAACTGAGCATTAAACTTAACGACGGTGTGTGTATATATATATATATATATATATATATATATATATATATATATATATATATATATCGCCCAACTAGAACGTTAACCAATCGCGCTACGATATTTTTGCATTGTGTAATATCGTGCATTTTTATGTATGATATTCTATACTGGATTCCCATTGTGTCCCCAGAAGATTTGAATGAAATGCTCTGCCATTACTTCGAGTGCAGTGAGGGATGGGGGTTAGTACAGGAAACACCTCTGTACGTGAAAGCGTTAGATTTTCTTTCAGGTGTAGAAATATATGCAAGGTTGTACAAACTTTTATCTTATCGTAACGTAATGGTCAGTGCCATCGCCCTCTACTCAAGAGGTACTTAGTTCGAATCCTAGTCAGGCCTTTTTACACTCAGCGCAGAAAAGGAAAAGAGAGAGAGAGAGAGAGAGAGAGAGAGAGAGAGAGAGAGAGAGTTGGGGAATATTCTCACACTTTAATTAAATGTAAGAAGATATGAGACAAAGTGTCGAAACTGTTCTAGGAATTACTAAGATCTAAGAGTACATTTTTGTTCAAAAATTATGCTATTAAATTTTCAATTTCGAAACTATTCAAACAGAAACAACAGATACCAAAGTTTGAGCAATTTCGTCGGATACATCAAGTATAAAACAAGAACTAAGAGGGTCTCTTGTTTCATTCTCTTATTGACATATTCCAGCAAAAAGTTTGGTTAATACTGCATAATGAAAGTCTCTTAATTGCAATTGAAGATCAAGTATTGAAGAGGGAAAAGTCATTCGTATCATGAACTACAGTAATGAGTGCTGAATATATACAGGGTGGGCCGTAAGTTTCCATACATAGGAAAAATAAACATTTTTTTATGGACAACCATTTTTATTTATATAATATGCTCTACATGGTTGCCATTGTTTTGAAAACACATTTCAATACGTGTTCCCCACTGTTGATGAACACGCATTAGCACAGTTGACGTTATGCTTGTAATGGCGTTGGTGATACGTTCCTTTAGATGATTTATGTCTCGTATCTTTTCCTGATACACCATGGCCTTCAAGTGCCCCCAAAGATAGAAATCAAGGGGGGTGAGATCTGGGGATCTGGGAGGCCACTCCACAGGACCACGCCGACCAATCCAAGCATCCGGAAACTGCTTATCCAAATACCGACGCACGTGAAGACCATAATGAGGTGGAGCTCCATCTTGCTGGAAGTAAACTGGGAAGTTACCTTCCTCGTTTAGCAGGGATGGGAAAATCTCTTCTTGCAACATGTTAAGATACCTTTCGGCATTAAGATTTCCACTGACAAAAATTGGTCCAATAATTCTGTCACCCCATATCCCGGCCCACACCATCACTTTACCGGCACCTTGTATCTTCGTCGGACTCAGCCAGTTAGGGTTAGCATTACTCCAATAACGTATGTTTTGCCGATTAACCTCTCCATTGACGTAAAAATTTGCTTCATCAGTAAACAAGATCTTACGTCAAACGCATATTCTTAGGGTATCTGAAACATAAAAACAAACGTTTAATTTTTCCTATGTATGGAAACTTACGGCCCACCCTGTATATGTGTGTGTGTGTGTGTATTGTCAGTAGAGTTTAAACCCTGTAAGAAGAGTTTATCTTGAAGTTGTCTATGTTCACTATAGCATATCCTGAGCTTGGTTGAAGCTAAATCTTTCTGCGTTGAACATTATTGAATCAGAAACCTACAAATCTTATCTGATATAGAATGAAAACGTTGGATCACCTGAAGATCAGGGCCCCCAGCCTTCTCTAGTTAGCCTTAGCTAACTGACGAAAATATTACGACCTAACCTAACCAATCGTTAGGTCAACTGTATTCCCTTGACAATTGGTTAGGTTAGGTCGTGATATTTTCGTTAGTTAGCCTTATAATGCTAATTAAAGAAGGCTGGGGGCCCTCATCTTCAGTTGATCCAAAACGTTTTGTGTTATACAAAGGAATACAAATGACACCAAACAGCAACAGACTGACTGGCTGGTCCCCACGAGGCTGTCTGTTTAAGAAGAAGGTTAAAAGGTGGACGAAAATCTAAAGAAAATTCTTATAATGGCGGCATGAAAGAATAAAAAAAACTTGATTATATTTTTAATAATTATATTTATTGGCCTGATGAATCACACTTCCCTTTATCACACTAAAAAATATCACTATTAAATATTTCATGAATATGGCTTTCATATCATTTTTTGATATTCGTGAACTATAGCATCCCATGTTGAAATCATGTCTCAAAATCTACCCGCGTAATATTGGCCAAATATCTAATTTCTGGAAGAACTTTACAATATACAGTATTTTCTGATTTTTTTTTTTTAATCATATATTTTTTTGATATTTGTGAAATATAGCATTCCATGTTGAAATCATGACTTTTTATGTTCAAGTTACAGTACCTGTCTCAAAATCTATCCGCGTAATATTGGCCAAATATCTAATTTCTGAGAGAACTTTACAATATACAGTATTTTCTGATTTTTTTTTTTAATCATATATTTTTTTGATATTTGTGAAATATAGCATTCCATGTTGAAATCATGACTTTTTATGTTCAAGTTACAGTACCTGCCTCAAAATCTATCCGCGTAATATTGGCCAAATATCTAATTTCTGAGAGAACTTTACAATATACAGTATTTTCTGATTTTTTTTTTTTTTAATCATATATTTTTTTGATATTTGTGAAATATAGCATTCCATGTTGAAATCATGACTTTTTATGTTCAAGTTACAGTACCTGTCTCAAAATCTATCCGCGTAATATTGGCCAAATATCTAATTTCTGAGAGAACTTTACAATATACAGTATTTTCTGATTTTTTTTTTTTTAATCATATATTTTTTTGATATTTGTGAAATATAGCATTCCATGTTGAAATCATGACTTTTTATGTTCAAGTTACAGTACCTGTCTCAAAATCTATCCGCGTAATATTGGCCAAATATCTAATTTCTGAGAGAACTTTACAATATACAGTATTTTCTGATTTTTTTTTTTTTAATCATATATTTTTTGATATTTGTGAAATATAGCATTCCATGTTGAAATCATGACTTTTTATGTTCAAGTTACAGTACCTGTCTCAAAATCTATCCGCGTAATATTGGCCAAATATCTAATTTCTGAGAGAACTTTACAATATACAGTATTTTCTGATTTTTTTTTTTTTAATCATATATTTTTTTGATATTTGTGAAATATAGCATTCCATGTTGAAATCATGACATTTTATGTTCAAGTTACAGTACCTGTCTCAAAATCTATCCGCGTAATATTGGCCAAATATCTAATTTCTGAGAGAACTTTACAATATACAGTATTTTCCGATTATTTTTTTGTAATCATATATTTTTTTGATATTCGTGAAATATAGCATTCCATGTTGAAATCATGACTTTTTATGTTCAAGTTACAGTACCTGTCTCAAAATCTATCCGCGTAATATTGGCCAAATATCTAATTTCTGAGAGAACTTTACAATATACAGTATTTTCCGATTATTTTTTTGTAATCATATATTTTTTTGATATTCGTGAAATATAGCATTCCATGTTGAAATCATGACTTTTTATGTTCAAGTTACAGTACCTGTCTCAAAATCTATCCGCGTAATATTGGCCAAATATCTAATTTCTGAGAGAACTTTACAATATACAGTATTTTCCGATTATTTTTTTGTAATCATATATTTTTTTGATATTCGTGAAATATAGCATTCCATGTTGAAATCATGACTTTTTATGTTCAAGTTACAGTACCTGTCTCAAAATCTATCCGCGTAATATTGGCCAAATATCTAATTTCTGAGAGAACTTTACAATATACAGTATTTTCCGATTATTTTTTTGTAATCATATATTTTTTTGATATTCGTGAAATATAGCATTCCATGTTGAAATCATGACTTTTTATGTTCAAGTTACAGTACCTGTCTCAAAATCTATCCGCGTAATATTGGCCAAATATCTAATTTCTGAGAGAACTTTACAATATACAGTATTTTCCGATTATTTTTTGTAATCATATATTTTTTTGATATTCGTGAAATATAGCATTCCATGTTGAAATCATGACTTTTTATGTTCAAGTTACAGTACCTGTCTCAAAATCTATCCGCGTAATATTGGCCAAATATCTAATTTCTGAGAGAACTTTACAATATACAGTATTTTCCGATTATTTTTTTGTAATCATATATTTTTTGATATTCGTGAAATATAGCATTCCATGTTGAAATCATGACTTTTTATGTTCAAGTTACAGTACCTGTCTCAAAATCTATCCGCGTAATATTGGCCAAATATCTAATTTCTGAGAGAACTTTACAATATACAGTATTTTCCGATTATTTTTTTGTAATCATATATTTTTTTGATATTCGTGAAATATAGCATTCCATGTTGAAATCATGACTTTTTATGTTCAAGTTACAGTACCTGTCTCAAAATCTATCCGCGTAATATTGGCCAAATATCTAATTTCTGAGAGAACTTTACAATAGATAGTATTTTCCGATTATTTTTTTGTAATCATATATTTTTTTGATATTCGTGAAATATAGCATTCCATGTTGAAATCATGACTTTTTATGTTCAAGTTACAGTACCTGTCTCAAAATCTATCCGCGTAATATTGGCCAAATATCTAATTTCTGAGAGAACTTTACAATATACAGTATTTTCCGATTATTTTTTTGTAATCATATATTTTTTTGATATTCGTGAAATATAGCATTCCATGTTGAAATCATGACTTTTTATGTTCAAGTTACAGTACCTGTCTCAAAATCTATCCGCGTAATATTGGCCAAATATCTAATTTCTGAGAGAACTTTACAATATACAGTATTTTCCGATTATTTTTTTGTAATCATATATTTTTTTGATATTCGTGAAATATAGCATTCCATGTTGAAATCATGACTTTTTATGTTCAAGTTACAGTACCTGTCTCAAAATCTATCCGCGTAATATTGGCCAAATATCTAATTTCTGAGAGAACTTTACAATATACAGTATTTTCCGATTATTTTTTTGTAATCATATATTTTTTTGATATTCGTGAAATATAGCATTCCATGTTGAAATCATGACTTTTTATGTTCAAGTTACAGTACCTGTCTCAAAATCTATCCGCGTAATATTGGCCAAATATCTAATTTCTGAGAGAACTTTACAATAGATAGTATTTTCCGATTATTTTTTTGTAATCATATATTTTTTTGATATTCGTGAAATATAGCATTCCATGTTGAAATCATAACTTTTCATGTTCAAGTTACAGTACCTGTCTCAAAATCTATCCGCGTAATATTGGCCAAATATCTAATTTCTGAGAGAACTTTACAATAAACAGTATTTTCCGATTATTTTTTTGTAATCATTCGGACATTCGTTTCTTTCCGTAATAAATCCTGATTAATTTAAATAAAAAAAAAATCTGAAAAAACATACAAAATTTTAATTTCCATCCGGACGAGTGAATATGATACGTGAAAGTGACAGTTTCAGAAATAATCTCGAAAGCTACCCAGTTATGACAAGAAATATGGGCTCACCTGAAGATCAGGGCCCCCAGCCTTCTTTAGTTAGTCTTATAAGGCTAATTACCAAAAATATCACGACCTAAACTAACCAATCGTTAAGTCAACTGTACGCCCTTGACGATTGATTAGGTTAAGTCGTGATATTTTCGTTAGTTAACCTTATAAAGCTAACTAAAGAAGGCTGGGGGCCCTGATCTTCAGGTGATCCGAAATTTGCCCTATTATAATAATAATAATATAATATTTTTATAGGTTAACCGATATGAAGTAAACACGATAAATGCGGGAGTTATTGAAGGGGAATTTAGTTGGTATTTCCTCCAATAGATGGCGCCTTATCATCAAATATCTTGGTTCGCGTCAATTGCTTAGTTTTAAAACTGAAGACCTATAAAATCTTAATAGATATTTCGGATCACTTTAACATATTGCTTCCCAGGAACCTCTCTTTAACATATTGCTTCCTAGTGTATATCACTTTAACATATTGCTTCCCAGGAACCTCTCTTTAACATATTGCTTCCTAGTGTATATCACTTTAACATATTGCTTCCCAGTATTAATCACTTTAACATATTGCTTCCCGAATGCTTTGGGAAGCAATATGTTAAAGTGATCCAAATTTCTACCATGGAAGATCTAGAATCGCCTTAATTGCTAAAATCCCAAGTCCGAGTTAAGAAAAGAGCGATTCTATCTAAGTTAACGTGCAGCTCACCACTAAAGTTAGCTCGGATAGGCTTTCATTTACGTTACATTTTCTAGAGAATGAAAATATCAACGTCATGAACAATGAATGTAATGGTTTCTTGTCCCAGATTTTTTCCAAATATTTCTTTATAAATCCATATTATTTCGATCATAAAAAGCAAGAGTGAATAATTGAATATAAAATTATTTTTTATTTGTGAAATATGAAAATAAAAACCCACTCTAATAGACAGAGTTTATTTCCACAACAGTTTCGATGCCCACTGGCATCTGTATCCACCCGAGGAGGATGTCAGTGGGCATCGAAACTGTTGTGGAAATAAACTCTGTCTATTAGAGTGGGTTTTTATTTTCATATTTTGACCTTCACGTAGAAAAAAGTGAAGTTTTTTGCATTTATTTGTGAAATATTTAAGGCTGAAGACCGCTACCATTACTTTATACGATTACCACTTAACAGTAAACCTATATAATGGCAAATTTGAGGCAAACGAACAGTCCAACATATGTGAGTATCCAGGGCCGGATTAAGGCCAACTGATGCCCTAAGCACAGCCCAACAATGGTTCCCCCTCGACCCTTCCATTGTCTAACTGACAAGACATTAAGACTCAATAAGTGCTGAATGTGAAATAATAGATTAAAAATTCAGTTTTCTTCCAGGCCATCCCCCAGACCAGACCCCACAACTAATTAAATATAACCTGTTTTTCAATTTTATTTATTAATTTTATTTTATTAAAACTCTGTGGTGCCCCCTTCCCTTGGTGCCCTAAGCACGTGCTTATTTTGCTTAATGGTTAATCCAGGCCTGTGAGTATCATAGACTTCGTGTAATCAACCTGGATACCAAATCTACTGAATTTGTAATATAATAGTAAAGTCATGCATGCCATTAGCTGCTATTTTACATCTCAAAATTCTGATGAATTAATGCATCTCATTATTCATCATCCAAGTTTGAGATGGAAAATTTCAACATACGAATTTTTTTTTTCTTTCTTTTCATTCAAATCACCATATCCTGTTTTTAGGTAAAGATAGGCCTAAAATTTTCATTTTGGTTTAAAATGCAAAAAAAAAAAAACCTGTGGCATCATATAATCCAGAAGATAAGCATTTCATCCCCAATCTCTTGGAATATAAAGAGAGAAATTTCATGGAACCCTAAAACGTAATTCAAAAACTATATCATTTGCATCAAAACAAGCAAAAAAAACGTCATGTCATTAGAGGAATATAGGTATAGAGCTACTAATTCAATACGAGAAAAGATGAGGAACGTAATTCATGTTGAGTCGTAGATTAAAATTGAATAATAACATTTTTTAAGTTATTTCAACTCACCACATTGGCGATTTTGCGATTGTTCCACGAATAAATAGTTCAGCCTTTTCCCCATCCACAAACAACTTGGTATAGCCAAATACCCGCCCCCCCCCCTCCTCCATCGTACGCTCAGAATGTAGTTATTTTGAATGTGTGTATTTGCGATATGTGCACCTCGTACGCATGGGCGTCGATTGCGGGGGAGACGCAGGGGATATGTCTCCCCCTCCCCAACTCTTTACAAAGGGGGTTACAACCTACCAGTTGTCCCCCCCCCCACTTTCTTGGATGAATTGCTATAAATGCTAACTATTAATGGCACCTAATAAGACGTATTATATGCGTATGCAAATGTAATAGCAATATTATAAATTATTGTCATGAACACCAGCGTATATTTATCATAGAATTTAGGAGTCAATTTGCATTTTAATAATTGCACGTAGCATTTGTGTGTTCTTGGTCATTAAGTACGCGAAATGAAATGTTAAATAAACGGTTTTGTTACGTATCATTTTCAATATCAAAGTGTAATCAAAGTACAGTTTATTTGTTTTATATTTAACGAGCATATTTTGTTAACGGTTTATGTACATTGTCCTCTGTTGTCTTCAGGTAATAAAAGATTTATTTTGGTTAAACATATGTGTGATATTATGTTACATGAAAGGTTAAATATTATAAATAGTTTGTATTTCGTTTCTTATTTCTGCAAAAAAATGCTTAAATAAAGAAAAACATAAAATGATTAAATACGATTGAGTTTTTTTTCAATATGCTGAGAAAAATACAAAAAAAATGGGTAAATGGTAAATTACGACATTGCTCTATTACACGCAACAGCTACTCAGAGTATTGTTTGATTCGCTGTTTGAAGGCGAAGTGTCCCCCCCACCCCTACTATTTTAGAGCAATCGACGCCCCTGCTCGTACGCAATAGTCACAAAGTTTAAGCGTGTCTATCTCAAAACTGGTTTGGCGAGTTCGCCTCTCGTACTCGTGACGCCTCTGGTAACCTAATACAGGTTCCGCGGGTCGGTCTCTTCGCGTCGAGGTCAGGCTGATAACCCTACCTCTGAACTTGACTTGATGTAAAAGAAAATTAGTTTCTTGAGCTCTCCATCTCAGCAATGTACACCCGGCTTGTCTGGACTTGTACTGGAATTGACTTCTATACCGACGTCGGTAGTGTTCTTGGTTTCTTTTGGGTAACTGATTAAACAGTATTGGCCTTCTGACACTATTGGCCTTCTGACACTATTGGCCTTCTGACACTATTGGCCTTCTATCAGAGTTCAGGATGTTCCTTGTCTAGCCTTTAGTTTGAGAACACTGCACAATATACCTTTCCTATTTTTCGATGTTGTTTCGATAATTATCAGGTTCAGAGAAAAGCTACTACTACTACTTAAGTAGTAGTAGTAATAGTAGCTTTTCTTATTTTTTAATGCCAGATATTATGGTGTGCTTCTCTTTTCTTACTTCAAGCAAACATAAATTTATTAATTAATCTTTACAAGAACTTAGTCCAATTTTTTTTTTTTTTATATGGGGATGTTAAGACTGAGCATTATTCCAGTTTTGGTTTTGGTATATAAGCAGTGTTTTCAGCAAGGGAATCATCACATTTTTGTCCATTCTTTTAGAGGTTCTCAGCATCTGTCATTATTTATTTTGCTTTTGTTCATTGCTATCTTATTTTGTGGCTCAAATTTCGCAACGTCAGTCATTATAACTGTTTTAGTTCTTCATTTTTTCCATTTTTCCAATTTTTTTGGTGTTAAATTTCATATTATTATCGTGTATATTCTGTTTGTGTCCATTTGTAAAGCTTCGACATCCTCTGAGTTTTTAATTTTTCTGTTAATTTTATGTATTATCAGCAAAGAATGTTACTATTGTTGGTTACTTCGTCTGTCTAGGTTTGTTAGCATGATTATCAATAGGAGTGGGGGCTAATTCTGTTCCTTGTGTTACTGAGCACGATAGGCACGATCTTCCTCATCAGGTTCCATACTGGTTCTCAGTAAATCTTTCCTGTGCCTCTAAAATGTCACAGATTTTTTTCTAACTATTTTTCCACATATCTTGCTGAGATGGGATGTCAGTGACACTGGTCTAAGTTTTTGCTTGAGACATATCTCCTCATTTATATATATATATATATATATATATATATATATTATATATATATATATATATATATAGGCAGTGCTTTTTTCCGCCGGAACACACCGGTACCTCGTACCGGTACCTTTTAATGAACTGACAGCAAAAATAAATAAAAAGATACAAAATTAAACAATTTCCATTACTATTTTATCACTTATTTATCACTTATTTGTCACGTGATAAATTATTAAACATCAAAAGGACTCGTTCCTGTATTCGGATGGACCGGGATGGTCATGGGTAGGGTGGAGTAACTACTGGAAAAAATCGTAAAAAATGCAGGAGAGTTCCGGTACCTTTTTTTTATTTCTAGAAAAAAAAATCACTGTATAGGAGCAATGTTCTCTCTCTTCAGGATGTCTGGTGCTTCTCCTATGTCCAGAGATCTTCTCCACAGCCACTATATTGGTATAGCGAATTCATTTTTACAGTTTTTAATCAATGAAGAGTTCCATTTGTCCGGATCCCCTGCTCAGTATTATTTTAGCTGTCCTATAACTCCCGCAACATCTTCTGTTGTAAAATCAAAAGCTCTCTTTGTACTTCCACTTCAAAGGTGTTTTTATCATAAATCCCTTTGTCACTTTTTGGGTATTTACAAAAACTAGAAAAGACTGTTTTTTTAACAAAACGACTGAGCATATATATATATATATATATATATATATATAATATATATATATCAGTGGCGTAGCTAGGGGGGGAGCGGTCGCTCCCCTGAGCACATTCTCCAAAAGTGGCGCCTTTTCAACAATTTCTTTTCAGGTAATAAGTTGACATGACGGTAGTTAAGACTATGATGTTACATATTATTATTACATTTTGACTATTATATTAACTATGATTACTGTATATAATATATAATTATATACAGTTTATACGAATGCTTGCTTATATACGAAAGCTTGCATCTAACTATGGACCAATTTCACTCGCATCACAAGGGTTAGATTATTGGAAAAATAATCAAAGATAGAATGGCAACTGGCTTTGCTCTCCATTGAAAGACAGTTGGCTACTGAAGTAGATTATAATAAAGTAATAGATAACTTCGCTAGAATGAACCCTAGACGAAAGAGGCTGTTGTAGTTGATTCATACATTATTCATATTGCTTCGTATTGGTTTGATTTTACTTTTGAAATATAAAATAAGTAAATAACACATGTGTTTTTATTACGTTTTCATTTTAAACAATGTAAATATATGAACTTACTGTAAACCTGTAATTCTTGTGTTTTGATTTTAAATTTTGATTTTAAATTTTATTTGGTATGCGGGGTGGCGCCTTTTTTATGTGCTCGCTCCCCCTGACGGTAGAAAATTTGTAATTGGACCTCAAATTTTGGTTTCTTCTGGCAATATTTAGAACTCTCGTACTATCCTTTTGCCCTCTTTTTTGTTGGGAGTGCTACCGACATGTGGTTAGAGAGCTCTCCTTTCGGTTAAGTCTTTGGCAGTCTAGAACTTTAGATAGAAAGGTTGTTGCATCGTGCAATATAAATAGTTTGTGTTTGATGCCAATTATTCTAGTCTGCTCAGCAAGAGACCACAAAAATAGTTTGCAATTCATTTGTTGAACTTGGGCCTAACTTAGGCCTATTTGCTTAAAGTAAGACTGAACAAGACCGCAGGGTTCCCTCGGTGTAGTTTATAGCCTAACTTAGAACTACTTGTTTCAGATTATCCCTTCTAAATGTTGTAGATTAGGATCTAGGATTCCGAATACCCCCAAAATTACATTAGGGTACTGGAAGCTGATTCAAGCTGAACTATCAATATCTTAAATATTAGTGATTAGTGATATACGATATACGATAGACTGCTGTGGGCGTCATTTGATGATTTAATGTTTCACCGCCCGCACCAATGCTATTATTTCAGAAGGTAAGTTTTCGAACTCTTTTTTTGGCGCATGTGACGAGAATCTTTTAATTTAAGTTAGAAGCGGAAGGGTTAAAAGTCTGATACTAGCGCGAATTGTTTTTTTTTTCTTTTCTCTAGAAATAATTTCTCTTTTCTTTTGGCTCTTTTTCGGGACATATTTTCTCAAAATTTCTATCATTTTCTCATCTATGGTTAATACCATCTTTTCAGGTGGTTTGTCTTTAAAGATGATTTGGATCACCCGAAGATCAAGGCCCCCAGCCTCAATTACCAAATGATATCTTCGTTAAAATTAACGAAAATATCACGACTTAACCTAACCAATCGTCAAGGGCTTACAGTTAACCTAACCGGGCATTCAATTTAATTTATTATTATATTTGGTACTGTAAAGCAAAAAACAAGAATGCATGGGGCCTTGATCTTCAGGTGATCCGATGGTTTTTCAGTCTATTTGGGTCATATATAATCCGATTTATTCCCAATTTGTGGTCCTGAAGTTTAGGTTGAAAATTTCAAATTTGCTTCTTTCTATAATGTTTATTTTTGTCCTTATAAAGTTATCATCGTAATAATAACCTTTATTAATAAATAATATTTTATATTGGTTAATATTCCAATAACGTGGTCTGATATAATAAATAGTTGATGCTACTTTTATGTAATTAGTTAAGTTGTCATTGTTTGTGAATACAGATCAGGAATTTTTTTTCTGGTACTCTTTGTTGTTTCTTGTGTTAACAAATGAATTTGTTTGAGCAATCAGCATTTTTGCCTGCTCCTGGTCTTCTTTTGTATACCCTTTATCTTGATATATACAGGGTGATTCAAAAGTCAGGTTACATAGGGCTTTTCTGTTTCTTTGCAGGTAAATGGGTTAGGAGATGTTATCGAAGGAGGAGCGCATTGATGTGATATTCCTAGCTGGCTGCACAAGTGCATTGCCGTTAACTGTGGCCATATCGAACATGTGATGTGACTATTCCCCTGTATCATTACATAATACAGTATTTCCCTGTGTAACCTGACTTTTGAATCACCCTATATATATATATATTTTTTTTTTTTACAGTATTTACAGTATACAGTATTTATGTTTCCTACCAATAATTGAGTATTGCTCAGTACTCACAAGACCATACAGAAAACGAGACATTGCGAACATTGAACGTTTACGTCTAAGATAGAAGAAACGGAAGGTGAAGACTACTGGTCTCGACCACAATCCTTGAAACTCTACTCTCTCGAAAGAAGGCGCGAGCAGTACACAACAATATACATATGGAAAATACTTGAGAGCTCAGTCCCTAACCTTAGAAATGAAATAGAAACAAACTTGAATGAGAGAAGAGGCAGATTTTGTACTGTCCCAGCTGCGGTGGGACAAGGGGCCATGAAAACGAGGATGGAAAATACCCTCAGAATACGAGGTCCAAAGCTTTTTAATGCCCTACCAAAAGAAGTAAGGAATCTCCAGCACACCGACCTGAATAACTTCAAGAACCAGCTGGACAGATTCCTGTGCAAAGTTCCTGACCGTGACTGGCTAGGAGGGCAGGAGGAGTTCAGACAGAACTTCCCTCCTTCACCAAATCCCGTAAATGAGGCGGAATGCTGTAGAGGGGTCGACCGCAGGTCGATCCTAAAACGTCGTTCGAACTAACATAAAGTAAGTATATATATATATATATATATATATATATATATATATATATATATATATATATATATATATATAATATGAAAATTATTTCACGAAAGTAACACGTGAATAATATTTATGATGAAAATAACCACGAGAGAAAAAGGAAACACAGAATGGTGCTCAAGCGCTTTCGTCTAATTATATATATATATATATATACAGGGTGTCCCGTAAGTCTGGACCCATAGGGAAAAATAATAAAATTACAAAATAGTCCAAAAATTTATTACATAATCTGTTCAAAGTGTCCGCTGTTGTGTCGCACACATAGTTGAAGACGCAATCTCCACTGCGACAGCACTTTCTGAATCACAGTCGCAGAAATTTCTTGACACGCCTCCACAATGCGTGCTTTAAGGTGGAAAATGTTCTGAAGTTTGACCTCGTACACTTTGGCTTTCAAGTGGCCCCACAATAAAACTCCAGCGGAGTAAGATCATAATAAAAAAATAATAAAAATAATAATAAAAATAATAAAAAAATATATTATAATAAATTTTTGGACTATTTTGTAATTTTATTATTTTTCCCTATGGGTCCAGACTTACGGGACACCCTGTATATATATATATATATATATGTGTGTGTGTGTGTGTGTGTGTGTGTGTGTGTGTGTTCTGTTTCGTAGCCATGTGAGTCACCGAAAAATAAACATTTTCGTTTGCCTATTTTGATATGTAGGCCCATACCGTTTCAATTTATCGTACACTTCTTTTTGCCTGAAAACGGTCCAGCTCGGGATTCTCTGTGTCGATTGCAGGGTTGGATAAAATTTAGTAGCGTATAGTGTTTGGCGATGTCCAAAAAATGTTTTCATAGTTTGTTGATCACATTTTGCATTATTTTAGGGTGTTCCGCTTTTAGAGTCCGTCGGAAGATGATGATAGAAGCATTTTTTTTAGTATTTGCAGCTTCCATATTTTGTTTCGTTATTGCAAATGTCAGAGGGTAAAATCTCCATTTGTCTCCAAATTTATAGTGAATATTACTGCGCTAGAAATTGTACAGGGTTGGGTGCGAATAACACACACACACCGCTGTCCGTCTCTGTATCCATAGGAGCCTCTTGCCTCATATTATATCTCTGCATATTCGTTCCCTCCATATGTTTACTCGGGGCTTTTGTTTTTTTGGTTCATTTTGGTTTCATTTCTATCAGTTGATAACCTCGTTATATCGGGGCTTCCTTTTAATTCTTTGCTATTTGAGTAATGGCTCGCGTTAATTCTTCGTAGGCCAATTTCGCTTCTAATTCTTACTCATTTGTGTCATTTCCTCTCTCGTATGTTTGTTGGTTTTACTTCATTTTCTATTTGTTCTTTTTGCATCCTTTCCTGATATTTTCTTCCCGTCATTATCCTTCTTTGACAGCCTCTTCAGTGTTTCTTTCTGTTCTATATAATTTGATGAATTTGTTTCTGTCGTGCGATCATTACAGACGAATTTAATTCCTTTAAACTGCTTAACAATCTTACGAGAGAGCTGTGATTACCATTTCATGTACCTAATATGGAGTAGAAATGGAGATAAATCGCAACTTTATAGCTCTTGTTTCGTCTGATGCCAGTTTGCATATTTTACAAAGTTGTTGAAATCTATTGTCCATTTCCGTGTTATTTAATATAAAGATTATTGAAAGAAGCTATTTGTTTCTGATTTAGTGTATTTCAATGGGGTAGTGGACGAGAGGTTCTAATGATAGGAGAGTTTAACCATAGACATTAGGTAGATCCTCTATTCAAACCGAAACTGTAGAATTTCAGACCTGTGTTTCAGAGTTTACGCAAACCTTTCCAAGGCGCTTTCCCGATTACCAACCATCCGAGAAACAGTAAATGTGTTGAGATAGTTAAACTACAGTTATAAAAATAATATAACTCTTAATTTTAAAATACCATATAATGAAAGATTTTCTTTAATTATTGTAAAACATTGAGGTGTGTGGCAATTATTCGCAGTATTTGGCAACTGATGGCCGAAGTTACATGGACGCCAATCAGAAACCAATCATTTTTACGTATTTAGAGCGATATACTTAAACTATTTTCCCAAAGGTGATGTATTAATATACGCGAAACACAAAAACAAAAATACTTTATTCAGAAAAAGAGCACAAGTGACAGAGTTTTATAGTATTTTTCAATATTTTTTTCTGTACAATTTAGATATTTGATATGACAATAGTATAGTCACAGTATTTTAATCTGAATATGCCGTTGAAAGCATGGAAGCTTTTTAGACAAAATTAATGGATTAAGTTTATTACTACATAAAGAAATGAAACCGGCAAGTATAGTAATTGTAATAATAATAATAATAATGTCAAAATTTACATAAGTAGTGTTTGATTATTTGGATCAAGTAAGATAAGCACCCCAAACCTTTTTTAGTTAGCTTTATAAGGCTAACTAACGAAAATATCACGACTTAAACTAAACCAATCGTTGGTCAACTGTACGCCCTTGACGATTGGTTAGGTTAGGTCGTAATATTTTCGTTAGTAGCCTTATAAAGCTAACTAAAAAAGGTTGGGGGTGCTTATCTTTACTTGATCCGATTATTTTACACAATTTTCAGTAAAATGATCAATTGTATACAGTATTTAATAGAAAATAAATTAAGCTTAAAAAAAAAAAAGGATGAATTATGAAATTAAAAGTACTTAATGAAATAAGCTTATTTTAGTTAATTATAAAATAAGGACTTAATTACTATGGTAATAATGGCATTAGTGAACTTATACTTTAGCAGTAGCTAATGAAGTACTTCTTTAGTGATTTACGAAATATATTTAGAGATGAAGTCTGTCTAATATTTATAGGAATTGCATTCCATACATCTGCTCCTTTGGAAGAGACTGTATTTCTTGCAGTTTCGATTGTATAGTTTGGTTTGCGTATGAAATTTCTAGGGAGTCTAATGTTATAATTATAATGGATTTGATAAAGGAGGTGGGGGAGTGATTGCTACTTGAATAGGTGATGTATGTTGATTTTTGTTGATGATATTGAACATATCGACAGCAACATTTGAATTTGTATAAATAATTTAATTTTAAAATATTTAACTTCTTAAACAATAGGGAAATATGGCTCAAATTGTGTTGTAGTTAAAATATCGTATTTGATTAAGGATTTTCAAATACTTTACATAAAGTTGCCAATACAGAAATGGGGTGATAACCGGTTAGGATATTTGGATTTCCCGACTTAAATACAGGGCATACTCTGGCTGGTGCTACTGTAGTATGCGGTCTACCTACGATTGGTTAGGTTTAATCATGATATTTTCGTTAAAACTAACGAAAATATCATGACTAAACCTAACCAATCGTCAAGGGCGATTGACAATGGGATGTAAACAAACAATTAGTAAACAAGATAAGAAGCTATAATTAAAAGGTAGACCGCCGAATCGTAGGTAGACCGCATACTACAGTAGCCCCCTCTGGCTTCTTTTAGACTGTCAGGAATATACCTAGTGTTACTGATTCATTTATTAGTTTACTGAGCGAGACTACAATTTTATCCGATTCTAATTTGTATATTTTTACCAAGATTGTACTCATGTCAGAATCTTTATAGTTCAGATTTTTTATTGCTAGAGAGATTGGTAGGATTAGTAGGATTGGATCAAAGAAAAATGAGTTTGGATTTTGTTGTGGTATTTATTGTCGGTAGTGAGCGTTTATAATTGTTATAATGTTTCAGACCAACAAAGACCCTAGGATCCACTCATGGCTGATCTACCTCACTGTGTTCGTAATTGTGTATTGTGCATGTCCTCCGTGGTGGCGGAGAGGACCTACAATTTTACGTGGGTTCCGAACCACAAGGCCTTAATTTTACTACCTTAAATTATACCCAATCTATCAACATATGCGTCTAATCGATTTTTAAATATGTTTATAGACGCGCTACTAATTATTTCTACCGGCAAACTATTCCACCTATTTACTATTCTATGAGTATTGGAGCCGATAGTTGCAAATAAGTTGTATAATAAACTGACTATGCCTTTGGGGGTCACTGTAAGAATTTTCACATTCTTTGAAGGAGAACAATGGTTTTGTTTTCACCATTTTTACGTTATTCAGTGCTCCATAATTTTCGGGGACCGGAGAGTGTTTTTTTTTATATAATTTTTTAACACCAGTGAGCTACATTCGCATTATTAATGACTGCATTAAGTCTGTGACATTAATTTTTGTATGTCTGTTTGGTAACAATAACAGTTTTCCAGAAATTAAGTGTGTTTGCGTTTAATACTCACAATGAGTATGTACACAATACTCACAATGAGTATATATACACACAATGTTCACAATGAGTATATATATCCATATTATATATATTATATATATATATATATATATAATATATATATATATATACACACATTTCAACTGCAAAGAACACGCAGTATAATTAACGTAAAGAACGACGCTTGTATAGAACATTCCGCGCAAGATGAGGAGGGAGAACGAACAAATGAAAAAATGAGGTAACCACCCGGGAATCGAACCCGGGATCTTCCGATTGCCGGTCAGATATGATAACCACTACACCATGGTCCTCACTCGATCAGAAGTCGTAATTCTCCTACATAAGCGCAGAAACCAATGCCCCGAGGGGGGCACCTCCCGCATGCCGCACTAGGGTTGCCAACCGTCCTTTTTTGAAAAGAACAGTCCTTTTTTGTAGATTTTTGTCCTTGTCCTTTCTTGAGTTCGGAAAGGACGCCATTTGTCCTTTTCTGATAACAATCTTGTTCCAAACAACAGTTTTGTAACAAAACTTTTGTTTGAAAAGAAATAATTATAAAGTCTTAAGTCGAGTAACATTTTATAAGTTTTATCTATTTCTGGAACATCTGCATATTGCGAAAGAATTTTCAGTGTGATGAACGCTAAATGGCGTGATGATAGAAACCGATGTTCGGTTGAACTAGTAAAAAAGTGAGCTTTTTGTTTATTTCAATTTAAGATAATTGTTTGGGTTTTGCGGAAAAAATAAAAAATGATACTCTTTTACTGAAGTCTGCAAAAATTCAAGAAAAGTATAAATTTAAAAATAAATAAATATCAATTTACCATAAATTTTGTCAATGCACGACTCAATGGGTCAATATCTGTATATCAATAAAAATATTTCCTTTAAAAAAATATGCAATAAAAAAATATGCAATAAAAAAGCATGCAGTATAAATTGTAATAAATTACAAATAAAATTTTACTTCTTTCCCTGACCCTGTAGACAGTATATTGGAATTGATGCTCTTGTCCTTTATTCAAACTTCATGGAGTTGGCAACCGTATGCCGCACCTATATATACATTTCAACTGCAAAGAACACGCAGTATAATTAACGTAAAGAACGACGCTTGTATAGGAGGACATTCCGCGCAAGATGAGGAGGGAGAACGAACAAATGAAAAAATGAGGTAACCACCCGGGAATCGTGATGTACGTGCCCAACCCGTATATTTATTTATGGTACTGGACACCCATTCTCTTACTTTAATTCACTTCACGGGCACCCTTTAAGTTGGGCGTACCCGGTGATTTTATCTCTTATTTTCGTCCAGGATGATTCGGCCTACCCAAAACGGATGGCCCTTTAAATTGAT
>JAJOZX010002168.1:415000-500000 GCA_023014485.1 Bathynomus jamesi
CTCACAATGAGTACATACACACACACACACAATACTCACAATGAGTATATACACACACACACACACAATACTCACAATGAGTATACACACACACACACACACACACACACAATACCCCCACACACACACACACACACAATACCCACAATGAGTATATACACACACACACAATACCCACAATGAGTATATACACACACAATACCCACAATGAGTATATACACACACAACCCACAATATAATATACACACACAATACCCACAATGAGTATATATACCACACAATACCCACAATGAGTATATATACACACACAATACCCACAATGAGTATATATACACACACAATACCCACAATGAGTATATATACACACACAATACCCACAATGAGTATATATACACACACAATACCCACAATGTATATATACACACACAATACCCACAATGAGTATATATACACACACAATACCCACAATGAGTATATATACACACAATACCCACAATGAGTATATATACACACCAATACCCACAATGAGTATATATACACACACAATACCCACAATGAGTATATATACACACAATACCCACAATGAGTATATACACACAATACCCACAATGAGTATATATACACACAATACCCACAATGAGTATATATACACACAATACCCACAATGAGTATATACACACACAATACCACAATGAGTATATATACACACAATACCCACAATGAGTATATATACACACAATACCCCAATGAGTATATACACACACACAATACCCACAATGAGTATATACACACACACAATACCCACAATGAGTATATACACACACACAATACCCACAATGAGTATATACACACACACTACCCACAATGAGTATATACACACACACAATACCCACAATGAGTATATACACACCACACAATACCCACAATGAGTATATACACATACACAATACCCACAATGAGTATATACACACACACACAATACACACAATGAGTATATACACACACACAATACACACAATGAGTATATACACACACACAATACACACAATGAGTATATACACACACACAATACACACAATGAGTATATACACACACAATACCCACAATGAGTATATACACACAAAATACCCACAATGAGTATATATACACAATACCCACAATGAGTATATATACACACAATACCCACAATGAGTATATACACTCACACAATACCCACAATGAGTATATACACTCACACAATACCCACAATGAGTATATACACTCACACAATACCCACAATGAGTATATACACTCACACAATACCCACAATGAGTATACACACACACACAATACCCACAATGAGTATATACACACACACAATACCCACAATGAGTATATACACACACAATACCCACAATGAGTATATACACACACACAATACCCACAATGAGTATATACACACACAATACCCACAATGAGTATATACACTCACACAATGCCCACAATGAGTATACACACACACACAATACCCACAATGAGTATATACACACACACAATACCCACAATGAGTATATACACACACACAATACCCACAATGAGTATATACACACACACAATACCCACAATGAGTATATACACACACACAATACCCACAATGAGTATATACACACACAATACCCACAATGAGTATATACACACACACAATACCCACAATGAGTATATACACACACACAATACCCACAATGAGTATATACACACACAATACCCACAATGAGTATATATACACACACAATACCCACAATGAGTATATACACAAAAACATATGAAACATATAAAACAACAAGTCTCATCCTAAATTTTAATATTAAATTTATATTTCCTTGACGATTTCAAAACAGCAAAAATGTGTATTATTAAAAAAGCTTTTTTAAAAATAAATAATTTAACCTTTTTTTTTTAACATTATTTGACGAAAATGATTTTCAGATACGATAAAAAACTCTTTTTAATTAAGAGCCACAACATGATATATGCTACAAAGTTTCTTTTAATATTTCCTCTGGCATTTTGCAGTCGCCATATTGGATTCTCGCTACCCTCAGTTTCAACAATCCTTTCCTGTCATCTCTTTCATGAAGCCCGTTTCCCCTCTTAATTATTATTTTCACTTAGATAAATATTTTTGGAATATGTCTGAATTTTTAGAATATGTCTGAATTTTAAAAAAATGTCTGAATTTAAAAAAATATGTCTGAATTTTTAGAATTTGTTTGAATATGCACATACACACACGCGCGCGCGAGCGCGCGAAGGTTCAATGAACAGCGGAAACTATTTATTTTTAGTTTATTCGACGATATACTGTCGTATATGTTTATAAACTATAAAATAAATGTAAGTTCTATATACATTACACGCAGCTTATATATATATATATATATATATATATATATATATGACTACGTCGTAGCCACTGTCGTAACAGCACACACACCCATGAATCAGCGAAGTTTAGCGGAAAATCGGAGGATAATTGGATGGAAGACCGTCCACTGCGTCCATATTATATAGCAACCCGTGAATCAGATCTCACGTAAAGGCTAAAGCTATAGACGGTTCATCGCCTTAGCTGTTGCGAAGGAGCTTAAACAACCCCATTATTACATTTTTATATATATATATATATATATATATATATATATATATATATATATATGCTGCAAACCACAAGGAAAAGAAAAACGATTCCAAAGCCTTTCGTGTATTCAAAGCTACACATCGTCAGGGAATGAAGATAAAGGCGAGATGCCCATAAATATATACCGTGTGACCACAAAAATTGTCCCTGTTTTTAATCGCTTATTACTCAGTCATTTGCAGCTTCACAATGAAATAAAAAGCATTCGAAAGAGAACATTTTAAAGTTTTAATTTATTCTACATGTGTTCAAAGTGACGTCCCTGGACATTCTTACATTTCACACAACGGAAAGGAAGTTATTTATTACATTTTCCAAAACGCTGCATTCAATGGACTGTACACTCTCTACCACCGCTTGCTTAATTCTTCGATAGAGGATGGCTCTTGCCTGAATACTTTGTCCTTGACAAATCCCCAGAGAAAAAAGTCCAATAGGTGATAGATCGGGAGATCTTGCGGGCCAGGGAAACTGCGAGCGATGAGAATGAATCTTTGTTCAAAAATCTTGTTAAACATTCCAGTGATTGCCTAGTTGTGTGTGGCTGTTGCTCCGTCTTGCTGAAACCACTTGTTACTGCAGTTTTCTTGTTCAAAAACAGTGTTCAGCATTTCTACATATCTTTCTGAGTTACTGAAAGCGGCTCTCCTTGTCTCTGGGTCCTCAAAAAAGTAAGGACCATAAACCTTGCTGCTACTCAAACCACACCAGACAGTAACTTTTTGGTGAATGCAGAGGTTTCTCCAAGTGTATATTTGGCTGTTTTGTGACCAACACCGGTAATTCTGTCTGTTGATGAACCCATTGAGATAGATGTGGCATTCGGTTCTAGGAAATTTCGCCGCAAACATTTTCGCCGTAGGAAAATTCGCCGTAACATTTTCGCCGTAAACATTTTCGCCGTAAGACAAATTCGCCGTAAGGACATTTCGCCGTAAATTTTTTTAAAAATAATCAATGGATGATTATTTAAGAAATTTATTTAACCAAACTATCACGACTTAACCTAACCAATCGTCAATGCCGTACAGTGAGTTTCAAAGTAAGATAAGGAATTTATTTAAGAAATTTATTTAACCAAACTATCACGACTTAACCTAACCAATCGTCAATGCCGTACAGTGATTTCAAAGTAAGATAAGGAATTTATTTAAGAAATTTATTTAACCAAACTATCACGACTTAACCTAATCAATCGTCAATGCCGTACAGTGAGTTTCAAAGTAAGATAAGGAATTTATTTAAGAGATTTATTTAACCAAACTATCACGACTTAACCTAACCAATCGTCAATGCCGTACAGTGAGTTTCAAAGTAAGATAAGGAATTTATTTAAGAAATTTATTTAACCAAACTATCACGACTTAACCTAACCAATCGTCAATGCCGTACAGTATAAAGAATTTTAATTGTGGTAGACTGCTCGAAGCTAGGTAGACCGCACACTTAACCAGCACCGGCTATATAAGGGTTCAGTTAAACTTTTTTTTTAATTTTAATTTTTATTATATTGACGGCGAAATGTCCTTACGGCGAATTTGTCTTACGGCGAATTTGTTTACGGCGAAAATGTTTACGGCGATTTTCTACGGCGAAATGTTTTACGGCGAATTTTCCGGTCACGGGTGGCATTCATCACTGAATATTATGTCACTTAATTTTATCTGGTTTTGTTCAATTATTGTTTCAATGCGTTCACAAACATCAAACGACGCTGGTAGTCTTGTTCGCTAAGCTGTTGCAAACACATAATTTTGAATGACTTCATTCTCAAATCCAACGTGATTATTTTCCGAATGCTCTCCCGTTTGATTCCTGTCACAGCTGATAGTCGTCTCACAGATTTCTTGTTGTCCGTTTCAAGCTGATTTGCGACTGAATCAATGTTTTCAGCGGTTCGCACACCTTTGCTGCGCCCAGAGTTTGCCTTTATGCATGTTCTTGATTGAGCCGTGATGTTTCCATTTTGCGAAAATCCTGCGAATCGTTTTTAGGATCTATGGTCCTTTGCTGACCGTATTGTCGTCTGAAAGACCGTTGGGTGGCAACTACCGAGCCATGTTTGATCATCTCTTCTGCGATGAAAACACGTTGCATGTCCGACAAATAACCCATGATTGTGTGGATAAAACTGTCATTTTTTTATAAGTACTGATTTCGTATCCAGGATATCGAAAAAATTAAATAAATTTTAAATATTCTTTTTCGAAAGCTTTTTATTTCATCTGTGAAGCTGCAATAATGACTGAGTAATAAGCGATTAAAACAGGGACAATTTTTGTGGTCACACGGTACAATGTACAGGAAAAAACAAAACAATTAGCACATACTTTACGTACAGGGTTAATGAGAGGCAAAAGAATTTTAACATGATATCGTCAATTTTATACGTCCCCGCACTGTTATTGAAATTGTTTTTAAAATGAATAAATGCACATTCTAGAATATTTCGTTCTATTATATCTCTGTTTTTAACAAGCGCTTTAGAACTACCCCACTTGATACTATGGTTACATCTATACATATGGTTAAATAAAGCATTGGAAGTATTAGCTGTTCTACAAGCATATTTATGCTGTTTTACCCTAATATCTAACGTTTTACGGTTTGGCCTATATATTACTGAGTTACATTGTGTACATCCGATCGAATACACACAACCAACAACATTATCAGGCGATTCTTTATTAGGCGTGATTTAACAGTATTATTATACTTAAAGATTACATTAATGCCAATTGCTTTAAGTACAGTTGGAAGTATTGAAAATTAACATGGTAAGGTAGGCTAAGGATATTTTTACGCTGAAATTCCTTTACAATTACATTATTATAATACCTATTCTTGGCTTTCTTAAGACAGTTATCTAAAAATGAAATAGGATAACATATTTAGTACCAATATTCATGATATTGCATAACTCGGAATCTAAAAATTCAGGACTGACAACTCTCAATGCTCGAAGAAACATAGCAGAGAAAATAGAGGATTTAATCGAAGGATGATGGTCAGAATAAAAATGCACATGTAAGAGTTATTATTAGTAGGCTTACGGTAGACTTCATATTTGAACTGATTAGAGCATCTCCAAATTTCGGGCTCAGCCCGAGTGTACATTTGTAAAATATACATAAATTTTGTTGTTCAATATGTTAAAATCTTTATTTAATGCCTCTTTTGCAGAAATCTATTTTAAAACAAAGAATAATGTCATAACAAGTTCGTCACTTTGTGTACTCTTCTTTCATGATCTATTACAATATTTGCTCGGGTCCAAACGCTGACTTGTCAAAAAGTAACGCTCACTGTTGCTTTTTAAACAGAAAGCTTTCGCTCATCCTCCAAGCTTCTGGACTCGGGATGAGTGATTTCCGCCCTACCTGTTATAAATAATCTTCAAAATTTCAAGTGGCTTTTATTCAATATTTTTCACGGAGTATACCTTTGCATTGATCTCATGATTTAACTGTTGACTGATGAAACGTTTGCTTTCCATGATAATATTGCATTAACAAAATTTAATTCGTCCAGGTAGGGCTCAATTTCGTCAGCCTAGTGACGCGAAAAACATAGCTAGTCTATGCTAAAAATGATAACTGGCAACTCCTCTCAGGTTTCTTCAGTAGTTTAGTTGCCTGCGGAAGTGAACGTTGTAGCATTGTGTTGTGTATTTTCTGTGTATAGTGTAACTAGTGTATTATAACTATCTTATATTTTTGTGTTCAAACAGCTCTACATTTACCCATAATGGAGAAGGATGTTGTATTAGATTTAAAAGAAAAACCATTTGGGCAGAGAAATATTGCGGAAAAGCGAGAAATTATCAAATTAGGCCGACCCACTCCTTCACTGTAAACTAAAATAGGCCATCGTACTTTTCAAATCAAGTGGTATGAACAGATTGATTGGCTGTGTGCAAGTGCCTCTAATGAGAAACTATACTGTTGGCCATGTTTGCTTTTTCAACCGAAACCAAATCAATCGTGGACAGATGGTGGTTACAGCAATTATACAAATATTCTAAGTGACTGCAAACATCATAGTAAATCTTTGAGTCATTTGCATAATTACAAATGTCTAAAAACTTTTGGACAGTTTGATATTGAAACTGCTCTTAGTGAGACTGCAAAACTTGAAAAAGAACGGTATAACAAATCAGTTGAAGAAAATAGACAATATTTAAAACAGTTAACAAATGCCGTATTATATCTTTGTAAACAAGAACTGCCATTGCGTGCCATGATGAAGGAAAAGATAGCCTTAATAAAGGTAATTATCGAGAGCTGTTGCATTGCTTTGCTGAAATAGTGTTTTTGCATCTAGACTTTCCACGAAAGAAGGATCGAAGCATTTTTCAGGAGTTTCAAGTACAATACAAAATGATATCATATCTGCAATAGATAGTGTCATAGCTGATGCAATTCATACTGAAGTTGAAAAAGTTCCTTTTTTCTCAGTGCAAGCAGATGAAACTACAGATTGTGCAATGCATGCCCAACTCTCAATTATAATTAGATATGTGTCTGAATGCCAAATAAATGAAAGATTTTTAGGATTTTTTGACGTAAGTGATGATAAAAGTGCTTCAAGGTTGGCTGATATGATAGAAAATGTGTTGAACTCCTTTAGTGAAGCTAAAACTAAATTGGTTAGCCAAACGTACGATGGAGCAGCTGTGATGGCAGGTGAGCTAAAGAAAATTGAAGGAGAAAGGATTTAAATACGGCCATTTTATTCACTGCTATGCTCATAAGCCTAACTTAGTTTTGAGTAAAAGTGCTGAGAAAGTGAATGGGGTTAAAATGTTTTTTTCTCATTTACGCTCTTTTAGTAAATTTACATCTTCGAGTACAAAACGGAAAAGTGTCTTTCGAGATTTTAATATCAGCATTCCATCACCGTGTGAAACAAGATGGTGCTATAGATCTAGAACTGTGTCATCCATAAAACAGATGCTTGAAAACTTGAAAAGTGCATTTCAACATATTTTAGACAATAATGAAAGGTGGGATGAAGATACTCTAAGTGAAACTGACAATCTGCTGGCAAAATTGAATAACCACTTTTATGTTTTTCATAAATTGTTTTCATAACATATTATCCCAAGCTGGAAAACTCTTTGATGTTCTGCAGTGTAAGCAGCTTGACATGAAGTTGGGCCAGGATAAAATAAATGACTTTATTCAATTTGTCGAAAATCATCGTAACGATGAACATTATGAAAAAATCGTTCAAGAAACAATGGGCGACATTGCACAACCAGATGACTCGGGGCCTCCTCCCAGGAAAAGAGTCAGGGGAAGACAAATGAACTATAAAGCGACGTATTTCGAAATAATTGACAACATTTTTGTGTCGTTAAGAGAGCGATTTGCTTGCATTCAGGAATTCACATTTTTTGAATTACTTGATGTGAACAAGTTTGAAATGTTTGCTCATTCATTTCCTATGCAACATGTAAACGCTTTACAAAGTAAATACCCAGATATCTTTGATTGCAAATCCTTGGTGAACGAACTGAAATATATGTATAATGACAGTGACTTTAAAAAATGCAAGTCAGTCAATGTCATTTTATAGTTAATTCATAAACTGGATTTGTTGTCTGCTATGTCTGAAAGTGTTAAGCTAATTCAACTTTTGCTGACCATCCCTGTAACTTCAGTTGCCAATGAAAGAAGTTTCTCAACCTTAGACAGAATTCGATCATATTTGCGATGCACAATGGCTCAAGAACGGCTGTCATCCCTGGCTCGCATTTCGATCGAAAAACAAATACTGAATGACTTGGAAAGCAAAAAGGAGCTACACGACAAGATTTTACAGGAATTTGCTATAAAACCAATACGCTTGGAATTTATGTTTAAATAAAGTAAGTTCATGGTTTATTTTTTATTAAATTATGTAAATATTTTATTTATGATTCATTGCATGTATACCGTATATTTCTGTTCATGCTGGTTCTTTAAATTGTTTTGGTAAAAATTTGTACTGAGCTCGAGTAACATTGATAAGCTAGAGTCGCCACTGATATATATATATGAAAATTATTTCACGAAAGTAATATATATATATATATATATATATATATATATATATATATATATATAGAGAGAGAGAGAGAGAGAGAGAGAGAGAGAGAGAGAGAGAGAGAGAGAGAGAGAGAGAGAGATTCAAAAGTTGCTATCAGATCGTTTAAAAAAAAATAAACGATTTAGAAATGAATATACCCTTCTGTACCCCTCTTGCTGCATCTATTACTCAAACACTTTTTTCCTAGAAAGGCTTTTATTACACCTACGACTCGCTTGCCCTCCTTCACCCTACTTTCAACTTCAAATGTACTTCTTCGTCTTCATTAAACACTTCAAATACTTAATTTCTTTCACATCCTCCTAACTTTTACATTTCTCTACAAAAGTACGTACTACCCTGTTTCAACAAGAACCGTTCTTTTGATTACATTTATCTTCAATAATCTTTTACGCGCATCAACCAAACTTCTCACTACTCACCTTAATTCATTCTCTGATTCATCCAGAAGCACAGCAAGATCATCACTATGTTCCAAAAGCAATGGTTCCCAACCTCTTTTTGCTGCGACCCTAAATTAGCCACCAACAGGACCTCCCTCCCTCCCGACCTTCAAGCTTATGATAAAATTTAAATATGTATTTTAATATAAATTGAATTAAGGAATAGTGAATATAGTGACCCTTCGCGACCCTACTTGAGGACCCCGTCGACCCTGATTTGGGTCGCTACCCAAGGGTGGGGACTACTGGCCTAAAGTATTAAAATCATGGTTATTATTTTCAGATAGACCTAAGTATCATCCCTATAGAACCTTATTCGGATCACCTGAAGGTCAGGGCCCCCAACCTTCTTTAGTTATCTTTATAAGGCTAACTAACGAAAATATCACGACCTAACCTAACCAATCGTCAAGGGCGTACAGTTGATCTAACGAGTGGTTAGGTTAGGTTGTGATATTTTCGTTAGTTAGCCTTATAAGGCTAACTAAAGAAGGCTGGAGGCCCTGATCTTCAGGTGATCCCCTTATTCTATATCATGTACAAAGTAGCATGAAGCTGGCCTAGGCTATGAGAAATCATTTCATAGGCTTAACGGAGCAAGTGTAGTTTACGTCCCCCTGACGCAAAAGGGGACACAAACTACACTAGGTCAAAGTTGGGGTCCAAGTAAACTACACTAGGATCTTTAGGAGACATTTTTTAAATGAATCCATCAAATAAAATGTTAAAACTAACGAAAATATTACGACTTAACCTAACCAATCGTCAATTTATATACAGTATATATAAATTGACGTTTGGTTAGGTTAAGTCGTAATATTTTCGTTAGTTTTAATGTTTTATTTGATTAGGTATACGCGGACAAAGTTGGGGAACCTAAACTACACTGGATAATGTAGAGGAACGTAAACTACACTAGGCACCACAAAGGGACGTAAACTACACTTGCTCCGGCTTAACTCTAGTCTTTAACTGGGGGGTGGGGAGAGGTTTAATCTCTTTCCTTTTGATTATGAAAACAAATCTTTTCACCCTTTTTGATCTTGCAACAAATTTTTAAGATTTTGTACAGAGATTGGACAGACAATTTTTTTAAATCTATTCAAAATATAAAATATACCTAATTTGAATTTTGGGATCACCTGAAGATCCGTCACCCAACCTTTTTTAGTTAGCTTTATAAGGCTAACTAACGAAAATATCACGACCTAACCTAACCAATCGTTAGGTCAATTGTACGCCCTTGACAATTGGTTAGGTTAGGTCGTGATATTTTCGTTAGTTAGCCTTATAAAGCTAACTAAAAAAGGCTGGGGTGACGGATCTTCAGGTGATCCGAATTTTGCAGGAAGCTGTTATGAAATGTATACTGTAAATTCAGGAAGGATTATTCAATCACAATTATTTTTATAAATAATATCAAAGTTAACTGTGATCACTGAAAATTCATTGCAAATAACCTTTTCATTCTTTATTGAAGTTCTTAGCAGTGGATAGTTGCTAATCATGTTAGTTATATGTCAGTTTGTAAGTCAAAGTTAAGGCTTTTCTGCAAGATGAAGTTGGTACTGTAGACAGCCATTTAACACAAATACCTACCAGTTGGTACTGTAGACAGCCATTTAACACAAATACCTACCAGTTGGTACTGTAGACAGCCATTTAACACAAATACCTACCAGTTGGTACTGTAGACAGCCATTTAACACAAATACCTACCAGTTGGTACTGTAGACAGCCATTTAACACAAAACCTACCAGTTGGTACTGTAGACAGCCATTTAGCCCAAATACCTACCAGTTGCTACTAGTTGGCTCAGTTTTATGACTAGCTCCATTCAATTAAGGCTACTCTTCACCAAATATCCACTGTTATTCTGAATATAGAGAAATCTAACCTAAGCTAACCTAATCTATAGCGACCTTTAGATATTTGTACCATATATCTTCAAATATTATTATTATTAATAATATCATTAGCAGCACCAAAAACCAGATAAACCCTTCATAAAGACATAACTCATTACATTTTTATGAACAATGTGAAGCCATCTAATTTTACTGAGCTTAAAAGATAAGTGCCTATGACTGTATTTTATAATTAAACATGTTTACAAAATCAAATTCAAATAAAAAAACTTTCATCTAAATTATCCAAACCTGAAAACATTTTGAACCTCTGTACCATAACTCCCTTCAAACAGTGTCTCTCAAAACTAAACATGCCTAGTTCCTTTAATCTTTCACTGTATTCTAACCTGATAATAAAAAGCCACTCTAATAGAGTTTATTTCCACAACAGTTTCGATGCCCACTGGCATCCTCTTCGGGTGGATACAGAAAAACGAATTCGTTTTTCTGTATCCACCCGAAGAGGATGCCAATGGGCATCGAAACTGTTATGGAAATAAACTCTGTCTATTAGAGTGGCTTTTTATTATCATATTTTGACCTTCACGTAGAAAAGTGAATTTTTTGCATTTAGTATTCTAACCTTTTTAACCCAGGGATAATTTTGGTGACACTACCCTGTACATTAGGGCGGATCGAAAATGAGGTTTTTAAACTTTGTTTCGAAATTCAAATATGGCTAGTACGGAAAATATGTGGGTGCTATAGGTAATGACTGTGCATAAATATTAGTCCTGCGAAATTATATCTTCAGGTGCCACAAAGCCGTCGAAAAAAGTGAAATACAGTATAATGATTTTCTTATATTCTGCATTAGTACAATAACTGAAACTTACTTGTTATTATTATATATTAAGTGTTCCAATTACCAAAATAGTTACTGAATTACGCAGCTCTTAGTTTATTTAGATCAATGTTCTTTTGATTAATGATCTAAATAATCCAGAACTCACCACGAGGAGGTGGCTGCGTGTCGAGCTCCACCCATGCCCTCCCAGCCACCCATCCTTGCGCATGTTTTTTTCTATTAACGTTTTATTTAAACTTTATATTCAGCTTTACTTTCGAATGATGGCATTTTTTTACGTGACTGAAGTGTTGATCTTATGAAACCATCTCGCGCGTTCAATCCAAATACTTTTGATGATGCTTCAGTCACTAATTTTACCATTCTTTCTACTACTTGTGTATGACAAGGGAATTTCTCGAATGGAGGGGTACTCTTGTTTTCTATGAATTCTTCAATCTCATTTTCTGTCAGGTGTCTTGTCACAGGTGGTTCAGTGACAATGCATTTTTGCCAATTAATTAAATCAGTATAATCAGTAGCTTCAAATTGAATAACAGGTACTGTGAAACGCCTCACAACTTTTTCCTTGTTTGTTTGCCTTGCTTTCTTTATTCGCCTCCACGCTAATTCTCTTATGGCGCTGCGGTCATCATGAATCATTGATGCTAGAATATTTTCTGGATTTGCAAAAAATGCATTTATTTGTATGACAGGGTTTACAATATCCTTTACTTCGTCATTCAGTGTTCTTGTTAGTTCAATAGTTTTGAAAACATGTTTTGAGCCATTGACAAAAGACGTACTTTGCTTAATAGAAAACCACATTGGGATGTAGACCTTCATTATAAAAGAAGCAATGTTCATGAGGTTCTCAGATGGACTTACAGTTGAAACGTATAGAGAAGCAAACGATTTGCTGTAGTCAGCCATCGTGAATGTGCCATTTTGCCTGGACTACGATGAGCAAGATCTGGAGAGCAATATCCCTTTGTTATGGCCTGATGAATATCAATTAGATATTTTTGGTCGGTGCTAAGATCTTCACAGTCTACAGTTGGTTCCTCAGCATCAATCCTTTCAAACTCGACAATAGGAAGACTCTCACAGTTCTCTAATTCCCTGCCAATAGGACCGGTGAATCCGCGGGGTCCAGATGTTTTTCCATCCAGCTTTGCAACTAAATGGCGTAATGGCAATTCATTGGCATGGAGCTGGCACACTAAATGTTGAACTGGCTTCTTCAGCTTCAATTCTATAAGCCTTATAACGCCTCCATTTTCTCCAGTGTTGACTGCTGCACCATCGCATCCAATGGCAACAAGGTTTTCCAGGTTCATGTCATTATTTCCAATATACTCAAACATTCCTTTACATATTTCTTCAGCTGATCCAGAATTCACAGAATAATGGCCCAAATAATCTGAACCAGGTTCTCTCACTAAAGTGATATGTTCTTCTGTTACCTCTTCTGATATACTTTGGACTCTTTTTTTTCTTGGAAGAATGTAGAATCTTTTCGACCATCAAAATAGATTCCTCTGACTGGGACCTGATTTTGATCTTTCATAATTTCTGATCTCTTCTTTTGTCTTTCTCTTCTGATTTTACTCCTATCCACTACTTCAGATGTATTGTCAATAGAAACTTCTCCAATATCTTGCAATACTGCACTAACAATGAATGCTGCAGCTCGATCTGAAACTGCAGTCCTGTCACAAGCAGTAGCCACTGAAGGTAGATTTGTAGTTTTCCTTTTCTTGAATAATTGTTCTTCAGGTTGTTCGAGCTTTCTCTTCGAGCTAACTGGCTCTGGAAATGTATCGTCTGATATTTCGCCAGATTCACTTTCACTATTTGATGTCGATGATGATAATTCAACATTTGTATCCTGCAATTTCTCCTGTGAAGATTCTTTGGTGAGCCTCACAGCTTCTTTTTGCTTTCTTAGCAACGTAGATGCTTTTTTCTTTGAGAGTGTAATATCTACTCTATCAATAAACAGTTTTCTTTCACTCCTTTGATCTAAGAGGAACGTCACTTCTTCCTTTGGAACCGTTTTTTCTTTGGGACAAGAACATTGTGTTAGTACTTTGCACTTGCACGCTGCAATGTCAAAAAGTTTCGTGTGTGCTTCTTTTTTGAACATATCAATCTTTGCTTTGTAAGCTTCAGAATTTTTTCTGCTTTGGTATGGCTTCATAATGACACGATACTTTTCGTGGTAGCTTCTGAACATTGTTCAATTCGCCTGTCTGACAGAATTGGGACGGAAGCACTTTCCCAAATTGTTTTCAATTTATCAACAACTTGTTCTAATATTTGAGATATTGAAGGATCTTTATTAGTATTCTGTTTCAAATCGTTTCTTACAAACAAGTAATATTTAAAAACTCCGTCTGTAGGAAGATTCCTGTGCCACAAATCTTCCCCCATACCAAACATGGGGCACTCAGTTGAGGCCCTGGTTGATTTTGCACAAACTCGAGACATTTTGAAAGTATACAAATCTGAAAAAGAAAGAGCTAATATCAATTATACGTTAATTTCAGTTAATAGTACATGGCAAACTTAGGGCAACACAATACAGAAATGCAAAATATATAAGAAATATAGTTTAGACTATCTGAGTAACGCCAACAACAGAACACCCACCTGCTACGAGAGCGACAGCTACACTGAACCGAGGTACTCACGTGACAGCTGAGTGAGCTGACTATAGAAAACTGTTTTTAGAGAATAGAAACTTTTTTTAAAGGTTGACTGAGCTATTTTTATACAAGTGTGAATAAATTCTTGTCTATTGTGCATCGTGGACTCTTCTGTAATTATTGGTTAAAATCTGCTTTTTTCATTTTTTTTCAATATTGAAGGTCATTGTGGCACCTGAAGATATTAATGTTATGATTTTAAATTTATACCAGCTTATTTCCTCACTACTCCACACATTTTCCACACTAGCCAATTTGAAAATTCGAAAAATGGGTTTTTCACTCCGCCCTACTGTACATCTTCAACATTGAATTCAATCTACTATTTACTAGCCCAGGCTACTAAGCTAACAAAATTTGGATCACTTGAAGATCGGAGCCCCCAACCTTCTTTAGTTAGCCTTATGACGTTAACTAACGAAAATATCACGACCTAACCTAACTAATCGTTAGGTCAACTGTATGCCCTTGACGATTGGTTAGGTTAGGTCGTGATATTTTCGTTAGTCAGCCTTATAAAGCTAACTAAAGAAGACTGGGGGCCTTGATCTTCAGGTGATCCAAAATTTTTTTGTAGTTTATAAGAATTTTCTATATTTGTAACTGAAAACAATTAGGGCCTACCTTAGTCTCAAAACAAATTTAGAAACTTTACTACTTACACCCTCCTCTAAATCGTTTAGATATAAACTAAAAGGTAACTTAAATCCTGTACTACATATTGGCCATACTATGAAATTTACAAAGAAAATTGTCATAATTTGATTAACAATTCTACAATTAACCAAAATATACCAGTTTATAAAACCTAATTAGGTCGAACAAGGGGCCTACCAAGTTTAGGAAGCATTGATGTTTTAATACTAATGATGAATAAAGAAACAATGGAGCTATTGAAGAATAGGGACCCCAGTCTTCTTTAGTTAGGCTTATAAGGCTAACAACGAAAATATCACGACCTAACCTAACCAATCGTTAGGTTAACTGTACGCCCTTGACGATTGGTTAGGTTAGGTCATGATATTTTCGTTAGTTAGCCTTATAAAGCTAACTAAAGAAGGCTGGGGTCCCTATTCTTCAATAGCTCCGAAACAATACTGGACTCATAGGGAAAATAGACATTATTTTTAAAGTGAAACAAACACATTTCTAATATCAGTTTTATATATTTCAGGAAGGAAAATTGATGGTTCAGTATACCAATCAAGAGAAAGTAGAACTGGTATTGCTACATGTTTCCGGGAAAAGCCAGAGGGAGGCATATTCGTGAAATAACTAACATACCTCCCTCTGGCTCTTTCCGGAAACAAGATTTTTAGCTACCTCAACACAAACCAGTTATATTATATATATATATATATATATATATATATATATATATATATATATATATATATATATATATATATATATATATTTCTTTTTTGTCCCTGAAGATGTGGATATATCACGAAAGCGCTCGGATTTCGTGTTTCCTTTTCCCTGTGGTTCTTTGCTTATTAAAAAGATCACGTGTTGTTCTGTGATTTTATTGCATATATCGGGTGGCCCCCAAAAAATGGCACCAAATTTGAGAAGTGATATCTCAATAACCATTGCAGCTAGGGACTTAAAAAAACAACCAAATGAAAGATAATTCTTTTCTCTTTAAATACTTATTCTATGGCTTGATGGTTATAAGCCCATATAATGCCCGAAATTGGCTTCCAAACAAAATATATAAAAAAAAGTTGCGCATTTATATTTATTCCTTGATCCTAATTTTAAATGAAATTTTTCTATTCCAGACCCCTCAAGATGGGATTGAGAGAATCTGATAAGAACATTATACAAGCACTACGTGAAGAAAAAGGATATTCATTACACATAATCCTTTACGAATTTCCAAATAGATATTGGAAAAAAAGAACTGTGGCACATTTTTTACAAAAACTTAAAGAAACCGGCAGCAGTGAACGGCGTCTGGGAAGTGGTCGACCAGAAACTATTAGAACGCCAGAAAACATTGAAAAAGTAAATGAAATGGTTTTAAGTCAAGAGGAACAACCGGGAACAAGTAAAAGTGAACGTGAAGTTGCGAAAGAAACCGGGATTTCACGTTCATCAGTACAGCGAATTATTCGCTGTACTGATGAACGTGAAATCCCGGTTTCTTTCGCAACTTCACGTTCACTTTTACTAGTTCCCGGTTGTTCCTCTTGACTTAAAACCATTTCATTTACTTTTTCAATGTTTTCTGGCGTTCTAATAGTTTCTGGTCGACCACTTCCCGGACGCCGTTCACTGCTGCCGGTTTCTTTAAGTTTTTGTAAAAATGTGCCACAGTTCTTTTTTTCCAATTTCTATTTGGAAATTCGTAAAGGATTATGTTTAATGAATATCCTTTTTCTTCACGTAGTGCTTGTATAATGTTCTTATCAGATTCTCTCAATCCCATCTTGAGGGGTCTGGAATAGAAAAATTTCATTTAAAATTAGGATCAAGGAATAAATATAAATGCGCAACTTTTTTTTGTATATTTATTTTGGAAGCCAATTTTGGGCATTATATGGGCTTATAACCATCAAGCCATAGAATAAGTATTTAAAGAGTAAAGAATTATCTTTCATTTGGTTGTTTTTTTAAGTCCCTAGCTGCAATGGTTATTGAGATATCACTTCTCAAAATTGGTGCCATTTTTTTGGGGCCACCCGGTATATACAGGGCGTCCCAAAAAAATGTATACACACTTTAAATAATTATAAAGGCAGTGTTTATTAAAATACATTTCATTTTCAAAATGTAATAGAATCTACAGACATTATTTAATTGTTTTGTTAACGCCTGTTTTCAAACTGACGTCCGTTCTGGTCCAGGCACTGCTGATAACGCGAAGCAATGGAATCGCAAACATCACGAAACATTTCGTTTGGTATTTGTGTGCATTCTCGTTCAATGGCTGCTCTTAATTCAGCGACTGTTGCAGGTTTTATAGCGTAGAGTTTGTCTTTTAAGTATCCCCATAAAAAAAAGTCTAGTGGTGTGAGGTCTGGTGAACGCGGAGGGTATTCTACGAAACCCCTTCGTCCAATCCACATCCACATCGTGCCAAGTACCACTCGCAATACTCCACTCTTCGGTCCGGATCATCTTCATTAATAGCATGGACTAATCTTGGAATGTAACTTTTCCATTGACAGCGCTTCAAAATGCGTTGGACAGACGATTCTGAGATTCCTACCTCACGACTCGCTTGCCGCACAGATTTTCTTGGACTTTGGTGATACGTTTCCAGTACTCTTTCTTGCTTTGTGGGGCTTGTCGATGTCCGTGGTCTTCCGGAACGCTTCTTGTGGACATTCTGAACAGTTCCATCGGCTTCAAACTTATCTCTAATTCGAGTGATGGTAAGTCGCGTTGGTGGATCTGTTTGAAACCCTCCTAAACTGTCTTTGCACTTCAACTGCGTTTTCACACTTCCAGTAGCATTTTAGAATGAATTTCCTTTGTTCAAAGCTTAGTCTGACTGCCATTATTAATTCTAATGGGTTTAACTTGGAAAGAAAGAAACATCAATTGAGCTATCGGCTGTTAAAGTGTGTATACATTTTTTTGGGACGCCCTGTATATATATATATATATTATATATATATATATATATATATATATATATTATATATAATATAATGTAATTTCCATAATAAAGGTGAACGATCAGTATAAAATAAACCAAAAGATTCACATCTCCAAATATTTCAAAAAGAGTAGAATATTGGTTGATATTTTAACAGTTAATTTAACTCTGTTTTTCACTGTCAACAATTTTTGTTAACTGTCAATTTATTTCTTTAGATTTTGTAAACTCAGGTATTCTTGATAAGAATCGTATGGAGAAGGGCGATGATGTTGGGTAAGAGATTCGTACAATGAAACCATCTGGTCTTATCGAGGTTATTCAAATCGTAAACTAAATTTCATAATAAAATCTCGCAAAATGTCAATCTCAAAGCAGCTAATTAACATAAAATTATTTACACAGTAACCCAAAGTAGTCAAAATACAATTTTTTCCTTGGTTTTACAATTATATTTAAACCTTTTGGCACAACTATATATATATATATTATATATATATATATATATATATATAATATATTATATATATATATATATATATATATATATACAGAAAAAGAAGAAGATGACGCTATAGAAGCGATAAAGGTTAACTCAAAGTACTTCTATAATTTCGCAAAAAGAAAGTCGAAAAACCAAGCGACTATCGGACCTTTAAAAAATGAGAACAGTGATTTATCTGATGATCTAACAGAAGTATCTGAAATATTAAAAGCTCAGTATGAATCATCTTTCAGTATCCCAAAAACTGACAAATTGATTTGCGATAGAAACGCGTTCTTTGAAGAAGAACCACAAGGGGAAAGTATAACGGATTTCGACTTTACGACGGATGATATTACACAAGCCATAGGGAAACTAAAAACACACTCAGCGGCAGGACCGGATAAATGGAATGCCACACTGATCAAAAACTGCAAGAATGCAATCGCTGAGCCCCTATACTGGATATGGAGACGATCATTAGACACGGGAGAAATACCGGGCATCCTGAAGAGCGCGAACATAGTCCCAATATATAAAGGAGGAGATCGATCCCAGGCCAAAAACTATAGGCCAGTGTCGCTTACATCTCATCTCACTAAAATATTTGAAAGAATAGTTAGACAGAAAATCTATGACTTTTTGGAAATTCAGAAAAAATTCAATGATAACCAACACGGGTTTCGATCGGGCAGATCATGCCTATCACAACTAATGGAACACTACAACAACATTATTGATTCACTTGAAAGTAATGAAAACTATGATGTACTATACACAGACTTTGCTAAAGCGTTCGACAAGTGTGACCACGGAATCATAATACATAAACTGAAATATATGGGAATAACAGGAAAAGTAGGGAAATGGATATATAATTTCCTTAGTGAGCGGAGGCAAGTCGTTACAGTACAAGGAGTATCTTCATCAGAATCAGAGGTCCTCAGCTCAGTACCACAAGGAACAGTATTAGCTCCACTACTCTTCATAATCATGCTAACTGACATAGATGAGGACGTTAACAGAGACAGCACAGTAACATCCTTTGCGGATGACACAAAGATCAGTAGAAAAATAAGAAACCCAGAAGACATAGGATCTCTACAAACCGACATAAACAAAATCTACAAGTGGACTGAAGACAACAATATGAAGTTTAACACCGAGAAATTTCAGCTATTACGGTACGGAAAAAGAGAAGACCTAAAGTGCATGGAATATTATACCCAAATGGACAGGAAATTCAGAGAAATTCCAGAGCAAAAGATTTAGGGGTTGTAATGACAGATGATGCGAAATTTGAAACACAAAATAAGATAGCAGTAAACAGAGCAAAGAGAATAACGGGTCAGATATTGAGAACTTTTAAACGAAGGGATAGGAATGTAATGATTCCTCTACTGAAAACCCTGATAATACCCAAATTAGAATACTGCTCGGTCCTAACTTCCCCATATAAAAAAGAAGACATTAGACAACTGGAGGGGATCCAAAGAAGCTTCACAGCCAAGATCAATGGGTGCAAAGAACTAAATTACTGGGAAAGGTTACGAGAACTAGACCTATATTCACTGGAAAGGAGAAGAGAGAGATACACCATTATTTACACTTGGAAAATAATGGAGAAACTAGTCCCTAATCTTACTCTGAATCCCATAACTCCCCAAACAACGATGGAAAGTAGAAGCGGTAGACTGTGTCGTATTCCCAAATTGAAGGCGAGACAGGGAACATCCTTAACCCTGAAAGAAAATAGTTTTGTAGTGAGAGGACCAAAACTGTTTAATCAGTTGCCCAAAGACCTAAGAAACACGAAGGGAGTTGCAGTGGAAATCTTCAAAAGAAGACTAGACGCCTGGCTCAGAAAAATCCCCGATGAGCCGGGCGTACCTGGCTATGTGAGGTGGAGAGCGCAAGAATCCAACTCACTACTTCACCAGGCCAACTCGAGAGGAGGGGCGACAAGCTTGACCTTCGCGAAATGAGAAATCATCGCGCGGAACCTTTGTAAGGTTGTAAGGTAAGGTATATATATATATATCAACAATTGTATACGGGTCTGGTAACCATTATAAATCAGAGCGTGTCGTCATACAAAACGCTTATTTAAATATTCATAACAGCTCCGCCTTCAGGAAGAAGAAAGACCCGAAATTTAAAAGTACCGCTATAAGAATCCTACCTTGTTTACACGTAACATTTACCTAATAAAAACACCCAAAATTACACCCCGAAGTTATCAAATTGTACAAGACCTAACCGTAGAAACGCGTATGGAATCAATGTAAAGAATCACCTACCTACGAAATAAAGGAACAAAAAATATATAAGCAAAATGGTCGTGAGGAAGAACCGTAAAGCTTAATATAATACTGAAGAAGGGGCCAAATTTTTCACCCAAACCTCTCTCTCTCAGTAAATAAAACACGGAACATTTCCTTCCTCCGTTTTTGAGATGAGAAAAGCTCGAAAACAATTAATAAAGGAAAGTCTTTGGTGATGATATTTGTTCCTTTAGAAAGGAAGTGTTGAAATCATTATACAGGGTGATCCAAAAGTCAGGTTACATAGGGCTTTTCTGTTTCTTTGGAGGTAAATGAGTTATGAGATGTTATCGAAGGAAGAGCGCATTGCCGTTAATGGTGGCCATATCGAACATGTGATGTGACTATTCCCCTGTATCATTACATAATACAGTATTTCCCTATGTAACCTGACTTTTGAATCACCCTGTAGTAAAAAATAATGAGTAGAAGCAATAAGATTTATGGCAAATGGAAGGGATAAGATTTGTATATTAATTCTTTTTAGTTTTCAGTATAACATCAAGGTCTCTCTCTCTCTCTCTCTCTCTCTCTCTCTCTCTCTCTCTCTCTCCTTCTCTCTCTCTCTCTCTTTTGCATATATTTTTATATATATATATATATATATATATATATATATATATATAATATATATATATATATATATATATATATATATATACACAGTATATATATATATATATATATAGGGTGGGCCGTAAGTTTCCATACATCGGAAAAATAAACATTTTTTTATGGACAACCATTTTTATTTATATAATATGCTCTACATGGTTGCCATTGTTTTGAAAACACATTTCAATACGTGTTCCCCACTGTTGATGAACACGCATTAGCACAGTTGACGTTATGCTTGTAATGGCGTTGGTGATACGTTCCTTTAGATGATTTATGTCTCGTATCTTTTCCTGATACACCATGGCCTTCAAGTGCCCCCAAAGATAGAAATCAAGGGGGGTGAGATCTGGGGATCTGGGAGGCCACTCCACAGGACCACGCCGACCAATCCAAGCATCCGGAAACTGCTGATCCAAATACCGACGCACGTGAAGACCATAATTTAAATTTTCCTATGTATGGAAACTTACGGCCCACCCTGTATATATATATGTTATATATATATATATATATTCGTTTACGCGCGAAGCCACTTCCTTTCTATTTGGAAACAAAATTTGAGGCAGAAACAGACGATTAATGACCTTATAGAAACACAAGCTATTATTATTATAATTATTATTATAATAACCATTTGACTAATGTATAAAGACAATTGTTCTGCGCTGTGTCATTCATTCTATAAGTACTAAAAAGTACATCAAATACAGAATTACGTAAGTTAGCGTCACCTGCACAGTTCGAAACAGACCAAAATAAACGTATCACTCGAAAGAAATGCTTTAATTACAGAAACACACCACTAAAAAGTATATATATATATATATATATTATATATATATATATATATATTTATTCAATTTTTTTTCCACTTCAGTTTTGGTAAGGCTTCTAAACAAAATCTATAAATTAGGGATTTTCCTATAGATTAAGTTCTTCGCTGTTTATATACAGCCGAAGAAAGGGTCTATAATGCTTTTGTTTTCTTATAATATATATATATATATATATATATATATATATGAGTTTAATTTGATCGTTGGGTTTTTTTTTTTGCCTTCAGAAAAATTCTCTTTTATTTGGTTACAAAACGTGTTTTGATATTTATTTTTTTTTTTTTTTTTGTTAAAGGCATAAAAAACAAAAATAAAGGCGTAATAAGAAGTTGATTTAGTGGTTCTTTATTATTTTTTATTTTTTATATAAATAAATCCGTTTTATTTTATTTTATTTTTTTGTTTTTTTATAACGTTTTTATTTGTTGACTTTTTTTTTCGCTTTTGGATTTTTAGATTTGTTTGGCTATTTTTAGTCGCTATTCAATTGTTTATATTTAATATATACAGTATATATGTGTGTGTGTATGTTTTTTAGAGACAGACAGACAGACAGACAGACAGACAGACAGAAATTCAGAAAGACAGATAGATAAAAAGACAGAAAGACAGATAGATAGACAGAGACAGACAGGTATAGACAGAAAGACAGATAGATAGACAGAGCCAGACAGGTATAGACAGAAAGACATATAGACAGACAGAGACAGAGGTATAGACAGAGATAGACAGGCAGATAGAGAAAGAGAAGAATCTATATTAAATTCATAAAATGGGGAGCTGCATGAAGTGTTTTCTCTTTTTCTCTTTGTTCCCCTCCTCGAAATGGGGTAGTCACAACTACTGAAAAAACATTAATGCAACTGTCAATAGTATAATAATAAAAATTAAATACAATTTATGCATAAAATGAAGCGTTTCCTCTTTATACAGAAAATTGCAAATTTACTTGGTTTGCAATTTCTGTCGCATTTTGCCACTCTTTTTGTATATGATGAAAAAGCTCTTCTCGGAAGGCAAAGTAAAAACTGAGTTGTCATTCTGGCTAGTTTTTTTTCACCCAACTGTACAAGCACTTTAATTAATCTATATAAATAATTTTACTTCAAACTGTGAATTTTGAGGAATATCAACGCATTACACTTTCCACGCAATATCTGCCATCTTGAATCCAGCGTAAAATAGAGCAATTTTATATGAGAAAGTCTTCATATCTGAAAGATAAAAGACAGTTTGTGACTTTTGTTGGCTTCGAAAAGGATCTAAAGAGACAAATCTTTCTGGAAAGAGAATGAAAGAATGTGTAATGGAGTTGGATGAAAGAGGTAGACAGGATATGATTGTTGAATATGTAAATAAGCGATGAGTCAGTAGATTGTGGCAGCAAAAAGGAGCGTATCTCAAAAAAAATTTGGTGAAATTTATTAACCACGAGATAAAAAATTGATAAAAAATGAATAACTATTTCAAATCTTTGTGTTACTACTGTTTAATTAACATTGCTTGAGCTGGAGTGACCAGTGGGTGGTTCCCAACCTTTTTTGAGGCGATGACCCACACTAGAGCTGATTCGAATAACTCGTGGGAAAAAATAATGTAAAAATTATACCAATAATTTTATAAAATTACTAAAATTATACTATTTCTAAAATTTAATTTGATTTTTAAAAGGTATGCTATGACTAACCTCCATAGCCCAACCAGGAAATTCGCCATGGCCCACCAATTGGGAACCAGTGGGCTAGACTTTGCCATAATTTTAGCAAAATGTTTGCATTTCCGCTGTGAAAACTCATCCAAATAATTCCTATTACTTTTCTAGCTGTTGTAGTAAGCTCGACCAATACAGTTTTAAATGAAAGTCGACCGTTATGTGCTTCATATGTACCGTGTGTATGTATACATGTGTGTGTGTAACTAAAAAGTTATGTAGCTATGATTATTTTTTTATTCTCTTGTCTCATAAATTGAGTAAAATATTTGATCCTTTTTCCATGCGGATAACAAATTATTTTTGATGCATGAAGTCCGTTAACCCAAGTAGGCCAACCGGGCCTATTACAACAAAAATAGATTTGTTTTCCTGGAAATGATACCTTTTATTGTAGGTAAGCTAATTTTTATTGTTGTATAGTAAAAATAAATTGTTGAATTCAACCTATAACTGTAAGTATATATAAGTTGGCGACACTAGTCGCTATGCGTGCGGCCTTGCACTGGCTTTCTGGGGTTAAACACTACATATATTTCATTAAGCTTTTTTGTTTATATATTTATTTATTCTTCAAAAGTGTATTCTGGACCTCTCAGGGGTTACAGTGCGTGACTCGGATCATAATAGAATTAAATCTCAACGTCGTCAAGCATGACAGTCTGTTCCTTCACTGTGAAAACTGTACGTTTCATCTTTTTCCAAATCCGAGCGTTATCTGACATTAAATGTACAGGGTGTCCCAGAAGTCTGGACTCATAGGGAAAATATACATTATATTTTTAAAGTGAAACAAACACATTTCTAATGTCAGTTTTACATATTTCAGGAAAGAAAATACCCTCATGGCTCCGTATACCAATCAAGAGAAGGTGGAACTGGTATTGATACATGTTTCCGGAAAAAGCCAGAGGGAGGCATGTTCGTGAAATAACTGACATGCCTCCCTCTGGCTTTTCCCAAAAACATGTACGTAGCAATACTAGTTCTACCTTCTCTTGATTGGTATATTGAACCATCAGGGTATTTTCTTTCCTGAAATATGTAAAACTGACATTAGAAATGTTTGTTTCACTTTAAAAATATAATGTCTATTTTCCCTATGAGTCCAGACTTCTGGGGCACCCTGTACTTTCGAATTACGAAGTATTTGAAACGTATACGGAAAGTATCAAAGCTCCGAACGTACACCAAATGCCCGAGAGTACATCTGACCTTAAATATACTTTCCGAGTACTCTTTTTTTTAAAGGTACTGTATAGTACATAGTAATTACATGGCAGTATAAAACACCACGACAAATATAAAAAACAAATTAACTTCATTTTGGATTTGGTTCCGTTCCAACATACCGTAACCATATGAATCCTAACTGAAATTCCTTTCAACTTTTCAACTGTTCCATGCGATGATTCCTCATTTCACGAAGGTCTTGTTGACCCTCGTCCTTTGAAATTTAATTTTTATACTAGATTTACCAAACATTAATTTAACTACCATTTATTCAATTGTGTACATTATATGTTAAGAAACAAATATATAAATCTTTTTCCCCTTGCCGGATTCGAATCGACGACATCGAGAATTTTTCACGGAATGTGCAGAGTCCTTATTCCAATAGGCCACGCGGTATTAGAAAGGTGATTTGACATGTCGTGTATTCATAGTTTTGCTTTACATTACAATTTTATTAAACAAGCTGCGGGCTTTGCCTCACAACTCTTTGGGTGCTGACCGTACCACCCTTCTCCGCTTGTAAGGGGCACTTATTAGGTCGAAGCTTGATTATAGCTGCGAGGTCTCTTCCTCGGTAACACCTGCTCGGTTTCGGTTATTAGATGCGATCTATCACGCCGGTATCCCTTTGGCTGCGGGGGCATTTAGGTCTTCTATGCCGAGTCTTCTGGGTGACGCCCGGGATTGTTAAGTTTGTTGAGGAGGCTGGCCTTCTCCCTCGTTTGTAGTAATCCACATATTTAACTTGGTTTTCCATTTTCCTTTTCTCTTTCATTCCGTTCGTATCATTTATTTTTCGTTTTGCCATTTTTCATCTATTTTACAATTTTATTTTGTTTAAGTTTAGCCTTAAATAAGTAGTTAATTACGATGCCAATGCGATTACGTCTTGTCAGTCAATCAATTCAACTTATTGTCAGGGACCTCCATCGTTATTTGAAGAAGCAGGTGTCTTAGTGCGCATCTTAACATTGAATTCAGATAAAACTTCACAAGCACTGTTTATATGGAAAGGTTGCAAGGCAGAAGCCATTTCTGCGTTCTCATTACGAAGCTGTACAATTCGAGTATGGCTAAGAAACACTCTTGCTTCCGAAGAGTCCTGGAGCAAGATTCTTGGTCTCATGAGAAAAGATCTATCTTTTCGGATACAATCAAAATAGGTTTATTTGGAAGAAGACGAACAAGACGCCATGAAAAGGCGCCATGAAAAGGCGCCATGAAAAGGCGCCATGAAAAGGACGCCATCATGTTTTGGCTCGATGTATCATCTGCAAGTACAGACAGTTTGGTTCGAATTGATAGAACAATGGATTAAGCAAAGTATCAGTAGATTTTGAATGAAAACCTTTTGTCTTTTCTGTGTGGAAGCTGAAGATGAGGCGTGGGCAGGGCCGCCGAGAGGGCGGGGAAGCTGGGTTAAATCCCGGGGCCCGGACCTCTAGGGTGCCCGGAAAGAGGGGTGATAAAATCTGAAAATATTAATAAAGCAATTGATTAAATAACAGAGAGGAAATATAATTAATAAACATACATTTTATAGAGATTATCATACTGTATGTTTTGAATAGTGACTTGGACATATAATCAGTTTGCTTGTTATGTACACAAAAAACATTCATAATAAAATACTGAGTAAACAGGGGGGGGGGCCATATACCAATTCTTCCCCGGAGCCAGAGGCAGCTCTCGCCGGCCCTGGGCGTGGGTACTTCAACAGGATAATGATTCAAAACATACCTCAAAAACGTACATGTACATTAAATTGGTTGGGGCAGAAGAAAATCAAAGTTTTGGAATGGTCTTAACAGTCCCTAGACCTCAGTATCATCGAGCAACTTTTGGAAAATCTGAAGGATGTGGTCTATACAAGAAAGCAAAGAATTTTACCGAATTAGAGACAGTTCGTCAAAAATAATAGACACAGTTACCGAAGGAACGAACACAAAAGATGATACAAGGATATAAACAGCGTTCTGCTTGAAGTAATCGTAGCAAAAAAGAGATTCTACGAGCTACCAACTTGAAGGATGACTAAATAGTTGTGTTCTATAATGTTCAGAAATATTTTACAGTATTAGCCATTTTTTTCATGTGTTGTCGAGCTCCTTTTACTCGTTAATATATTTTATAAGCGAAGGACAATACCTTCATACATATTATATCTACGCATTTACAGTATACCTTTCAGAATACATCACAATCCAGACATTCAAAAAAAATTTTTTGTAGAAATGCCCAAACGTTTATGTATATGCAACTACAGTATCTATCTTCCAAAGTATGTAATAGACCAAATAGATTGAGATCATTTTCATATAGACGGTTTTTTTTGCACGTCCGAGAAGAGATTCATTTTTTTTTCAGTGTGTTTAGCGCATCTTCTTAGTTTGTATTCTTTATTTTGTTCTTCTCCACCGTATTATGTGATCATTTTCCAGTCATTTGAATTTTTTATTATATATATTTCATGCAATTTTATACTTCATAATTTATATAATAATATGGATTATCACCTCAGTACTTGCTGTACCTCTTTTGTAACCTTATGATAAATTAGGGAGTGTAATATTATACAGGGTGTTCAAAAAGAAATGTAACACAATAGAAAAGAAAGGGGTAGGTTGCAATGATATATGCATTCTCCAATGGGTTGCGTTTCTTTTTGAACACCCTGTATATATATACATATATACACACACATTGCATTCTAAGAATCTAATACTAAAGGTGTTATTTTGAGCAGTTAATTAGTCCTCTGTCCATAATATGAATTTATTATATTCATTTACGTTGCACACGTGGCTGATACACATAAACATACATGAATTACATACATCTTAATACGAACATATGCACGCAAAAAACAAATGTTCTGAATTCCACATATATGCATGCGTCATGTATATACAGAGGGTGAGCGAAAAGTCCCTGTACAACTGCAAGAAGTGTAGTGAACCTGTACCTGTACTGTGTTGAAAGTGGACAGGTGCACAGGGACTTTTCGCTCACCCTGTATTATATAGTGTATTTTTTAATGTGTGAAAGAAGGGCCAAGGGAGAGCGCTCGCAAAAATGCACCCTCCTATACAGTGATGGGCATCGATACACGAAAATCCCTAAGGCGATACCGATACACCGATACTCGTAAATCGTCTAAGCGATACCGATACACCGATACTCGTAAATCGTCTAAAGCGATACCGATACACCGATACTCGTAAATTGTCTAAAGCGATACAGATACACCGATACTCGTAAATCGTCTAAAGCGATACCGATACACCGATACTCGTAAATCGTCTAAAGCGATACGATACACCGATACTCGTAAATCGTCTAAAGCGATACCGATACATCGCTACTTTATAGATAGCTAAAGCGATATCGATACTGATACAAAAGTATAGCTCGATACGTAACGCCGATATATGTATCGCGATACTGCCCATCTCTGCTCCTATATTAGGAGAGAACCAAAATCAAAGTCTTCTCCGATGGTCATGATGCCTTTTTTGCGTATAAATTTTGGGAAGATTGTGTAGTGTGTAAGATGCATGGATGTGTCGCGAAGAATAAGGGAAAAAATGTGTGTTTGAGAGTATGCTGGACTGCTCAATAGGTAGATGATACACGGAAATAGATATCAGTTAAAGGAGAAACGGGGGCCGCAGTAATCCCTGTTTTCTACCTAACGTCCCCCAACCTGGAGTACTTTCCTGGTCGATTGAAGTCTACAATCTCCATATGGTGCGTATATAATGTATATATATATATATATATATATATATATATATATATATATTATATATATATATAACAGCTACCTATCTTCTTTATAACGGGATTCCAAATGCATATAAAAGGAGTCATTTGAGCTGAATAATAAAGCAATTTTTATGGACCACCAAGATAACAGTTCTATTTCCTCAACAATTATCAGCGAATTCCATAAAACCTGGATAAGGTAAGCATGCAATTTGATTAGACATGTAAGATAAACCATTAATGACAAAAATTACGATTTTAATTTGGAACATTACTTTATGGGACTTTATCATCATCATCATCATCATCATCATCATCATCATCATTATTATTTGATTTCTTTACTTACCGTGGATCCCATTCAATTATTTTATGTCTCTAACGTCTTCAGATCTAAAATTGTACGTAAAAATAATAACAGAATAGGATTGAGTGAAAGATTGAATTGCATCTGGACTTATTACAGTATAAATAATTCTCTCTGATGTTTTTAAAGCAATTTACTTTAGAGGATTCACAAATATATTGTTTCCACACACACACACATACACACACACACACACACACACCCACACACACACACACACATGTTCAACTGCTGCGAAACCTCAGTTAAAAAATAAACAGAATGACGAACGCGTGCAATCTATTTTATGTAGGCCTACTTCAGACGTTTCGGGAAATTACTATGCTCATCATCTGTGTTAGACTTGAATTTGCAAATATTGTAAGTCTACATTTCACGCATATCATAAGAGAAAATACTGTGTGGTATTTCATTAGAGAACTATTTAATTTTTGAAGTTACCTTAGATTCAAATTTTTGTTTTCCAGCAAAGTCGAAGGTTGATTTTTAGTCTTTCATTTTTGGGATAGTTGGGATAGTACCCGACATTTTACTATCTTATTTACGTTTTTGTTAATTTTATCCATTTGAAACTGGATAAAAATAAGAATATTGAGCCAAAATGGCCAAATCAAGAATATCCGTAATCATATTCAATTTATCACAGTTTTTGTTAGTTTATATTGCAGACGCGCCCAGTTATCAGTCCTGGTGCATCATTCTTCAAGAGCAAGATGCGCCGCAAATTGTGTCTCCTCTCCAAGGCAGCACAGATTTACCAGCATCAATTAGTCACACTCGTACTGCCTTAGGCGTGATCTACACAAACTGGACCAATATATATATATATATATATATATATATATATATACACGCAAACTCTATCCACTCTGCTCTAAACAAGTCAGGCTATTTCAGGTTCGAACCCCCTTCTCTTGAATTAAAATTAATTTACAAATTTCATTGAACAAAAATTTATTAAAATAAATATTTAAAAATAACTTGTGAAATATTTAAATTAATAAAGACAGAGCCATCTGGCGGCAAAATTGAATAATTAAATAGAAGTCCATCCGCGCAAGCTCCGCCCACAAAAATATCGCATTTTAGCCAAACCGCAAAACTTGAAATTCGCAAGGCCCAAACCGCCAGCTCGCGTCTTAACCGCCCCGCTGTCTTCCAAAACCCGCCCCGGTTTGTTTTTGTTTGGGAAAGCTTTAATAATATATATATATATATATATATATATTATATATATTACTGAATGAACTTTAATGGTTTTTAGGAAGAAGTCCTACGTGAATGAGTGTGTATATTATATATATATACACAATAAGTATATTAATATAGAGTATTGTGCACGTGAGCTCACACACACACACACACATACACGATTTTAAGGAGAAAACACTACTTAAAAGTTTTAGAAGCAGAAATAGCAATGAAGGATGTATTAGTAGGATTAATATTATTAATATTATTATTATTATTATCGGTAGTAATAACGTAAAATTACATTTTATGATAAATAAGAACGAAACAAAAAATATTTCTGATATAAAAGCAAGTTGTGTGTCTGTCTATCTGTAAAAGAACGCAGCCATGAAATTTTGAGCTTCACATTGTGTTAAAATTTGTGAAGCTTAAGATTTTTCATGACTGCGTTCTTTTCTATAGTTTTTATTAACCAAATAATTGAGCCCCCCCCCCTGAGTAATTGGGGGACCTATAAACTAATTATTGAATACCCGTTAGGTTAATTGAATGCCCGGTTAGGTCACTGTACGCCCTTGACGATTGGTTAGGTTAAGTCGTGATATTTTCGTTAAGACTAACGAAAATATCACGACTTAACTTAACCAATCGTCGAGGACGTACATTTGACCTAACCGGGCATGCAATTCAGTTACCTGTGGTCCAACTTGGTGTTCTTTTTCTTAAATTTTCGGGAAATACCAGCTAGTACCTTATGAACCTTATGTTGTTTCGTGTGTTGGTCTCTCTTCACACGGAGGTCAAGCTGGTGGCCCCGCCTCTAGGTCTGGCCTGGTGGAGGAGCGAGTTGCTTTCTTGCGCTCTCCACCGTACATAGCCAGGCACGCCGGCTCATCTGGTACTGTCCTGAGCCAGGCATCCAGTCTTTTCTTGAAGACCAACTTTGACCCCCGTTACGTTTCTGAGGTCCTTAGGAAGCTGGTTGAAAAGTCTTGGCCCCTGACAACCAAGCTATTTTCCTTCAGGGTTGAGGAGGTCCCTTGTCGTGCTTTTAATTTGGAACACTGCACATTCTGCCTTTCCTATTTTCCAGTGTTGTTTGAATGGTAATTGGGTTTAGTTTTAGGTTTTGTACCAGTTTTTCGATCATTTTCCATATGTAGATTATGATGGACCTCTCTCTTCTTCTTTCCAGTGAGTACAGATTTAGTTTACGTAGTCTTTCCCAGTAGTTGAGTTCTTTGCAGCCATCAATCTTGGCTGTGAAATGCCTTTGCGTTTCTTCTAGTTTATTAGTTTCTTCCTTTTTATATGGGGACGTCAAAACTGAGCAGTATTCAAGTTTTGGTATAATCAGTGTTTTTAGCAGGGGAATCATTACTGTCCTGTCCCTTCTCTTGAACGTTCTTAGAACCTGTCCGGCGACTCTTTTTGCTTCATTTATCGCTATCTGATTTTGTGTTTCGAATTTCGCATCATCTGTCATTATTATCCCGAGATCAATCGCTTTCATGCTTCTCTGAATTTCCTGTCTATCTGGAGCATAATATGCAGTCTGTTTAAGTTCTTCTTTTCTACCATATCTCAAGAGTTGAAATTTCTCGGCGTTGAATGACATGTTGTTGTCTTCTGACCATTTGTATATTTTGTTCGTGTCCCTCTGCAAGGCTTCCGCGTCATGTACATCGCTGATTTTTCTGCTGATCTTTGTATCGTCTGCAAAGGATGTTACTATACTATTGCTGTTTACTCCGCTGTCTATGTCTGTTAGCATGATAATGAACAGGAGTGGGGCCAGTACTGTCCCTTGTGGTACTGAGCTGCGTACTTCCGATTCTGATGATGATATACCTTGAATTTTGACGACCTGCAGACGATCACTAAGGAAGTTGTAGATCCATTTTCCCACTTTGCCTGTTATTCCCATGTCTTAATTTATGTGCTATTATACCATGGTCACATTTATCGAAAGCTTTAGCAAAATCTGTGTATATAACATCGTAGTTGTCATTGCCTTCCAATGCATCTAGGATATTGTTGTAGTGCTCTATTAGTTGTGATAGGCATGATCTACCTGATCGGAATCCATGCTGATTTTCGTTGAATCTTCCCGTGTCTCTCCAGGAAATCATAAATTTTCTCTCTAACTATTCTTTCAAATACTTTGGTGAGGTGGGACGTCAATGACACTGGTCTATAGTTCTTTGCTTGAGATCTGTCCCTCCTTTATATACAGGGACAATGTTGCTCTTTTCAAGATGCTCGGTATTTCCCCAGTGTCTAGGGATCTTCTCCATATCCAGTATAAAGGTGTAGCTATTTCATTTTTTACAGTTTTTAATCAATAATGCGTTCCAATTGTCCGGACCTGCAGCTGAATGTAGTTTCATTTTGTTCTATAGCTCTCGCTACATCTTCTGGTGTAAACTCAAAGTCTGTTATATACTCTCCTTGCAATTCCTCTTCAAAGAATGCATTTATGTCAGGTATCGCTTTGTCACTTTTTGGGGTACTGAAACTGATTCATATTGAGCTCTCAATGTATCAAAATTTCTTTTGGATCGTCGGTTAGTTCATTATTTCCCGTCCTTAAGGGCCCAATAGCGGCGCGCGTTTTTGTTTCCTTTTTGCATAGCTATAGAAGTATTTTGGATTTCCTTTATTGCTCTACCGCCTTTCCTCTTCCCTCTCTGTATGGTCCTTAATCAGGGCTTGTATTTCCCTATCGATACCCTCCAGTTTTTCTTTTATTATTTTCCTGCTATTATCTCCGCAGTTTCCTAACTTCGCCTCCACTCCCTTTCTTTTGCGGAATATTCTTCTCTTTTGCCTTTCTAGCCAGCTCCTCTTTCCTTTTAAGCTGTGATTTCGGAGCATATATATATATATATATATATATATATATATATAACTCTTAATAATGTCCTAATACCTAAGTTATTCCTTAAATTAATTTTTTATTACACGATAATTATAGAAAACCTTAGTAAGATAACACATAGAAAATGGGGTAAGAAATGTCGGTTCAGGTCAGAAGCGTATTACGTGTACGTGCGAGTTTATAATTGTAATGGTTGTATTGCATGTGTCAGTTTATGGGTAGGCACACCAATGTTACCGAGTTATAAATTCGTCAGAGTAAGACTTTTAACTTGTCACGTTGGCTTAACTTGACGCTAACAAACATTTGAATTACCGACCATCTTCAGAAGTAGTTTGCAGTTTGCACAACAACCGGTTTGAAAAATCTGTTAAAACGCAAATGTAAGGTTCCTTCAGTAACATTTTTATATTAATTTGCAGAATGTCCATAAAAGTCTATTCCGGTTTTGAAAGTAAATAATAGAGAAATATTGAATATGAAAATTTAACTTTCTTAAAAACAATAAAAACAAATAATTAATAAATGCAAAAAACTTCACTTTTTTCTACGTGAAGGTCAAAATATGAAAATAAAAACCCACTCTAATAGACAGAGTTTATTTCCACGACAGTTTCGACGCCTCTCGGGAACCTTCAGTTAACCAAAAACAATATGTGAGTTTGCCTTACATTGCCGGCTTAGAAAGAGTAAAACCGTTGACGAAAGATTTTAAGTTTGCTTTGGCGTTCAAATATTCGTCTACCGTGAAAAGTAAATTGGTTAGGAATAACGTGGCAAAAGAGGAACAAGCCTGTGTCTACAGCATTCCCTGTAAAAGTTGTGATTTAGTATACGTGGGAGAAACTGGAAGAAATATTGAAACCCGTATTAAAGAACACAAATATGCCTTTAGAAGTTGTAATACTAATAATGCCATTTTTTATCACGCCAGCCAAAATAATCATGCTATAGATTGGGAATCAAGTAAGGTACTTTATAAATGTAATAATTATGTCAAAAGAAAAATAATAGAATCTGTGTGTATAGAAAAAGTAGATAATTTTAATTTGTGCGAAGGTACTTATAAGTTAGACCCTTTAATGAGATTCTTGGTCAAAAAATCCCTTACGGAGTCGTGGGAACGTGTTCGAACCTAAGTGTGAATTTCTTAATGTCTCTGGATTGGAATGTTTCCTTACTCGCCTTTAGTAAATGTAATAATGGAAGTAATAAATGTGGAAATAAATATAAATGCAACAGATGTAATAAAAGGTAATATTATAAATGTAATAATTAGGGTAAAGGTAATAATAATAAATGTTAAAAAAATGTAAATGTAATAATAAATGCAGTAATTATGTCAAAATATTAGAATCTGTATGTATAGAACAAGAGATAGTTTTAATTTGTGGGAATGTACTTATAAGCGGACCCTGTAATAAAATGCCTTTCCAGTGTCGGGAGAACGGTATCTAACCTAGGTGCGAATTTCTCTGGATTGTTTCCTAATCGGCTTTTTTCATTCGTTTTTCGGTTTATAAGTTCTGTATAATAAACAATGATGTAATAACCAATGTAATAATAAATTTATAATTTCTGTAATAAATAATTATGCAATATTAAATGTAATAAAATTAATAATAAATTCAATAATTATGTAAGAAAAATATAATAGAATCTGTATGTTTAGAACAGGAAGATAGTTTTAAAATTTGCGCGAATGTACTAATGAAAATGCCCTTCCGGTGTCGGGAGAATGGGATCTAACCTAGGTGCGAATTTCTTAACGGTCGGTCCCTGGACTGTTTTTCCCTCTTGTTTTGGCTCATTCGTGTTTCTGTATCCACCCGAGGAGGATGCCAGTGGGCGTCGAAACTGTCGTGGAAATAAACTCTGTCTATTAGAGTGGGTTTTTATTTTCAAACAAATAATTAACATGGGCAAGATATCAAATTTCAACATGTTCTCCATTATTATCTAAATCAGGGGTGCCGTAAGAGTTTCTTTGGGATACCAAGAAATTTCATGAAAATAGCCAAAATAAGTAATTGAAAATTCAAAAGTTTGGAAAATTGGGACATTTCAAGTGATGAAAAATATTTACAATTTATTATGTCCATACGGAAATTGCAGAGGGGAAGGAGGATGTTCTGGGGAAACTGGATGTTGATTAGTGGTAGAGGAAAATCCTATGGGGTACCGCAAAACAAATGTATGTGGCATTGTGGTGGCATGTGCCAAAGAAGGTTGGGAATCACTGATCAATATCAGCAAGTGTTATAATCTTTCGAAACTGTGAAATAATCTTCAAGTTTGTGGGGGATTATGGCATTTACTATTTACTTATTTTTTGTTTAAGCTTCTAAATCTTTAGGTTTATTTTCATAAACAATGCAGCTCGAATCCTTCCCAAACGTAGAAAAATAATAATGTAAGATCAGGCGACCAGGGAGCCCGTGTAATGGGGCCACAGCGTCCAATCCAAAGTTTCGTCACTGAAGGTCCGAACACTTAGAGCGTAATGAGATGGAACGACGCCTTGCTGGAATATGAAGTTATCCAAAATGTTTCGGTCTCCACTTGAAACAAACAAAATCTGAAGCATCTTCAAATATGAGATAGGTTTTAGCATTGGCGTTTTAACCAATTTTAGTAATTCCTTTACGATTTCCATAGACTGAAAGGGCTACGTTGTGGCTGATGTCGTAACACAGTTTTCCGTTGATCAGCTAAGTTCAGTAACAGTGGGTCTAAGTGGTAGTTGGAAGGAGAACATTCCTTTGCGTTCAGATTATGTAACAACTCGTGGTTCGGATTCGCACGTACAGTAAAACTGTAGGTCCCCTCCGTCACATGACCTTAGAGGCTTAGATGTTCCGAAGGAGATTAAACAACCCAATCAATTCGATCCATAGACTAAAATAAATTTCGTCGTACCCTAAATGTTCATTAATATTATTTATTATTATTATTAGTGCACATTCAATATTTCTTTTTTATATACATTCATAGCCATAACGGGAATTTATGGACACCCTAAATAAATAATAGCTACACAGACATGTTTATGCAAAACATACCAAAAAATTAAATCACTTTACTTGTACAGAAATGGTGGAATTTTTTACGACCATATTTGCTTTCAAACAGAAATTTGGGTATTGTTTCCTGATGGTCGCGTCATCACGATTAAATTCATAAGTCCTTTTAACTATTCAGCTTGTTTTCTGTTAATTTCATTGTGAGTATCGTCCATAGGCGGACCCAGAAAAGGGTCCAGTGGGTTTAATTGAAGCAACGTGTATATATATGTATGGCTGATATTCACATTAAACGCGTGAATTTCTTTATTTTGAAATAACCTGCAGGAAAAGTGAAACGGATCGCAAAATTCGAATCTTCAGTGGTATTGGTTCGAGTCGCATCGAGATAAGATATATTTATTTCTAATGTATTTAATTTTAAAACTTAAATTACTACAAGTATGTTGTTCCTAATTAACATAAAATTGCTATGCGTGTAATTACACTAAGTTTATGAAAATAAACTGAAATGGTATTTAATTGACACTTCCTCTAATAGATGGCATCACCCACTTCGATTAAATTATTTTCAAGGAATCAGTTCCCCGAAAAGTATTTCATCAAGCATCAGAGTTTGATGAAAATACTGTCATCGCCTGATGACACTTATTCAGTGAACAAATTTCCCATATCTTGATGAAAATTCTAGGCTCCCTGCGCATGTTAAAAGCTACCGCTGAATACTTGTTTTCAACTTTGATTTTCTAACGCCAAATGTGTTAAATTGTGTGTGTGTGTGTGTGTGTGTGTGTGTGTTATTCTTGTTCCGTTCGTTTTAAGGTTTATTATTATATGCACAAAAAAGACTTGCCTGTTTTTAAAATACAGGTACAAGTGTGCGTATATGCATCAATACACCCACAGTGGCCTTATGTATGTGAAGCTAAATGAAGAGTTTATTCCAGATGTAGGTCCTGATTCTCCTACAACCATATCTTATAATAATTAATTTGAGAGCCCAGTAAAGCCTAAAGCTTAAGGGCCATAATACTCGGGTAGAAATAAATATATTGGGTAAAAACAAAAAATATTATCATACCAAATATATTTAAAACTAAGTCGTCACCTCCAAAGAATTTGACTGTCGCGTATTTTGTCAAAGATTTCCTGATATATTAAATTACAACTGGGGTTCATCTCTGTCAAGTGATGACGTCATTCTAAATGATAATACTCACACGAAATTTGAGACGAACAAATGAACGTACGCATTCCTGAGGCAAAAGGTGAGACTCGATGCTCGCCCTTAAAAGACTTTCTCAGCACGTGTTATCCATTTCCTTTTCTAGTTCTCAAAACGCCCCTCCCCCAACTCTCTCTCTCTCTCTCTCTGAATTATATAAAGGGTGATCCAGAGAAATGGGACCCAAAAGAAACCCCTGTAACTCTTAAAGTATAAGTCCTTTTATAAAATCATACGCATCATTCGAAAGAGGATAGTTACAAGTTTGTACAGGATTGTATAGGTTTTGACAATACAAGACAAGATAAGATACAAAACAAAATAAAAGTGTTAGTTAAAACTAACCCTTCAAGATGACTGCATGGACTGTGGAACAGCTGCGTTTCATAACAGCAATATTATGAGCATGGAAGAAGTGTAGTTTCAGCTCAAAGATCTTTCAAGACAAATTTTCAGATGTCAAAATCACCTTCTAAGAGCTGAAACTACACTTCTTCCATGCTCATAATATTGCTCAGTTATGAAACGCAGCTGTTCCACAGTCCATGCAGTCATCTTGAAGGGTTAGTTTTAACTAACACTTTTATTTTGTTTTGTATCTTATCTTGTCTTGTATTGTCAAAACCTATACAATCCTGCACAAACTTGTAACTATCCTCTTTCGAATGATGCGTATGATTTTATAAAAGGACTTATACTTTAAGAGTTACAGGGGTTTCTTTTGGGTCCCATTTCTCTGGATCACCCTATATATAAAATTCATAATTTTCACGTCAAAACCTTATTAAATACAATACAACCTGCACACAAAATGAAAAACGATTCCGAGCGCTTTCGTCTCTGACAAGACCTTGTCGGTTGTATTTTATTAGGCTAAAATTGCCAATGGTCTTATCCGTCCAAATGTCGTGCATTCAACATTTGTGTGTGTGTAAATAACTATAAAATTTCCGAAATGTGTAAAGTTTAGGTCAATAAATGTATCTATATTTGAATCAGTGAAAGAAAGCCACCCCCCAGCCTTCTTTAGTTAGCTTTATAAGGCTAACTAACGAAAATATCACGACTTAACCTAACCAATCGTCAAGGGCGTACAGTTGACCTAACGATTGGTTAGGTTAGTTCGTGATATTTTCGTTAGTTAACCTTATAAAGCTAACTAAAAAAGGCTGGGGGATGGCTTTCTTTCATTGATCCCTATATTTATCTTAAGAGTACACTCCAAAATCAATTGCTTTTCTTTGGCAAACAATCAATTGAGGCAACTTTTTATGATGATTTTACATCCACGTATCACTTAAATTGCTTGACTCGTCAATTGAGATCCAAAAGGTAGGCAGGCACACACACACACACACACACACACACACACACACACATATATATATATATATACATATACACACCCTAGGTGTCCTAGTGGTTAAGATGCTGGGCTACTGATGGGGCGTGGTTCGGACTCCACGTTAAACTGTAGGTCTAAGGTGGAGTGAAAAGCTTGACCTTCGTTAGAATGAACAATTCGGGCGGAAGCTAACCAAAGGTTAACCAAAGGTATATATATATATATATATATTATCCCAGAAAAGTCCCTTGTTCTATGTACATTAGGTCTGTGTATTCCATATATATATATTGCAGACGTTACAAGCTAACAAAGAATCGAGGATCCACGCTAGGTTAGCCACAGAAGGAAGTAAAGTAAAAAGCTAAGGAATTGTACAGTTATAGAAAATGCCAAGTACAACTCTGACACCATGCATACCTAAAATTCTCACACCATTTTTACCCCGACTCCTAAATAATATTCACACCATGCATACACACACACACACACACACACATATATATATATATAAAGTTTCGCATACGTATTATGTCGTACAACGCATTAAAACAGTTCCCACCGTTATGAATTTTACACAAAACGTTACAAACAAATAAATTGTCTGGGGGTTGGAGGGGGGGGGGATAGCCCCTAAAACTGTGCAAATTCCACCAAAAAAAAATTCGATTTAAATTTTTTTTTAAATTAAAAAAAAATAAAATATTAAAAAAATAAAAAATAAAATAAAATGGTTCTAAATAAGCATCGAAGCCATTAATAAACACCAAATTGCCTAAAAGCATTAGCATTTTGAATACAATTCGTTTATTTTCTTTCACGCCAAGTTATTTTTCCGCTTTGGTCGACGATCCACAGCTGTCGGCTGCTGCATTGCATCTTTCTTATACGCAGCAAAGCGGCAGTTGGCTAATGTATGAAATTCTGTAATTGCTTATTTCCGATTTTTGTTACTTGCGAATGGCGAGGAAAATAATGCATTTTTTTTTCTTGTGAGAATTACTCCCTCCCGATGCACCCCCCCCCCCTTCCCATTTTCCCAACCCCGTCTGGGATAGAAGCGTGAAGTTATATATATATATATATATATAATAAGGTGCATGGAAATTTCAAATTAAGAAACTGAGAGTATATATATTTCTACAGGGTGGCCCATAAGTCCCAATCGGTTATAATTTAAAGCGAAAATCCATCTACTAGCGGAGCTCACACTGACGTAATCAATTACTAAGGAAAGAATATTTGTCGAGGTGGTCATAATATTTGGCGCTTTAAACAATCAATAATATCTCTAAACTTATTGTAAACTTTTTACTTCGTTTGATTTTTTTTGTATTTTCGCTTTAATTATAACCGATTGGGACTTATGGGCCACCCTGTATATATACATATACTTCTAAACAAATAAAGTACATTACGGTATTTGAATATTCTGAGTTGATTTTTTTGTATTACCCTATCGTTTAATTATAACCGACTGGGACTTATGGGCCACCCTGTGTGTGTATATATATATATATATATATATATATATATATATATATATATAATATATATATATATTATACACACACACACATGGTTGATGGGGGACTTCTAAACAAATAAAGTATATTATGGTATTTGAATATTCTGAATTATATGACGCGAATGTGTTCCGACTAAATATGGACAAAGGAGAATAGGATGGGAGACTAAATTTATGATGCGTGGTGTAATTAACATTGAAAGACACAATTACCACGACGCGAAAAAATTAGTAAATTTACACGTTAGGCTTGACCTATATCATAAAAAAGTACTTAGGACTACTTTAAGGGGACAGTCTTTGATTAATAATTAATTAATGTAAACCTATGACGTAAAGAAAAATGATCGATAAAATAATCTCTTCTATATATATATATATATATTTATGGGGGACTAATAAAATTTAATTAGCGCGTTTACTAAACAATATTTCCTTCACTTCACGTACTAGAAATTGTATATATTTTTTTTTTTTTTTTTTCTTACCGCTTCATTCATTCATTGATTGGATTTTTCGCCATGGCGAGTCAGTGTTGTTTGTGATATGGGGTTGAGAGGACGCGTTTCTCGCTCGCAGTCACTCTCATCGCTTGGATTACGGTTTTATCTTTTTATAAAAACCAATTAGGCGTGAAAGCTCGTAATATATATGATTTAAATGTGAAATTTTAGCTAGCTATATTACGTACAGGTTTTGTATTAATTATATATTTAACACGTTCTTAAAATTAGAGAGAAATACTGAATGTTTTTAACTAATAACGATATAAATATATAAATATAAAGAACGTTGTTTGTTCGTGAGTGATGGTAAACGTTGTAATTATAATTTTTACTATAGTCATTGGTCGCTGACAAGTGTGCTAATTACTTCGATTAAATTCGCTGACCTTATATCCTTGAGCGTAATCAAAACGCTTTATTCCATTATGAAGGTATGAAACCATTGAATTTTGTTCCTGAGGATGTCATTAGACGAAAGCGCTTGAGCACCATTCTGTGTTTCCTTTCCTTCGTGGTTTTATTCATCATATATATGTATGTATGTATATCTATTTTGTATTCCTTTCGTTAGTCAACTGAAGATAAGATAGTTGGTTGGTTGGTGAAGTTCCTACGACGAGAGTAATATAAGGGAAGGACCCCCCCCCCCATCCCCTTTTAGTACGTTAAGTGAGGACTACCTTTTATTCCCCTTGTTTTCAATCATTATTAGTATGGAAGAAGAACTACATTGTCCAGCGTGTTGTTCCATCTTCACGGACCCTGTTCTACTTCCCTGTTTGCACGCATCTTGTTTGAAATGTGCTGTCGGTTTAGAAAGACTCTGTCAGGTCTTCTGGCAGAGTTGTCAGCAGCGCCGGGTCACGACCCTGAAACCACCGGATGGTGGAGATAGCGACAAGGGTTCCGTTTACAGTGAGACCGACAGTGGCGTTTGGTGGCGTCTCGCCCTGGGTCTTACCTCAGCAGCCCAGAAACTCTCGCTGTAAACGGCGAAGTTAATCAGACGAACCACGTAGGGCTCAGATGTCCCTCTTGCCAGAAAGTGATTGCCTTGGGTCCCGGAGGGGCCCAAGCACTCCCTAAATTTACAGCTATGGCCAGGATCATTTCTAGGCACAAAGGGGATGCTGGCACCTCGAAAGAGGGTGTCGGAAAGGGAGGTATAGCTCCACCTTGTCAACTTTGCGAGGGACCTCCTCGTCCAGCAACCACCGAATGCAAGCAATGCCAAATTTCGTACTGCCCTCCTTGTCTATCTTCGTGCCACCATCCAGGGGTCCACTCGCAACTCATACACTTGGACCTGTGGCATCCATTGGGCCTTCTGGATTCACTGGGCCTTGCGTAGAGGTCTGCATTGCCCACGGAGAGAGAGCCTGCCTTTACTGCATGGTTTGCAGATGGAGTGGATGCTCAGAGTGTGCGCCAAGTCATTCGCAACATGACCTGCAGCCGCTGGAACACCTGGCCAAAGACCCAAAAGGTAAGAAATGGTCCACCGTTTAAAACGCGACAAAATGATGTTTTAACCCTTCCTCCTTCGCTTTATTTCCATCTGATTCACTAATGCTAATTATCTATCTAAATATCTAAATATCTAAATATCTATCTATCTATATGTATATATATATATCTCCTAAATTTTATTTATTTATTTTATTTATTTATTTTTTATCGTATCCGCGCAAAGGAATTCACTAATGGCGATCGTACGAAACAAGGTTTCGTCATGACAAAATCTCATTCATTCAGCAAAAGTCATAACTCCGAAGTCGACCCTGTATCGCTTTTTGCTTTGTTTATGATACATTATGAAATTAAATCCTGAGTCATAAATACGATGACGTTCTGCTCAATAACTTATATTTCGCGTAAAGAGAAGCAATAAGGACTTATGCAGTATTTGTCTTAGATATACGCAGTAAAGTAATCGTCTTGTGGTTAAAGGTTTTTTTAAGTGATTTAAAGTATCTTCAGCTTTTGCCCCGCTTTATAATCACGCATTTGGTCGTTCGTCAAATGCATGCAATAACAGCCACAAATTAAAGGTCTTATAAAGGCTTAACGATTAGAGTTGGAGGGGGTGTCTTTCTGCCATTATAGTAGATGGTTTGGCATGAGCTTGTTCACTTTTCTCTATGAATTTTTGTTTGTTTGTTTGTTTGTTTGGCAGTTCGAATCATTTGATATCATACACACACATTAGCATCAAAGAACCTATGTCCTAAATTTAATCGCCATTAAAATTTCCCCATTTTGGGGGCCTTTTGTTCTATGCATGTTTAACAGAGTTGCCTAGTCCAATATTTCATTCGTTTCGGGCTTCTTCCGCAATCTTAAAATTAATACATGCTACATTTGTGTTTCGTGTTTCAGCGTTATTTACAACCGTATTTATGAGCATTATAAAAATGAAGCCTAAATTACAGGCTTATCTCGCTTCTATAGCCTTGCCCTTCCCTAAAATGAGACTCGGTGCATGGCTTCTTCTGGGCCATGGATTGACCTTTTTTTTTTTTATTATTATAATAATTGCTCAGCGATATAGTTAGGGTCCTCTAATTTGTTCATTACGATCTGGCGATTTTCATTCATAAGGTATGGCAGGCCAATTTAGCAATTAAAGTTGCGCAGGGGGGCGCGACTCTGCAATTGCATGGTGAAAGGCTGTAAAAGCACGTTTTTAATTTAAGTTAAACATAGGAATAAGCTTCATTGTAACTTGTGCAATAATAAACATTGCTCCTGGATGCGTATTATTAAGGGAAAAGCTGATGATGCCTTATGTGAATACTGTCAGTCTGATGTAGTACACACACACACACCACCCACACACACACACACACCACACATGTCGGATTATATACCTGTGTAAGTACTACACGAGCGAAAACACTTGGTTCGGAATCATATTATTGAATATCCATAAATTGAGGCCTACCATCAAATAGAATAAAAAGAGGCCTGAAATGTTGTCATTATCGTCGTTTTTCGTATCATTTCTTCTGATAGTTTGAATGGTTTACTATTTGCAGGAAATAACTATATTCGCGATGTTTGTATATTCTCAATGTTAACACTGTATACTGAAAGAGTAGAGCAGTTTTACAAGGACGCTACAGGCGTTTGCTTTAATGGGTAGTAATAATGTTTATATATATATATATATATATATATATATATATATATATATATATATAATACACAGACCGTGCATGGAACAAGGAACTCTTCTGGGAATATATATACTGTATATAATATATATATATACACACACGTAAGTCGATCCTGAGCCGCCGTTTAAAGTCATTTATTGAAGTAATATATATATATATATATATTAACCTTGGTTTTACTTCCGCCCGAATTATTCATTCTGATGAGGGTCAAGCTTGTCACTCTACCTTAGACCTACAGTTTAACGTGGAATCCGCCGAACCACGCCCCACCAGGGGCGGTCAGAAATTACAAAGTCCTCGTCCATACTCGATCTCGCGACCTCCCGATCAGCAGCCCAGCGTCTTAACCACTAGGGTACGCACGGTACCAAGCAATTTTTATTGTGTGGAAGGATGAACAGCTGGGTTTGATGCGCGCCGCCTGCCATCACCGGGTTTCGAACCCGGGGCCGGTGGATTCATAGTCAGCGATGCTAACCACTACACCACCGAGGCGCATCCTATATATATATATATATATATATATATGAAAATTATTTCACGAAAGCGCTTGAGTACCATTTTGTGTTTCCTTTCCTTCGTGGTTTTATTTATCATATATATTATATATATATATATATATACACACATACATATATATACAGGGTGGACCATAAGTCGCTTTACCTTCGTATTATATAGGAAACTCATTTCGATAAAGCGATTTACGGCCCATCCTGTATATATATATATATATATATATATATATATATCAAAGGAAACCCTATTTGTTACAATGGAAGCGAAGTTAATAAAAAAAAAACAGGGTTAAGAGAAATATGGCGGTGCCATTAATTGTAAACGTAATTGATTCTCTCTCGCGTAATAATAAAGTCGAACGCGAACTTTCTTTTGTTAACTTCAGGTTCGATTCTCGGAGAACCCTTCCGAGGGGGGAAACTCTTACTGCGGATGATAAACCAACAAAGAAGAATCTTTCTGGGTAATTTTGTTGTGTCTGTAAACAAGGGAACCGAATCCGCGGTCATAAAAGTCTCAGTGATAAATCCACAGCAGTCTCACCCAACTTTGCTATTTCTCTCCCTTTTTTTGGACGAGCCAAAGCAGCGTTAAGCTTTAAGCGTTAAGCGTTAAGTATTAAGCGTTAAGCAACATTAATGTCTAAATCTCATTTAATTTTCTTCGTCAAAATTTATTCAGGGAATTATGAATATTATGAGGACCCTGTTTTTATTCCTTTAATTGTAAACGTGCCAACGGTCTACACCGTTTTGTTTTATTTTAGGACACTGTGTGTGTGTTACTGTCGCTACAGTTAGACAAAAGGCTAAAATAAGGATACGAGGTATATATAATGGACATATACAGGTGGCTCAAAAGTCGCGTACCATAGGAATTTTCAGTGTTGACTATAAATGTATTATATTTTGCTTTTATTTAGGTAGAAGATGGCTGCTAAATTAACAATGGACGAGAGGGTGAGTTTGGTTTTAATGTATGGAATACCATTAAATTCTGTACCGATTCATCGATTTGTAGTACCTGGTATTCCATACATTAAAACCAAGCTCACCCTCTCGTCTATTGTTAATTTCGCAACCATCCTCTGCCTCAAAGAAAAAAAATAATATATAGTCAACACTGAAAATTCCTATGATGCGCTACTTTCGCGCCACCCTGTATATATATATATATATATATATATATATATATATAGGGTGGGCCGTAAGTTTCCATACATAGGAAAATTTAAATTATGGTCTTCACGTGCGTCGGTATTTGGATCAGCAGTTTCCGGATGCTTGGATTGGTCGGCGTGGTCCTGTGGAGTGGCCTCCCAGATCCCCAGATCTCACCCCCCTTGATTTCTATCTTTGGGGGCACTTGAAGGCCATGGTGTATCAGGAAAAGATACGAGACATAAATCATCTAAAGGAACGTATCACCAACGCCATTACAAGCATAACGTCAACTGTGCTAATGCGTGTTCATCAACAGTGGGGAACACGTATTGAAATGTGTTTTCAAAACAATGGCAACCATGTAGAGCATATTATATAAATAAAATGGTTGTCCATAACAAAATGTTTATTTTTCCTATGTATGGAAACTTACGGCCCACCCTGTATATATATATATATATATATATATATATATATATATATATATATATATATATATATATGAATTTCACACTTAAACACGTGAAATGAATGACTGATGCAAACCCACAAAGAAAAAGAAAAAATTATTCCTTGGAAGGCCTTTCGTGTATTCAGCAATACACCTCGCCAGGGAATGACGTCATTCCCTGACGAGGTTATTGCTGAATACACGAAAGATCTTGGAATAATTTTTTTCTTTTCCCTTGTGGTTTTTGCATTATATATATATATATATATTATATATATGTGTATATATATATATATATATATATTATATATAACCTTGGTTAACTTTGGTTTTGCTTCCACTCAAATTGTTCTTTCTGACAAATGTCAAGCTTGTCACTCCACCTCAGACCTACAGTTTAACGTGAAATCCGAACCACGCCCCACCAACAGCCCAGCGTCTTAACCACTAGCTACCCAGGGTACCCATTTATCTACCAACCACTTTCTTTATTGTGTGGAAGGATGAACAGCTGGGTTTTATTGAGCGCTGCCTGCCGTCACTGGGTCTTGATCCCGAGGCCAATGGATTCGTAGTCAGTGACACTAACCACTACACCACCGACGCGCTTCACTATATATATTCGTGATGTATTATTATTATTATTATTATCATTATGGGTCCATCCCAGAATAGGCACCTGATGTACCTCAATCCCAGATGAAGCACCTGCGTTCAACCTCAATCCCAGAATAGGCACCTTGCAAGGAATTAAATAAAAAAAACCTGATGATTACAAAATTTGGGTCAATCCCAGAATAGGCACCTGATGTACCTCAATCCCAGATGAAGCACCTGCGTTCAACCTCAATCCCAGAATAGGCACCTTGCAAGGAATTAAATAAAAAAAAACCTGATGATTACAAAATTTATTGTTTATACAAAGTTTATTACAAATGTAATAAAGGCAAAGTTATAAAAGGTTTAAAGTGGTTTAATGAATAAAGAAAAATTTTAGATATTATAAATTCCTGCAATATGAGCCCGAATGTTTCTGAATCCATCTGAAGCAAATCTATCTTGCCACATAAATTGGTATAGATATAGATATAGGTTAGGTTAGGTTAGAGTTGATTTTTTCAAATATTGATAAAAACAATGAAATTATATCTCTAAAAACTGTTTATATTTTTTTCTCCTCAATCCCAGATTAAGCACCTGTGTTTTGCCTCAATCCCAGATTAAGCACCTAAAAATGATTTCAGGTGCCTATTCTGGGATTGATCCATTATTTTATTAACAAGGAAGGAACCAAAGTGGTTACAAAATAAGTGTGCATTATGCATTATTCCTTTCAAGCAAACATGAGAACAGGTTGCACCTCGGTAGTGTAGTGGTTAGCATTGCTGATTACGAATTCACCGGGCCTGGGTAGGTTGATTCCCGCCGATGGCAGGCGGCGCTCACCTCTCCCACCCAGCTGTTCATCCTTCCATACAAAAAAATAAGAATGGTTAGTAGATAACTGGGTACCCTGGGTAGCCTATTAGTTAAGACGCGGGGCTACTGATCGAAAGGTCGTGAGATCGAGTCCGTACGAGGACTTTGTAATTTCTGACCATCCGTGATGGGTCGTTGGGTCATGGTTCAGATTTCACGTTGTTGTAAGTCTAAGATGGAAGCTTGAACTTGGTCAGAATGACCAATTCATGGGGAAGCAAAACCAAGGTTACCAATGTACGGTAAACAACTTATTATCCGACCTCCAGATAACCAAGTTTTCCAGTATAAGCCAAGATCGGTTCATTTTCAGCTATCCGACCTTTGTAGTTCATGAATTGGTCACCAGGGGAGTTGTCTGCGCATGCTCAGATCGCTTCTTGTCGGATGGTTAGCGTCATTTACACTGTAATTTTAACAAAATTAAATGAAAAACAGAAAGAAGTTGTTGGATAGATAATATATCTTTTGTGCAAGAACGAGGGGCCAAGGGCGAATGCCCGCAAAAGTACCCCCACTCCCCGTCAATAGAAGAAAAAGAGAGGCAAAACTAAAGGTTTTCGAGATAACACTTGTTTAAAAACAATACATCCAGGCATCCGGCGTTTTCGGATATCCGAACTTCTCCAGGTCCCTTTAGGGACGGATAACAAGTTGTTTACGATATATATATATATATATATATATATATATATATATATATATATATATATATATATATACTGTGTCTATATAAAGAGAGAGAGAGAGATCGGGGTCAGAGAGGAGGTAAACGGAGTTTCCCCTTCTGCGCATATGTGTGAATCTCAGCCAATAAAATTACTTATAAACACCCACTTCCTTGTTCTTGAAACGTTTGTACAAAATGCTTTTGTCATTTGAGCTTTTTCCTTCCTTCATAATTGTCTGTTTGCATGACGATTTCCCCCTTCTTGTTAAAGGGAACGCTATTGAGATTTGTTTATTTGTACATGCTTTCAAATTTCAGTTTTCTCCCCTTGAAAGTTTTGTAAATGATTTCCCTGTCTTTCTTTTTGGCAAAAATTTATTTCTCTTATATATTTGTTTTCGTTTAATTAATTGACACATTTTATAAACTGACAAACAAACTGAAGCGGAAAATTTTTGTTTTCAATAAAAACATTTAAAAAAAAAAAAAAAAATATATATATATATATATATATACTGTATACAGAAAAAATAAAAAATATATATATACAGTATATATATATACACTGTATACAGAAAAAAAAAAAAAATATATATATATATATATATATAGATATACTGTATACAGAGAGATAGATAGATAGATAGATAGATATACTGTATATGTCACCATGTCACTTACGCAAAATATACATTATTCGCTTTTATGTTTTCTTTGATATTGATAAAAACAATATACCAAAGTAGAAAATAGCCCAGTTGTATAACATATAATTAGTGTACATTTCTTACGCATATATATATATATATATATATATATATATATATATATATATATATATATATATATATATGATACACACAGACCGTGCATGGAACAAGGGACTCTTCTAGGATAATTAAATCCACTATAGTCCGAATAAGTAATGGTAAATGACAAATACTATAGTTTTTCTTTTTCATGATGCTAACCCGACGTGGGCAACGGTCACTCGCACGTCGGGCTAGCAACATGAAAAAGAAAAAACTATAGTATTTGTCATTTACAATTACTTATTCGGACTATAGTGGATTTAATTATCCTAGACGAGTCCTTGTTCCATGCACGGTCTGTGTGTATCATAAAAAGCCTCAGGGAACCATTCTGAGTTCATTCCCATATATATATATATATATATATATATATATATATATATATATATATATATATATATATACATTCAACTGCAAAGAAACACGCAGTATAAATAACGTAAAGAACGACGCTTGTATAGGAGATATTCCGCGCAAGACGCGTGTTCTTTGCAGTTGAATGTATATAATGTTACAGCATGCGGGAGGTGCCCCCTTGGGGCATTGGTTTCTGCGAGTATGTAGAAGAATTACGGCATTTGGAAGGGTGAGGTCCATGGTGTAATGGTATCGCGTCTGACCGGCAATCGGAAGATCCCGGGTTCGATTCCCAGGTGGTTACCTCATTTTTTCATTTGTTCCGTTTTCTCTCTCTCGTCTTGCGCGGAATATCTCCTATACAAGCGTCGTTCTTTACGTATATATATATATATATATATATATATATATATATATATATATATATATACCGTGCATGGAACAAGGAACTCTTCTGGGAAAATTAAATCCACTATAGTCCGAATAAGTAATGGGGACCATTCTGAGTTTGTGTGTATATATATATATATATATATACTGTACATGGGAACTTTACTTCAATAACGATTTCATGTCACATGGACTCCTTGATAAGACGAACGACAGCTGAGGTGAACAGATGGATTTTAGTGGCATCTGTCACGGTCGGGTAAATAGCTTCGGATTACCCTGGAAAGAACCTTTTCGGGCTGATTGACAGTCCTGGAATCTCAATGAAGCGATCCTCATGAAGTAAAATGTAGAAAAGATGGTCATGTCTCCGATATGTTATTTAGACGCTATCAACGTATCCGTGGTGATAATTTTCACACACACACACGCAGAATTCTACAGGGTGGCCATAAAGTCTGAAAACATAGGATATATTAAGATAATGTTTTTTCTCCGTTACAGAGAATTCCTACAGTTCTGAGAAAAATGTCATATGCTTCCAGACTTTATGGACCCCCTGTATATGAGCTTATTTAAAAAAGCTATCTTGTACTAGAATAAAATTTAACTACTTTTCCTTTCTCTTAATTTATTTACCAGTTTAATGACGGGAACCTCTTTGAGTGGACCGAAAGGTCTTTGAGGCTTCGTCTTGTCCTTGTAACTCTCTCTCTCTCTCTCTCTCTCTCTCTCTATATATATATATATATATATGGTTACTAGCTTACATGTGGAGTTTTTTGTGTTAAAAAATCAATAGAATTAGAAGGGAGTGAACCAGAATATTCTGAAAGCAGTTTCTAATTGAGCGACAAAAAAAAAAGATTAATTAAAAATTATGAAACATGTCTGTCTCTCTCTCTCTCTCTCTCCTCTCTCTCTCTCTCTCTCTCTCTCTCTCTCTCTCTGTGCACATATGTTTATCCCTCACGTCAAAATGTACGTGTTAATAGATAGTATTTTGAGCCTTAAGGACTGAGGGAAATATGTAAATAGCTGAAAATAAAGCGGCTGTGATAAACCAAAGGTTTAAAATATAATTGTACGTGATAGGAACTGTTAATAATAGTTATGAATTGAGTTGTAACAGAATTAATTACAGAGTTTCAAGAGACAAGGATGTTATTTCACGTTACGACCCAAATGGGCGGGCGTTCAAATAATGTTGTTGTTGAAGCGTGGGTCGAAAAACAAATTATTTTTAAGGTAGTTTTTTTTTAATGTTTATTATTTATAGTATTTTCAGAGCGATTTCGGGGGGTGTAACAGGAACTCGGCAATTTGTATTCTTACTGCATCATTTTAATGGATTTTGGGCCTCTCTGACTGTCGAAGGCTAAGTGGATCGCGTTTTATTTATGAAGTTCCGTTGTAAGCTCGCAATTAAGTAAAGTTAAATGTATTATTATTTTTATGATATTACGCGCATTAACCTAAATCGTAATATTAAAGAAAACTTAATGGATCAAGTAAAGATAAGCACCCCCAGCCTTTTTTAATTAGCCTTATAAGGCTAACTAACGAAAATATCACGACCTAACCTAACCAATCGTCAAGGGCGTACAGTTGCCGTAACGATTGGTTAGGTTAGGTCGTGATATTTTCGTTAGTTAGCCTTATAAGGCTAATTAAAGAAGGCTGGGGGTGCTTATCTTTACTTGATCCAACTTAATATTTACGTTAAGTTAATACTTATAAAATGTATCTATAAAATATATAGTAAAAATATATGTTTATGAGGACATTAAGACTCCCGGACGCGGCTTATCAACACTGCATGGAGTATTATTTAATTTTATAGCCTTTATCACGTTCATATTTCATCAACAACTAGAGAAAACGTTTTTCTTTCTTCACTCGTTTTGTATTTTCATAAATTTTTTGGTGAAACGTAATAGTTGATGAAACTTTTCGCGTACACGCAAAAATTACTAAACAATGACGATTTTCTGCCAACAGAAATGGGAGTCTACGAAATGGGGGTAATGTTAACAGTAGTTTAACGACGAATGGCAAAGCAGGAGAAAGGGGAGGATGAGTTGTTATCACAACCTCAAAGGGGAGAAAATCCAACGGTTATACAACCAAACAAACAGATAGGCGTACAGAACCTTCCACAAAGCAGTTTATAGTGATGACGTCAGCACCCCCAAAACATTTCCAATGACAATTTTTTTTTTTTTTTTTTTAAACCAATGGACAGCTATATGACATATTGGGATATCAACATCCATTAATTCTTTTTTCTTTTCTGTTTTTGTACAAAAGAAACAAGAATTTGATAAAAAGTCCAAAACTACGTTCACGAAAAAAAGCTGTCTTAGTTTACGTTTATGACCAAATGTTTATGTCCTTATTGCGTTATAAATGGCTTTAAATGGTATTTACATCGTAAAATCACTCATTGCTTAAAAAATAAAAATGATGGAGGACCACCTAGCAACCATTGCCATCATCACTTCTTTTACACACACACACACACACATGTGTGTATATATATATATATATGGTTCAACTCTGAATACAAAGGAGCTTTAAAATGAGTGGTTTACGCTTTTAATCTGAAGGTTTATTCCAGCGCACTTATAGTATAAGAAAATTTAAAGCATTTTGAAGCAGACGCCAGATTCCAGAACGCATCATGACGCCTCCCTTCTCGTTTTCGTCCAACCCCAAAAAAAAGGACCTTAAAATTTGAAAGGACTAAGTACATCCATTTCGCTTTTCCAAAGCAAATAAAACCTGCTTGGCAACTCGTGTGTGTGTACTCTGTTACCACCTGTGGATAACTTTGCCATATTTGTTTACTGTTTACCGTGTGTGTATATATATATAATATATATATATATATTATTATTATTATTATTATTGTTATTATTATTTCCCTTTTGCATTAGTTCCCCTCCTTAAACCGTGTCAAAGTTTTTCTTTTTATTTTGCTTCACTTAAATCCTTTTTGTTCTTGTCTCTTTTTTCCCCTCAAATAAATTTCCCCTAAAAATAATAATAATAGTTCCCCCTTACCTGGGATTTCCCCCTTTTAATATGAAGAGACGGGGGGGGGGGGTAAAATGGAATTTGATTTCACTGAAGAGATTAGCGTTGAAGTTAGTAAAGCTTGAATGAATGTTTAGTCTTTAAATTAAAAATAACCCCTCCCCTCCCTCCCCTCCCTCCCACTCCCCTTCCCCCCCCCCAAAAATAATAATAATAATAATAATAATAATAATAATACAGTAATTTGTGTTGCTACAATACACGAGAAAATATATATTTTTTTTGACCCTTTTTTTTATAATGACTTTCTTACCCTGTTCTTTGTAACTACTTTCCATTTCGGTTCACCCCATCTCATTCACGTACCCGTAGAATCCACCTCTCCATGACAATCATAGATTTAACCTAACCTAACCTAACCCAACTTTAACCTAAAATCTTTCGATCTAACCTAACTTAATTGAATCCAGAATCGAAATGGAAAATCCAAGGATAAAAATGGAAATAATACTCACTTGATTTATTCTCGCAATATTTTGGCCATTCTTTAAATCAATAAACAACAAAGGGGACAATTTCTCGTGTTTCCCCTCACTCATTCGTATCATACATATTTAAATTGGAGATGCTTTGAAGTTCGAAATTTTAAACATTAAACACACACACACACACACACACACACACACACACAACACACCACACATATATATATATATATATATATATATATATATATATATATATATATATATATATATATATATATATTCTGGCAATAAATTTTATCATATACAGGGTGTTCAGAAAGAAACGCAACCCATTGGAGAATGCATATATCATTGTAACCTAACTAACCCCTTCTCTCTTTTCTATTTGGGTTGAGTTTCTTTTTCGAACACCCTGTATATATTGGAAATGAGTGAAACCTGGTTAATTGATCAGTTGAAAATGGTTGTATTAGTGGCCCTTTCGATCAACAGTTGGAGTGAAAGATAGTTCAGTGAACCATATATATATATATATATATATATATATATATATATATATATATATATATGTATGTGGTGTGTGTGTGTGTGTTACAGGGAATCTGTGTAACTAAGGATTTCATGTTAAGTTAAGTCGTGATATGTTCGTTAGTTTTAACGAAATATCACGACTTAACCTTACATGAAATCCCTGAACATTTTAGGAATTTCATGAAATCCCTAGTTACACAGATTCCCTGTAAACACACACACACACACACACATATATATATAAATATATATATATATATATATATATATATTATATATATATATATATATATATATATATATATAAAGATGTTTACGTAATTTTTTGAATATAAATTCATAATTCCGGTTGGGACTCTTGATTTGGGTCTCCTGAGATTTTCCCTTCGCGTCCCTTTTCTTCCTTCATCTCTCGAAGCCCTTGACAATCTCTTACCAAAATGAGTCATCTATGGCCCATTATTGCTGAATGCATTTCGCCCCTTGAACACCCTCCTCCGCCCTTGTCCCCCTAACAATAAGAACGTCTATACTACTCCTACTTCCCCTCTCTTCCTACTCCTACTCGCACTACTACTCCATCGCCTATATATATATATATATATATATATACCCTGAAAACCGGGTTAGGTTCCCCTTGTAAGTTCGATTCATTAGTTTAGCTTGACAGCAAGGTTAAATTAGGAAGGCAAATGATGAATGTACCGTGCACTGGGAATATATAATATTATCATGCCCGCTACGTTTGCGCAGCAAATGCCTCCCGAAACACAACATACGGGGGAGGACTAGGAGGGGTGAGTGTGTTACTAAAACCTTCCTTGGTTCTCCTTTAATGTGTATACTAAATTTCATATATATACGAGTGTGTGTGTGTATATATATATATATAAGATGCAAACCCACAAGGAAAAAGATGATTTCAAGGCTTTTCGTGTATTCAGAAGTACACCTCATCAGGGAATGTAATTTCCTGATGAGGTACTTATAAATACACGAAAAACCTTGGAATCATTTTTCTTTTTCCTTGTGGGTTTGCATTTATATATATATATAATAAGGATGGTCCGATATGGAAATTTTGCCGATATCCGATACCGATATATCGTCAAACCTGCCGATATTGCCGATACCAATACCGATATATCAAACGATCGCCAAATTACAGTGTGTGTATATATATATACACATATATACACTGTGACTGATCGTTTGAACTTTTAAATACACGATTATCTCAGTATACGCGTGGAAAAGAATTATTACGCTGTTTGGCGTATAGACTTCAGCGCATGCGTACAAGTTCGAACAATAACATGTTTCAAACATGTTACGCATTGGACTACACCTGTCTATTTGATATATTTAATAAAAAGTGGATAATGACCAAACCTAACGTAGGTTAGGTCATTATCCATATTTTGTTAATTTTGTATCATGGTATAAATTACGCGAATTTACTGAAAAATTTTAGGGATTTCATGAAATCACTAGTTTCACAATCTTACTGTAACTATATATATATATATATATATATATATATATATATTATATATATATATATATATATTAAATGTTAATAGACCTAACTTTAGATTTTAAAGCTAACTTAATTATAATTTAGTCTATTTTAATATTATATTAATATTATAATATTAATTTTTATTTTAATATTTTTTTAAGGGAGAAAAAATTACGACCGTACCCTGGTTAGCTTAGTGGTTAAGACGCTGGGCTGCTGGTAGGGCGTGGTTCGGATTCCACGTTAAACTGTAGGTCTAAGGTGGGGTGACAAGCTTGACCTTCGTCAGAATGAACAATTCGGACTTTTATTTTTGTATGTAAAAATTAAAAATGTCTAGAAATTATTACACTACCTGCGCTGTATGAGTTTAGAAAATTATAGTATTTTGGTAAGGCCCATATGTAGTACAGGGTGTTTCTAAAGTCCCTATCTATTTCAGTGAAAATGTAGCAAACAGGGTAAAATTCAATAACAGTATAATAGAAGGCATACATTTAATGAATACTTAAGCATATGATTCTACATGAGCACCATCAGTATCTCAGAGTTCGAATCTGTCAGCAGCATTGCGGAACACATTTTGGAGCATGACAGGGGTTATATTTGTAACTGTTGTTACCATACGAGTACGTAAATCTTGCAGATCTGTAACCCTCGTCTGATAGACGTTTGACTTGATAAAGCCCCATGCAAAGAAATCCAAGGGCGTTAGGTCAGGAGATCGAGCCGCCCAGGGCCTGTTGCCTCCACGTCCGATCCACCGATATGGAAATCGTTCATTTAGGTACTCCCGAACAATGTTTGCGTAATGACAAGGTGCCCCATCTTGTTGAAAGACGACGGTGTTTAAAATGCCATCTGAATGAAGCTGGGACATTTACGTGCTCGTATCGTAACAGCAGTTACAAAAATAACCCCTGTCATGCTCCAAAATGTGTTCCGCAATGCTGATGACAGATTCGAACTCTGTAGAGATACTGATGGTGCTCATGTAGAATCATATGCTTAAGTATTCATTAAATATATGCCTTCTATTATATTGTTATTGAATTTTACCCTTTTTGCTACGTTTTCACTGAAATAGATAGGGACTTTATAAACACCCTGTATGTGAGTTAAGATACAATGCATAATTTGTATGTGGAACGTCACGATTGATAGCAATGTGACGTAGGTTATTCTACCCAAACGCTTCTATTTCTTGAGAAATGTACCTTTCTCATATGACAAAAAGGGTATTTATATTTCCAATTATGGTTGATTTGCGGAGTTTCATACGCGTAAACATCTGATTTTATTTCAAAATTTAACTAATGTACATTTTCTTATGCCGACAGTTTGTAATAATACACCTAATTCATTCTGTTATATATATGCAGACGATTTACTACTTCTAAACAAAGGCAAGAAATCACCTCTTACAAGTACGAAAGAATTATCATGCCTACTTTGGTTGTAAGATCGGCGACCAGGACAAGGTTTGGGCTCCACATTATGTTTGTAAGTCATGTGTGGAATGTTTCGTCAGTGGGCTTGTGAGAAGAAGGAAATGCCGTTCGGCATCCCCATGATTTGGAGAGAACCGAGAAATCACTACGATGATTGCTACTTCTGCATGACAAACGTGGCTGGATATAATAATAAAAATAAGAGGCACAGCACATATACGAGTATTCCATCAGCCATCCTCCTTCTGCCACATTCAAGTGAAATTCCTGTGCCGAAGCCGCCTCTTGATTTTGAAAATTTTGATTCAGATGTAGACATCATCTCAATAACAGCAGAGTCATGTTCAAATGAAAATCATTCACCAAAATTAATAAGTCAGAGTGATCTCAATGATCTAGTAAGAGATTTAGCATTACCGAAAGATTCGGTAGAACTTCTGGGATCAAGGATCAAAGAATGGAATCTACTCGCACCTTCGACAACACTCTACTGGTACAGACATCGTGAAAAAGATTTCATCAATTTCCTCTCGACTGAAGGATCACTGGTATACTGCAATGATATAGTAGGTCTGGTAAAGGCGATGGGCAGAGACTACCAACCATGTGACTGGCACCTATTTATTGATTCCTCAAAGCGAAGTTTGAAAGCTGTCTTACTGCATATTGGAAACAAAGTTCTCTCTGCCTGTAGGGTACTCAGTTCATTTGAAAGAGACTCATGGAAATGTTTAATTTCTTTTAACAAGATAAACTATGAAAAACACAAATGGTTTGTTTGTGGTGATCTTAAGGTGATCGGCCTTCTTTTAGGCCAACAGGCTGGCTTTACAAAATACCCATTCTTTTTATGTCTGTGGAATAGCAGAGACAGGGAGGAACACTATGTGAGGAAAGAATAGCCTCAGAGGAAGCAGATTACTCCAGGTCAAGCAAACATCATTGCTGATCCACTGGTAGATCGTAACAAGATAAAGCTTGGATTAATGAAAAATTTCGTCAAAGGTCTCAACAAAGAAGGATCTGGATACCAATTTTTACGTCAAAAATTCTCTCAAATTCCCTCAAAAGCTGAAGGAAGGAGTGTTCGTCGGTCCTCAAATAAAGCAACTCTTGAGCGATCCAGCATTTGAAGATGCATTGACAGCTCATGAAAAAGATGCTTGGCTAGCTTTTAAGGCTGTTGTGAACAATTTTCTTGGTAACGGGAAATCTGATGACTACAAAGAAATAGTTAAAGACACGATCCGAAAATATCGTTTGCTGGGACGTAACACGAGTGTTAAGATACACTTCCTAGACTCTCATCTTGATTTTTTTTCCTAAAAACTTAGGCGCGTAAGCGAGGAACAGGGAGAGAGATTCCACTAGGATATTTCAGAAATGGAATGGAGCTATCAGGGAAGATGGGATGTTCGAATGATGGCAGACTATTGCTAGAGTCTAAACAGAAATGTACCGAAATCAGTACACCAGAGAAAGTCGACGAAAAGGAAGTTTCTTTAGCTACTGACTATAATAAATTCAATACGTTACTGTTGATAAATGATTGGTTCAGTCATTTAAAAAATTTATATATGAATATACTAGTGTATCTTACTTAAATTCATATCTACATGTATTATATATATATTAGTGTATATATGTAGTAATAATATGAATATGTGTGTGGGTGTGTATAATATGTTTCTAGGCATGCATTACTACTGTAAAATGTTTGAAATGAATGACATATGCCATATGATTCGTCTGTTCTCTTATCCAATTGGTAACATTTACTTATCTTTACGTTACGAGTGATTGTAGACTATCTAGATGTGATAGGAAAAAACTAAATATACAACTGAAAAGAGCACGCCTTTATTGCCTAGAACCACCCATTTTCATTGAAACAACTCAAAAATTTGAATTGGCAGGGCTGTGTTATCGACATCTCGAACTGTCCCTAATAGATACATATACAGTATATATCTCTAACCTTTGGCTTGCTTCCGCCCGAATTGTTCATTCTGACGAAGGTCAAGCTTTTTCACTCCACCTTAGACCTACAGTTTTAACGTGGAATCCGAACACGCTCCACCAGCAGCCCAGCGTCTTAACCACTAAGCTATCCAGGTTACCCATTTATCTACCAACCACATTTTTATTGTGTGGAAGGATGAACAGCTGGGTTTTGCTGGGCGCCGGCTGCCGTCACCGGGTTTCGATCCCATGACCGATGGATTCATAGTCAGCGACGCTAACCACTACACCACCAAGGCGCATTGTGTATATATATATATATATATATATATATATGTGAAAATTATTTCACGAAAGTAACACGTGAAAAATATTTATGATGAATAAAACCACGAAGGAAAGGAAACACAAAATGGTGCTCAAGCGCTTTCGTCTAATGACATCCTCAGGAACACTGAAGTACATAAAAGGGTTACAGCCTATATATAGGTTACAGAAAAAAAATAAAAAATAAATTATATATATATATATATATATATATATATATATATATATAATATAATATATATATATATATATATATATATATACACATTTAACTGCAATGACCACGCAGTATATTAATGTATAGAAACGACGTAAGTATAGAGGAGTGTTCTGCACACGAGGAAGAGAAATAACGAACAAATGAAAAATGAGGTGACCGCCCGGGAATCGAACCCAGGATCTTCCGATTGCCGTCAGATATGCTACCACTACACCACGGGCCTCGATTAGTCAGAAGTCGCAATTCTCCTACATAGGGCAGAAACCAATGCCTTGAGAGGGCACCCTCGCAAATCGTGAGTATGTACATTTAACTGCAATGACCACGCAGTATATTAATGTATAGAAACGACGTAAGTATAGAGGAGTGTTCTGCACACGAGGAAGAGAAATAACGAACAAATGCGTGGTCTTTGCAATTAAATGTACATATTCACGATTTGCGAGGGTGCCCTCTCAAGGCATTGATTTCTGCCCTATGTAGGAGAATTGCGACTTCTGACTAATCGAGGCCCGTGGTGTAGTGGTAGCATATCTGACCGGCAATCGGAAGATCCTGGCTTCGATTCCCGGGCGGTCACCTCATTTTTCATTTGTTCGTTATTTCTCTTCCTCGTGTGCAGAACACTCCTCTATACTTACGTCGTTTCTATATATATATATATATATGCAATAAACGGAGAAGTAAAATAAAAATTAAAATTAAAGGATTATCAGAGAGGCATGCAGATTTGTAAGGAAAAAATATCGATTTTTAGCACAGATCAAATGAATTATAAAAATACAAATTTATACTGGAAATCTGCCCGGATTTTAACACTGCCTTTTTGGTTAAGTTTCGATGTATATAAAAATAAAATTAAATTAAAAGTTAATAAAGTATGCTACTTTATTAACTTTTAATTTTAATTTTACTTTTATATACATCGAAACTTAACCAAAAAGGCAGTGTTAAAACCCGGGCAGATTTCCAGTATAAATTTGTATTTTTATAATTCATTTGATCTTGTGCTAAAAATCGATATTTTTTCCTTACAAATCTGTATGCCTCTCTGATAATCCTTTAATTTTTAATTTTTATTTTTACTTCTCCGTTTATTGCATATATATATATATATATATTATATTGTGTGTGTGTGTATTATTTATTTTTCTTTTTTCTTTCTGTAACCTATATATAGGCTGTAACCCTTTTATGTACTTCAGTGTTCCTGAGGATGTCATTAGACGAAAGCGCTTGAGCACCATTTTGTGTTTCCTTTCCTTCGTGGTTTTATTCATCATATATATATATATATATATCGGGTGGGCAAAAAAAAGGGAGACCTCGAACTTTTGCTGTAAAATCTAAAGTTATGGTCAAATTTCAATATATTTTTCACACCTCACAACTAAGTAAATTTCCTATACGGGGAGCGAATTTCAAAGAAAACTAATGAAAATTTTGGATTTATTGAACATTTCTTTCTGCCACTGGAAATTCTCCATTTACACTAGTACTGCATTATCGGATCGGCAAAAAAAAAGGGAGACCTTTTAAATCCTTGTTATCTCGGCAAATACTGTACATAGAACCATGAAATTTTAGTATGTTAGTACTAGGTAATTTTATGGTTTGTATGCCATCTTTTAGCATTTTAGCTGAGAAATTGGATTTATGGCGAATATTCCAGAAAAATCTTGCAATTATAATTAAATCGATTTTAATTAACGTAAGCCAACTGCAGGAGGTTTGGACAAGCTTATCAAGAAAATGAATAAAACAGGAGATGCTAAAAGATGGCATATAAACCATAAAATTACCTAGTACTAACATACTAAAATTTCATGGTTCCATGTACCGTATTTGCCGAGATATCAAGGATTTAAAAGGTCTTTTTTTTTTGCCGACCTGATAATACAGTAGTAGTGTAAATGGAGAATTTCCAGTGGCAGAAAGAAATGTTCAATAAATCCGTAATTTTCATTAGTTTTCTTTGAAATTCGCTCACCGTATTGGAAATTTACTTAGTTGTGGAATGTAAAAAATATTGAAATTTGACCATAACTTTAGATTTTACAACCAAAGTTCGAGTCTCCCTTTTTGAATATGCTCAGTTTTTGACGTCCCCATATAAAAAGGAAGACATTAATATAATAGAAGAAACGCAAAGACATTTCACAGCCAAGATTGATGGCTGCAAAGAACTCAACTACTGGGAAAGACTACGTAAACTAAATCTGTACTCCCTGGAAAGAAGAAGGCAGAGGTACACTATAATCTACATATGGAAAATGATCGAAAAACTGGTACCTAACCTGAAATTAAACCCAATTACCATCCAAACAACGCTGGAAAATAGGAAAGGCAGAAAGTGTAGTGTTCCCAAATTAAAGGCTCGATGAGGGACCTCCTCAACACTGAAGAAAAATAGCTTGGTTGTCAGGGGACCAAGACTTTTTAATCAGCTTCCAAAGGACCTCAGAAACGTTACAGGGGTCAAAGTTAAAGTCTTCAAGAGAAGACTAGAGGCCTGGCTCAGGACGGTACCAGATGAGCCCGGTGTACCTGGCTATGTGCGGTGGAGAGCGCAAGAGAACACTCGCTCCTTCACCAAGCCAGGCCTAGAGGCGGGGGCCACCAGCTTGACCTTCGTGTGAAGAGAGACCAAAACACGGAACCAAAACGAGGTTAACGAGGTATATATATATATTATATATATATATATACAGTGTTCGTGTGAGTGCGCTCGCACACTTGATTAGCAGGCTTGATTAGCGAGTACCGTATTATTTAATGACTTGGCAGAAAACACCGTTCGAGCCCTCAGTTGCAATCGAAATACTTATCACCCCGTTCCTCGGTTTCGATAGTATTAACGCTTTTTTTCCATTTATAATGTAAATTTCAAATTCTTTAGTGTCTCATCGCGACATTATGGCGCCCACACCCTTCCTTCATTTGCACTGCTTGCATTTATCCAGAATAAACATAATTTTCGACTCTCCTCCTTCATTGCTTTTGCTCTCATCCCCTCTCCATCATTGTCCCCTCAAGTTCATCGCCGTTTTTTGTTATCTTCACGGAACTTCTTCAAGGATCAACTCTACTTCAAGAGCAGTCAGCTACGTGAATTAAATAGTGTGTGCAAAAATCTGGCGTAGCACCTTCCCATACACACACACACACAGTGTGTGTGTGTGTGTGTGTGTGTGTGTGTGTGTGCATCAACGCGTAAGCGAGGTACCGATATTTTTTAAATCCCTACAACAAAAAAGGTGCTTAACTAAACCTAACTTTAAGGTATGTGGTAATGGAAGGAGATACACATTAACAAATGTTTTTATAGTCGTGTAACAGCGCTAATTTATACGCATTTTAGTTCCTCCCTGTTTCAAAAAAATCGACCAATATTATACAGGGTGTCCAAAAAAAAAAAAGACGCAACCCAAATAGAACAGAAAATGATTAAGTTACAATAATATATTACGCATTCTCCAATGAGTTGCGTTTCTTTTTGAACACCCTGTACATTTTATAATGTTATATGAATTATTACATAGGCAGGAAGATGTTTTAAGCATTCATAAACCATTTCAAATGATTACAAAGGAAAATAAACTCGTTAATCAAAGTGGAAAAACTGATTCGTTTCAAATTTATGATAACGATTTTTTGTCGGAACTTAATAACTTATGTATGCGAATTATGTGGCGCATAGGGAAGCTACTATGCGGTTTATATACAGATTATATGATCCGCGTGATCGCATGATTGCGTAACATAACAACACGGAGAGCGAAGAGCCATTAAATGCTGATATTCCGTTCTTATATATGAGTTAGCGGAGAGGATTTTCTGAGAAACGCATCAAATTACAGTAAATCTTATGCAGGTGCGAGATAAGGTTGATGCTTGTCTGTCTTATATATATATATGTAGCGGATCGACAAGAAATAGACCAACAAATAGACAGAAATCCTTTGCTTCCACGCTATCATCAAAGGTTCTTGGAAAACACACGTGGGCAAGAGTCAAACAATGGGAACGTCTGTTTCTTCCCAAAAGGCGCGAACGTAAGCCCTTATCAACGAAAGGACGCGCGGAGAAGGCGTCTTAAGATTTGGCGCGAAGTCCTACGTCACAGGAACTACGTATAAAAGCGAGCTTCCACTCACACTCACTCTCACTCACTCGTACTCACATTATCGAACGTGAGCAACACGTCCACCAACCACCTTCCGGCCCCCTTGCCGGGGGCGCGGCCTGCTACTTTCTTCAAGGCCTACAATTTATCATCAAGTAAGATCTACAGACCACCTGCAGAAGCAATCCTTCGAGGCCCAACCGGAATCGTTTCGGGCCTGCGGTTTGCCGGGTCGGCCTTCAAGTTTCTCCACATTCCTCGAGATATATTCAGCACCACGGGCCTGCGCCTGCAAGATCACTGAAAACCGTCCTGCACCTCGAGAAGTAACATCACCTCAGGCTTCCGAACGAAGCCTACATCCATCATCTCAAGAGGCTTAACGGACAACGACAACTCGAATCTACGTTAATAGGTTCGTCTTCAATCCGCCTTCAACAGGGTTACATCGTCCTAAGATAAGTACCTCCTATTCTAAGTACTCTTGTGAAGCCTACATTAGCCTACCGCCGAACGGTAGGCTATACTCCCAAAGTGTGTATTTAAGCGTTCCAACTGACTCTCGTGAAAGAACGCAGTAGGCCTGTTCTCCAATTCAAGTGTCATTTCAATACCGTAATTCCGCGTATCACCCGTTATTATGTTCAATTCATATATTTATGTGTTAACTAAATATTCTCTTGACGTAATCACTTAACATCACATAATGGTCTTATGTATAAATGATATTTGTGTAATCATTGTCAAGCATTTCAATCCATTATTATTAGGCCGCATCAATTATTCTATGTGCATCCATGCAATCATTTAGCCTACTTAATCAGTGTCACGTATTCTATTCAATGTACCAAACACACGTGCATTCTTTATATCATTTACTAGGCCCATTCAGTGTTCCATGTCGCATGCCATTTACATACCATCGATGAGTACATTACTTATTACGTGTCAATTAAGCTATTAACATTTCATCTTATTAGCTAAGTCTATGTCATAAGCATAACGTAAAACTATCAATTAATTATTGTCAATTCTTTGTTATATCACAGTGAATAAATAACGGCTTTATTTTCATAATAAAATATAAAACCCATAAGGTGTCTTTCATAACCTTAACATTAATTTGCTTGGGTGTAATCCAAGCTGGTGACCCTCGCTGCCATTTCGGTCACTTCCAATAGTATGGTGGGCCTAATCAAATAGCCACTTATTCCAATCGGTGATACTGTATGACATCATAAAGTATCAACCCAGCTTTTCATTAATAAGCAATCAGTCATTGCCTTAATTAATCACTAGCATACAATTAAATTATTATCACCTTAAACGGCTAAAACTAGGTCCAATATATATATATTATATATATATATATATATATATATATATATACACACAGGGTGTTTCAGGAGGAAAGGTCAATACTTCGGGAGGTGATAGTATCGGTCATTGTGAGAAAAAAGTTCATATGAACGTGTTCTAATTCTGAATGGTTACGGAGATAGAGCTGTTTGAATCTGATGCGCGAGCAGCTCTTCCTCCCCCCGCGGTGGATCCCATTCAATGGCCACCAAGGTCTCCAGACCTCTCTCCGTTAGATTATTGTTTGTGGGGGTGGATGAAAAGTCAAGTTTACAAAAGAAAGGTGGATACACGAGACGAATTGCTCGCGCGCATTTTGGATGCTGCTGCCCGCAGGCCCCGCATAAAGGAACGTCAAGATCAACTCAGACGAACAACACGCGATCTTCGCACACGAATTGCAAAGTGCATTGAGGTTGACGGTGAGATTTTGCGAAAACGCATTGTAAATTGTAACAAATATGTCATTTCTGTATCTGATACCATTCAAAATGCCAATGTTTAAACATTAAATGTTAGAAACAGTAATTGGTTTCTCTTTTTTGATTACCATTAACAATGCTTTTGTATTTGTAGATTCAAACAGCTCTATCTCTGTAACCATTCAGAATTAGACACATGTTCATATGAACTTTTTTTTTCTCACAATGACCGACACTATCACCTCCCGAAGTATTGACCTTTCCTCCTGAAACACCCTGTATATATATATATATATATATATATATATATATAGTATATATATGGGGAAAATTTATGGCATTGGTATCCAGAATACGAGTATGAAAGAGAATTAATTTATTAAACATTAGTTATTGATAAGAAATTTAATAGGTCAGCCATGATCAATTTTCATTCTATTATCTACACACTGAACATATATATATATATATATATATATATATATATATATATATATATATATATATATATATATATATATATACAGGGTTGCGCAAAAGTCGCGCATCATAGGAATTTTCAGTGTTGACTATAATATACATTTTTTTTCTTTTAGATTGGGGATGACTGCGAAATTAACAATAGACGAGAGGGTGAGCTTGGTTTTAATGTATGGAATACCAGGTACTACAAATCGATGAATCGGTACAGATTCTAGAGCAATTTGTCTAGAAATCTTTCGAACACTGGTAGTTGGGCTACGTTGTACTTGGTCCAGTATGCGCTCCTCCACAGCAACGGGCCGTCGTCTACGTGTTCTTGGTTACGTGAACAATTGTGTCTGTTTCCCTTAATTTCTGGTGTGTGTGTCACTGAACACTTGCCTGTTCGGTATTCAGCGGTTCGGAAAACGTCTTCGATATTCCTCAACTGCCGCTCTGCTGTTATCATCACAGAATCCATAAAGGAAATTGTTACACAACCTAACAACAGTTTTGCTTCCCAGTAAAAACATACTGTTTTATACTAATTATAGGGTGCTGATTTCGAAAATGAACTTCATTTTTGCACGTTAGGTCAGGTTTTGTCAGAATATAATGTTTTATACGGTACTGTTTTATACTAATTTTATGATTTAGTTCATTTTACTTCAATACAAAACACCATAAATCTAAAAAGTAAAAACGCAATTATTATGTGTGCTTGATTCAAGGGGTTGCGTGAACAGTTCAGATTTATTTTGTTACATCTGTGGTCTATTTACTCCAACTTCACAGCGCAGGAATATGACTCCTCTGATAAGAACAGCGTATTATCACTACTTCGGCTGTCATATTGGTGACCAAGACAAAAGATGGACCCCGCATGTTTGCTGTAGTAACTGTGCAATGAATTTACGTGACTGGTTCAATGGTAGAAGGAAAGGTATGTGATTCGCAGTACCTATGGTTTGGCGTGAGCAAAAGAACCATGTTGACGATTGCTATTTCTGTCAGAGCAAAGTAGCTGGCCTTACATAAAAAACTAGGAATAAAATTGACTATCCTGTGGTAGCCTCTGCCATCAAACCTGTTCCTCATAGTGATGAGCTTCCGATTCCAACACCACCAGCAGATAAGAATCTTCTGCCAACATCATCTGAAGAGGAAGCATTGTCAGAACAAGCAAATGAATCTTCTGATACAGAGTACTGTCCAGAATCTTCTTCTGAACCACATTTCATAATTCAGCAAGACTTGAATGACTTGGTTAGGGACTTATATCTTTCAAAGGGCAAGGCTGAACTTTTAGCTTCGAGACTTAAGGAGTGGAACTTAGTTCAGGGTGATATGCGCATTACTTCTTTTCTCAAGAAAAGCTCCGACATATCGTGCTACTTTCAAACTGTAAATCAGCTATGTTACTGCTCAGATTTGGAAATTTATCCTCGTATTTTAAAATAGAACATGTTCCAGACGAATGGCGTCTGTTCATTGACTCTAGTAAGCGGAGTCTTAAAGCTGTTTTGTTACACAATGGGAACGTTCACCCAAGCATTCCAATTGGACACTCAGTTCATCTCAAGGAGTCACATGAGAACATGGTAATACTTCTGAATGCAATCAAGTATGATCAATATAAGTGGAAAATTTGTGGTGACATAAAAGTGGTAGGACTTCTCCGGGGAATGCAGGGTGGCTTTACCAAGTACATATGCTTTCTGTGTTTATGGGACAGTAGAGCAACACAGCAGCATTATATAAAGAAGGACTGGCCACCACGTGAAGCCTTTGTGCCAGGACAACATACTATGAAGTATGAGCCATTAATTGATCAAGAAAGGATTATTTTCCCCCTCTGCATCAAACTAGGGTTGATAAAGAACTTTGTCAAAGCGCTTGACACAGAAAAAGCTGCATTCAAATATTTGCATTCAAAATTTCCTAGCGTTAGTGATGCGAAGATGAAAGAAGGTGTTTTTATTGGTCCCCAAATAAGGGTGCTTTTAAAGGATGAACAGTTTTTGAGCACTCTCAATGCAAAGGAACTAAGAGCCTGGAATTCTTTTAAGAATCTTTGTGACAACTTCTTAGGCAAAACGAAGCCCCCTCACTATGAAGCAATGGTAACCGAGCTGCTGGATGCATACCAACAACTTGGGGCTAGAATGTCTCTGAAGATCCATTTTTTGCACAGCCATCTGGACTTCTTTCCAGATAACCTTGGCTGAGTGTCAGATGAACACGGAGAGCGGTTTCATCAGGACATTGCAATGATGGAAAAAAAACTACCAAGGACGATGGGACCCTTGCATGCTTGGTGACTTTTGCTGGATGCTAAAACGGGAAGGCTCTACTGAGTATAGACACAAATCCAAGAAAACTCACTTCTAAGAAAGTGATCTATATGTAGCAGTTGATATGTAATAATGCATGTGTACGTATCCTTTTTTGTTGTTCTGTTCTGTTTTACTACAAATACAAATAAAAGTAGATTTATAAGTAGATCTTCAAAAATTTCTTCCCTCTGTGATCTGAACTTTCAAGTTTTGAGTGTATTCTGCCTGTAAACGTCTAAATAAGGGTTACAGATATCTAGATAACCTGACCCGATAGAGAAAAACATGTGATTTTCAGATTCAGCACTCCAAAATCAGTTTTGATCACCCATTAAATTGGGAAAGCAGAATTTTTTTTTTTTTTTTTGGTAGACCAGTGAATTATCAGCGTATTCAGTGGGTATGAACTGTTGATTCATTTTGATTGTTCACCTTAAAGCAACAGAGTGTCTCGTACTACAGATCAGAACCAACTGAAAGAAAACTGGTGTTAGTAGTGGTAACTTCGTTAACCGAAACTACCACCAGTGCTGCCATCTATCGAATTACACAATTAGGGATTTGTTGTTTGCACATCTTTAAACGTCCGTAGCTCTACAACGGTTGGAAATAGCACCTATGCTGTATTAACTTTTTTACTCGATATCACCCCCTAAAGTATGGCAAACCTGTTGTGAAACACCTATATATATATATATATATATATATAAGCAAATAACCACAGGGAAAAGGAAAAAGAAATACGAAATCCGAGCGCTTTCGTGATATATTCACATCTTCAGGGAAAAACAAATATTATTATTTGTTTTTCCCTGAAGATGTGAATATATCAAGAAAGCGCTCGGATTTCGTGTTTTTTTTTTAAACTTTTCCCTGTGGTTGTTTGCTTGTTAATAAGATCACGTGTTATTCTGTGATTTTACTGCATATATATATATACAGGGCGTCCCAAAAAAATGTATACACACTTTAACAGCTGATAGCTCAATTGATGTTTCTTTCTTTCCAAGTTAAACCCATTAAAATTAATAATGGCAGTCAGACTAAGCTTTGAACAAAGGAAATTCATTCTAAAATGCTACTGGAAGTGTGAAAACGCAGTTGAAGTGCAAAGACAGTTTAGGAGGGAGTTTCAAACAGATCCACCAACGCGACTTGCCATCACTCGAATTAGAGATAAGTTTGAAGCCGATGGAACTGTTCAGAATGTCCACAAGAAGCGTTCCGGAAGACCACGGACATCGACAAGCCCCACAAAGCAAGAAAGAGTACTGGAAACGTATCACCAAAGTCCAAGAAAATCTGTGCGGCAAGCGAGTCGTGAGGTAGGAATTTCAGAATCGTCTGTCCAACGCATTTTGAAGCGCTGTCAATGGAAAAGTTACATTCCAAGATTAGTCCATGCTATTAATGAAGATGATCCGGACCGAAGAGTGGAGTATTGCGAGTGGTACTTGGCACGATGTGGATGTGGACTGGACGAAGGGGTTTCGTAGAATACCCTCCGCGTTCACCAGACCTCACACCACTAGACTTTTTTTATGGGGATACTTAAAAGACAAAGTCTACGCTATAAAACCTGCAACAGTCGCTGAATTGAGAGCAGCCATTGAACGAGAATGCACACAAATACCAAACGAAATGTTTCGTGATGTTTGTGATTCCATTGCTTCGCGTTATCAGCAGTGCCTGGACCAGAACGGACGTCAGTTTGAAAACAGGCGTTGACAAAACAATTAAATAATGTCTGTAGATTCTATTACATTTTGAAAATGAGTATTTTAATAAACACTGCCTTTATAATTATTTAAAGTGTGTATACATTTTTTTGGGACGCCCTGTATATATATATAAAATGAAAGTACTTATGAAGTAAGATTTATACTCTTTATGAGCACCAGTCTAATTAGGATATCATATGAGTTTTATATATATATATATATATATATATATATATATATATATACACACAATTTTTTTATAAGCTTAACTGTAACATTATATTCTTGTCCATTCGTTTGTTTATTTATGTCATTACTCAAAATGACAGACTACGTATTGTATATGTATAAAAAGAGGATAAATCCTAATGATATATATATATATATATATATATATATATATATATATATGAGAGAGAGAGAGATAACAGCATTTATTTACATCGCGACTGACAAAGAATCCGTTCAAGGAAATACTCCTAGATATTTTTTTTTTTCTTTTTTTTCTTTTCTTGTTTTGGAAGAAAAACAAACCTTAAAGTTAGTTTGGGGGAACTTTTTAGATATCGTAGACTACTCCGATAATATATGAACGTTAAAGAAATCCTTCCTCTGCAGCAGAAATAGAAATATAGAGAGCGAGAGAACATCGTATAAAATGGAGCAGTTCTGAGTTGTTTTTTTTATATAACTCGTTCGTTTCTGTAATAATAATGACGGGATTATAAACTGGTTGTGGTATCCTGACGAAGAGACGATGTTTATCCTTTTATTGGATCACCTCAATGAAGATCAGGGCCCCCAGCCTTCTTTAGTTAGATTTATAAGGCTAACTAACGAAAATATCACGACTTAACCAATCGTCAAGGGCGTACAGTTGACCTAACGATTGGTTAGGTTAGGTCGTGATATTTTCGTTAATTAGCCTTATAAGACTAACTAAAGAAAGCTGAGGGGCTCTCATCTTCAGGTGATCCTCTTTATTTTTTTGTAAATTAACACTTTAAAAAAAAAAAACACCCCCAAAAACCAAAAAAGAGAGATTTTAATATTTAATTTAACCTAAAGTGTATTTTTGCTTTGAATAGCTGTCGGGGACTTATATTTTCCTTTCAAAATTAGAGTCGAGATCTGTAAGGTTTCCTCTTTCCCGGACCGAAGAAGGAAAGACCTTTGGGAATTTTCAGTTGTATTTGGGAAGCTGATAGAGGAGAAGAGTTAAGGTTTAGAAAAGTAAAATGAGGAGGAGGAGGAGGTTTGAATCCTTTACTCGCAGGAAGTGAGGACGAATCCTTGGGGAAAATTTCGCCTAAATTCAATTTGGTTGGTTGTATAAAATATCACCTAAAGAAGTCAAATCAGATTAAGATAATAGATAAAGAAATGATGAAATATTTGTATTTCATTCATTGATTCTTGTATACAGTATATATGTTAGCGGCAATAAGCGAAATCAGGCATTAAGCTTAATGCCTAGGCAATAAGCTGAAAGCTAAGAATACATATAATCATAAGGATAATGCCTATGTATATATCTATAATAATAAATGTAACCTAACCTCACCTAACCTAACACAACCTAAACACTGAAAGTGACCATTGTAACTAATGCTCTATGCATTCTTAGCTTTCAGCTTATTGTCTAGGCATTACCTTAATGCCTGATTTTGCTTATTGACCCTAACTTATACACTTATATACTCGTACACTTAGTTCTCATTGGTTGGAATTTCGTGCGATAATCGCTCCAAATCAGGGTAAGAAATATTATGAAATAAATAGATTTTTTAGGGTATCGCATTTCTGGTTAGTTACAGTACTGCAGATCATCTGTTATACAGGGTGTGTATAAAGTAACACGAGTGAAGAGACAAATCTGATTTGAATTATATTAACGTCAGTGAACATAGACAAGTAATATTTATTACACGTACTTTATAACAACTGTAGTGTACAACAGGTACTTCACAACAACTTTATAACAACTGTATAATCGATAGTATGGTTTATAAGAGGCGTTGAACATGTTTTTACGAGTTAAAAAACAAGTTAGAACTAGTTTAAACAAGTTCCAATCGGATTTTTATCCCTTCACTTGCGTTACTTCACACACACACCCTGTATTAATTCAATAATAGAAAATACGTTCGTGTAGCATGGGAATCTCTCTCTCTCTCTCTCTCTCTCTCTCTCTCTCTCTCTCTCTCTCTCTCTCTCTCTCTCTCTCTCTCTCTCTCTCTCTCTCTCTCTCAATCCTTTTGGGGTTAGTCTGAAGTGGATCATGAGGATTTTGTTGGACCGATACCTCGGCGGTAAATAGAAATGTAAATATTTTGTATAAAATCACAACCAGATGTTCGAGGTCTTTGTGACGATACCAAATAGTTGACAGGGACGTGTACAGAAATTAAGGAAAAGAGGGCGGGCTCAGGAGAGGAGGGGGGGTACTGGAGAAAATTTTGGAAATACAGTGCTGAGAAATGCGTTCTGGTGACATCTGGAGCATATAACGAAGTAGCTTTAGTAAATATTGAATTAACAATTACTGAAGAATTTATAGGAACAAATAGAATTATATAGGAACTATAGAATTTATAGGGGACACGCGCCCCCTTGGATACGCCCCTGGTTGATGTGCGATCGACACAAGTATACCTTTGGTTTGCTTCCGCTCGAATTGTTCATTCTGACCAAGGTCAAGCTTTTCACTCCGCCTTAGACCTACAGTTTAACGTGGAATCCAAACCACGCCCCACCGGCAGCCCAGCGTCTTTACCACAAGGCCACCCAGGGTACCCATTTATCTACCAACCACTGTCTTTATTGTGTGGAAGGATGAACAGCTGGGTTTTGCTGCGCGCCGCTGCCGTCACAGGGTCTCGATCCCGGGTCCGATAGATTGGTAGTCAGCGACGCTAACCACTACACCACCGAAGCGCGCATTATTTTTTTTTCATACAGTGATGCTATCTAGTGCACGGTCTGTGTGTGCTTAGCGTAATTGTAGTGATAGCATATCTATGGTGTGTCAATTTTAGTAAAGTCAACCATTCAAAAACTACTAATGCTCAAATGATGTCATATTATCTAGCAAACTTAGAAATATCTTTAGTGTTGTTTAAAAAAGCCATTTACCTACTTATATTTGACCATAAAGGTTTGAAATATAACCTAAATATGACTGTAGCATCGTATATCAATGTGCCATTGATATGTGTGGTCAACTTTGGTTATTTTTGGTGTGCAATATGGTTTATAAGTTTCACATAGTCACAAATGCTGGAGTTTTGATTGTGAATGCGTGTTTTCCCTCTTTTTGACAATTTTGATTACTTCGTAATGTAAATATTATGTAATTCAAATTATTCGAAATGTTGTGTGTGTCCCAAACTTTCTGTATATTTTGATATGATAGATATATGAAATTGTCATTACTTTGAATAATTAAGTCTTGTACCTATAACAACACAACCTTTTATCTGAGCTTATAGGAAGATATTAAGAATTTCAATTAACTTAATTTTATGTAATCATAATCAGTAGGCCTATCCAAATTTCAATGACATTTCTTTTGTTCACAGGTCCACAGGATGAGTCAGAAAGAAATCAGAACCCGAAGCAAATCAAGTTGTCACCTAAGTCATTTGGTGGGGACTGGGAGGAAACTTCCCCCTGCTGAGTTGCCCACAGCTAGAGATCTGCTGAGATATGGTTTGTTGAGGAAAGAGATGAGTGAGGAAGACAGGAGGAATTACCCAGTTAATGACCTGATTAACAACGGTATTGTTCCAGGGCTACTGGCTCAGTGGAGAAAGGCCAAGGCTCTACTCACAGGACCTGTAATCAACACTGAGGTCAGGATCAGGGCTAAAGTGAAGGCACTGTGGGATGAGGCAGTGAAGGTGTCCATTGGCAATGTGAAGCTAGAGGTCAAAGATAGGTTCATGATGAAAATGGACAAATTGGTGGACATCCTGACCTGTCACTGTGTGATCAGGAGCTGCAGTGAGCTTGCTTGGATGCAACCCTGTCTGCAACAGTGAAGTTCACATTGACTGCAGCTGCAGGAGCGAGCAGAAGATACCAGTGCAGGAGCTTGCCTTCATTAAAGGCCAGAGAGAAAAGGTGGAAAGTGTGGGGGCACACCAGATGGGTCTAGCTGATGACCCTGAGACCAGGAGACAGGAAGCAGTGCTGCAGAGACAGGAGCAGAGAAGGAAGGCCGAGGAGAAGAGGAGGAGGAGGAAGGCAGAGGAGTCAGCCAAGAAAGAAGAGGAGCTGAGGGAGGAGTCACTGCTGGAGATGGAGTTGGAGGAGACTGGAGATATACTGGAGGAGGCAGGGAGGAGAGAGGATGACGAAGACTTCATACCAGAGGCTGCGACAACTTCTTCCTTGCCTGTGGCTAAGAAGAAGAAATACAACACTGAAGATATCACCAACATAGCTCTGGCTAGCTTGAGACATCACACTGGGCTGAGAGAGACTGCAGAGATTGTCACTGCTGCCTGGATTGATGCTGGTCTTATCACAGAGTTTGACACAGCACTGGTGATTGACCACAACAAGGTGAGGAGGGCTCAGGAGAGACTGACTAAGGAGCTGGTCAAGAAGTTTGATGAAGAGATCAGGGAAAATGGCATCACCTGTATCTTCTTTGATAAAGAGATGACACCAAAGTGATGATGGAAGCTGAGGGCAGTGACAGGCAGTTTCCTGGCCTCATTCAGGAAGAACACTACACAGTGTGCAATGAACCAGGTGGGAAATATCTGTGGCATTTTGTACCAGAGGAAGCTGCAGAGGAGAGAAGTCATGCTGAGGTCATTGCTGATCATCTGGTGAACTGGCTAAGAGAGAGAGGAGCAGACCAGACCCTTTTGGCCATAGGAGGTGACAGTACTAATGTGAATACTGGCTGGGAAGGAGTAATGCATTATGTGGAGGCCAAACTTAGCAGGAAGTTGGTGTGGATTGTCTGTGACTCGCACACTGGGGAGCTGAGTCTCAGACACCTGGTGACTGCACTGGATGGCAAGACATCGAGCAACAATAAGTGGTCTGGGCCCCTAGGGAAGATGTTAGACACTGCTACTGAGCTGGAGATCAACCCAGATTTCACGAGGATCACTGTTGGTCCTCCTCTACCCCATCTCAGTCAGGAGGTAGTCAAGGACCTCAGCACAGACCAATCATATGGTTACAGAATCATCACTGCCATCAGATCGGGAGAGGTACCTCAGAGTCTAGCTCTCCTGGAGATTGGGCCAGTCTGTCACAGTAGGTGGCTCACCACGGCTCTCCAGTTCTGCAGATTGTGGATTTCCAAACATGGGTTGAAGGGTAGGAACCTGAAGAATCTGAGGATAATTATGGAATTCATAGTGGGAGTCTACATGCCAAACTGGTTCAACATCAAGTTAAATCACAGCTGGGTGGAGGGTTCCAGGCATGTACTGTACCAGCTGGAGCTGCTCAGAAGTCAGAAGAAGGAGGTGATAGGAATAGTGATGCCTACAGTGAAGAGATCAGCCTGGTATGCACACTCTGAGGCGGTAGCCGGACGGGATGCCGAATGCACTTTCGCCGAAAGTCAGGAAGCCGAAGCCAAGACGCCGAAAGGACATGAAGCCGAAAGGACATGAAGCCGAAAGGACATGAAGCCGAATAGACATGAAGTCGAATGGACATGATATATATATATATATATATATTAATATATATATATATATAATATATATTATATATATTATAATTATATATATATACCTAACCTAACCTAACCTAACCTAAGCCTAACTGCTACAAAAACTTAGAAGCGAACAGGCATTTAATGAAATTTTTGATTGAACAGGCGTCTATAGGAATGGACGTTTCCAAGCCTAACAAAAAGTATGACGCCATTAACGAAAGAATAAAATCCATTTCAGTTCGTATAATAAAGAAGAAGGATTGGCTTTCCTAAGAGCATTAGCTTACAATTTTTAAATCATCCTCTAATAGTTTTTTATTTCTTAAATATTCCAATTATATATTTTATATATTAATTTATTAAAATAATTGTTTTACAATTAAAAAATCATCCTTTGATAGTGTTTTATTTCTTAAATATTCCAATTATATATTTTGATATTAATTTATGTCCATTCGGCTTAATGTCCATTCGGCTTCATGTCCATTCGACTTCATGTCTATTCGGCTTCATGTCCATTCGGCTTCATGTCCTTTCGGCGTCTTGGCTTCGGCTTCCTGACTTTCGGCGAAAGTGCATTCGGCATCCCGTCCGCACACGCTCTGGTGAGGCTGTGCTCCAGGCCATGCTGTGCAGTGAGGTGGAGGAGGAGAGGAGGGAGGCAGTGAAGAGGATACTGGAAATCAGAGGTGAAGGAGATGAGGAAACACAGGTAGGAGACTGCAGTGTCAGACCCAGGAGGACTCCTGACATCAACCCAGATGCCACCAACTCTCGGAGCTTATTGACTGGAACTCTAGCGTCACTGAGCCTCCTCTGACCTGCTCCTTCACCACTGCTGCAATCAAAGAGTTTCTGGATAGACCAATGGAAGTTCCTGTATGGCCCTCACACACACAGTCAGTAGAGAGGTGTGTAACGATGACAACTGAAGCAGCACAACATGTTTACTCACAAGAGAGGAGGGAGGCGTACATCAGTGGCCAGGTGGCCAGTAGGGAGCTCATGTCCAGGAACAAGAGCAAGGCAAACATGGCATCCTTGGTAAAGTTCAAGAAACCTACCTATTATTGAAATACAATCAAAATGTCTTTAATTGTATGTAATGTATGTAAAATGTAGTTATATACAATGAAAAAAATACTTGCAAAAATTACTGATTTTTCGTAAACTTCAACTTCAAATATAAGTAGCTAGGAGTGGTCAAATCTGGATTTTAAAGCCATATTTCGATTTAGCACATTAAAGTGCATCATTTGGTCACTAGTAGTCTTTGAAAATCTAAAGATTTCACTTTGCTCTCTAAAATTGACACACCCTATTATATATTCTTTCCTTTCCTGTAAAATTTCCTTGGCTGCTTTTCCAGAGTTAGGGTAATTTTTCAACCTTTTTTCGTACCGAGGTGGGTACGGGGCGGAGGGTGGGGAGAGAGCCTTATGCTTTTCTATTCAGTTTTCTACTGCTGCTAGAATAGTTAAAACATAAACCGAGTGGACCGAAAGGTTTTTTTAGGCTTCCTCTTGTCCTTGTAACTCTCTCTCTCTCTCTCTATTATGTATGACGGGATTCAACCCACTAAGCACACCACGAGGAGATAGGATGCATAAATCGGACAACATAAATGGGTAGTCAGCCATTGTAGGAGTGGCAGGGATGCAGGCCAAGGGTTGAGGGATCAAACCCTCATTGTGTTGTCGGCGTATATTTGTATATATACACACCTGGTAACCTGGTAAAAGTTCCGTGCGTCGGTCTCTCTTTACACGAAAGTCAAGTGGGTGTTCCCACCTCTAGACCTGGCCTGATGGAGGAGCGAGTTGCTTTCTTGTAATCTCCATCGGACATAGCCAGGCACACCCGGCTCATCTGGTACCCTCCTGAGCCAGGCATTTAATCTTCTTTTGAAGATTTCAACTTTTGACCCCTCTGATGTTCCTGAGGTCCTTTGGAAGTTAGTTAAAAAGTTTTGGCCTCCCGACAACCAAGCCATTTTCCTTCAGTGTTAAGGATGTCCCTTGTGGGGCCTTTAGTTTGGGAAAACTACACATTCTACCTTTCCTATTTTCCAGTGTTGTTTGGATGGTTACTAGGTTTAGTTTGAGGTTAGGTACCACTTTTTCGACCATTTTTCATACGTAAATTATGGTGTACCTCTCTCTCTTCTTTCCATCCCATACGTATTTAATTTACGTCTCCCTGTAGTTGAGTCCTTTTCAGCCATCAATCTTGGCTGTGAAATTTCTCTGGACTACTTCTAGTTTATTAGTTTCTTCTTGTTTTTTGTATGGGGATGTCAAGACTGAGCAGTATTCAAGTTTTGGTATGATCCTTGTTTTTAGCAAGGGAATTCATTACTTTCTCATCATCCTTGTTTTAAAGGTTCTCAGTAGCTGTCCCGTAACACTTTTTGTTTGTTTATCGCTATCTGATTCTGCGTTCAAGTTTTGCGACATCGGTCATTACCCCTAAATCTTTTGCTTTCGTGCTTCTCTAAATTTTTTGTCTATCTGGGGCATAGTTTGCTGTCTAAGTTCTTCATTTGTTCCATATCTTAAGAGCTGAAATTTCTCGGTGTTAAATTCATGTTATTGTCTTCTGACAATTTGTGTATTCTGTGTATTGTGTCCCTCTTTTAGGCTTCTATCTCTGCATTGCCGATTTTTCTGCTGATCTTTGTATCGTCAGCAGAGGATGTTATCATACTGTTGTCGTCTACTTCACTGTCTATGTCTGTCAGCATGATAGACATAGACTGTGGAATTGAGCTGCGTACTCCCGATTCTAGTGATGTTATTCCCACGAGTGTCATTTTATGTGCTATTGTGTCATAATCAACTTATCGAATGCTTTAGCAAAATCACTGTATATTACATCGTAGTTATCAATGCTCTCAATACGTTTATGATATTGTTATAGTGCTCTATTAGTTGTGATAGACACGATCTTCCTGATTGGAATCCGTGCTGATTCTCACTGAATCTTTCGTGTGTCTCCAAAATTTCATATATTTTCTTCCTGACTTCTTTCAAGTATTCTGGTGAGACGTGATATTAGTGACAACGGTCTATGATTCTTTGCTTGAGACCTATCTTCTTTGCTTGAGACCTATCCCCACCCCCTTTACATATAAGAACAATATTCGCTCTTTTTAGTATGCTTGGTATTTCCCCAGTGTCCATGGATCTTCTCCATATCCAATAAAAGGGTGTAGCTAATTCGTTCTTTCAGCTTTTAATCAACAAGGCATTCCATTTGTCCTGGCCTGCAGCTGAATGTGATTTCATTTGTCCTATAGCTTTCGCTATATCTTCTGCGGTAAATTCAAAATTAGTTATACATTCTTCATTTAATTTCTCTTCAAAAAAGGTATTTCTGTTAGTACTGTTTTGTCTCTATTTGGGGTACTGAAAGCTGATTCATATTGAGCTCTCAATATTTCAGTTATTTGTTTTAGATCATCAGTTAGCTCATTATTTTCTTTCCTTAAGGATGCGATAATGGTCCCCGTTTTTGTTTTTCTTTTCGCGAAGCTATAGAATATTTTGAGTTATCTTTTATTATTTTTACCACTTCTTCCTCCTCTCTCAATTTGGCCCTTAATTAGGGCTTGTATTTCCCTGTCTATATTTTTCATTTTAATTGTGTCACGTTTTTGGTGTAGTTGTCTGTGCAATTAACCAATTAGTGTTCAACGTCACTTTACTGATTTTGTTCTGGCTAACGCCAGACAATTTTATTTAGTCTCGGAAAAAACCTCCGGGCACTAATCAGTTAAGCAAACATCTATTGATTTTGTTCTGGCTAACGCTAGACGATTATATTTAGTCTCGGAAAAAACCTCCGGGCACTAATGAGTTAAGCAAACATCTATTGATTTTGTTCTGGCTGACGCCAGACGATTATATTTAGTCTCGAAAAAAATCTCCGGGCACTAATGGGTTAAACAAACATTTATTTATTAATTTCGTGGCTACTCTCCTACCCTTGCGGAGTATTGTTCGCCTTGGTCTCTCAAAATAGTTCCTCTTTTCCTTTGGCTTTACTTTCGAGACATTTTTCTAAGATTTCCAGCGTCTTTTTTCCAAGGTTATTATAATTTCTTCGGTTGTTGTATCCTCTAAGAATGTTTTCCACATCATTTGACCCATATGGGATCTGATTTCTTCCCAGTTTATAGTCTTAGAGTTTAGATTAAAAATCTCAAATTTGCTTCTTTTTCTCAGTATAACTATTTCCTTTTACAGTAGTATTCTCGCCATATTGGTGGATATCTCGATAATGTTGTGGTTTGAGATATTTGTTGGTGTTATTTTTATATCATTGATTAAGTTGTTATTTGTGAATACTAAATCCAAACGGTTATTTTTTTTCTGGTATTATTTGTTATCTCCTGTAAAATAAATTAATTTGTTTGAGCTAGCAACATTTTTGGTTGTTCCCCTTTTTCAATGTGTGCATATGTATATATATACACACACACATTTCTTCCCATTCTTCTGTATTTTATAAATGGGAAATTAAAATCACCGCATATTTGGGGATGGACCGTTTAAGGACTTTATTTAGGTTTCTAATGTGGGCAATGGCTTCAGATAATTTTGCAGTTGGGTTTTTCGTAGGTCTATAAATGACTTTTAGTATCACGTTAAGTTTTTCAATTTTTACCGCTAAGAGCTCCACGTAGCTGTTTGATTTACTTCTTATTGTCTCTGTCATATGACTCTCACGTGTGTATATATATAACACAGCCACCTTTTCGTCTTTCTGTTCTGTCAGCTCGTAGTACGTTGTCACTATCAACTTTTATTTCTTTTACCTATGCAGTATTTGCAGTTTTCACACTCTCCTTGGCAGTCGTTAAGATGTGTTTCTGTGAGACATGCGATGTCGGTCCTTGTCTCTTCCGTAAATACTTTGTCTATCGTGTGGTTCAGTCTTAGCCCTTGAATATTTGCCAGGACTATATTTATGTTTCCTGTTTTGAGTTGTTCTTCCAGTCTTCCAAATTTAATTTCCCTCAGTGGCGCGTGTTTTTAGTCCTATGGTCCTCCATGAAAGCTCCGTTTCCGGTTACCTATTCTAGTAGCTTCTCGCTTGGTAACGGTTCGGCTCGGAGGTCCTCAGCTGTGTCGACTGTATGTGTTGAATGAGACTTAGTAACCGTATTGTGTCTGCGATGTCGAGAAAATTTGCTCCTTGGTTTGTATTCATAGGTTTCTTGCCATTTTTCCTATTGTCCCCTATTGTTTCTATAAGGAGGTGATAATAGTAGCATTTCTTATTATATTTGCAGACCCCCCCCCCTGCCTTCTGTATATATATATATAATATATATATATGAGTAATTTAATTCGTGATATCAACTATGGAATATTGAATAGATTTTATTACAAAACTTATTTCAAACTAATTTAGGAAAACTTTTATTCCCATTTTTTTTATGTAAGGAGGAGGGGCCAAGGACAAAAGCCAGCAAAAATGCCCTTCCATAGAAAGAGAAGATGAGGACAAAAAATACAAATATTTTGCTTAATTTTTAAAAAATTTAAAAAGAATGTGTAGTGTGTAAGATGCCTGTATGTGTAAGTCATACATAGAGGGAGAACTGTGTGTGTGTGTGTTTGAGAGCATGTTGAACTGCTCATGGGGTAGATGAAACACGGTAAAAGATCAGCTAAGGAGGACAGTAACAGGAGAAACGGGAGTTCCAGTACTCCTTGTTTCCTACCTAACGTTCCCCCTCCATCCTCAAGGAGTCCTTGTTGAAGTAATAAATGTAATAAAAAGTAATAAAATAAACTGGAAGTTATTGCATGACGAGTCTGTCCACCAGATGTTCCAAACACACACACTCGATTCACGATGGAAAATCAGCAGTTCTGAAACGAAAAAAAAAAGCTTTCATCAAAACTTTTTTTGAGGGGAAAAAAATTCGAGGATTTTCCTTCAATGCCTCAAATAGCGAAGGTTCTGTAAATTTTTTTCTGTACCACTGTTTTTATTAAGAACCATTTCAGAACACATGTTTAGAACTTGTACATATACAGACACGCTTCATTAGAACGGTTGCTCAGAACCCCCTGTGGAGCAGTCGTGGCTCGATATGTTTGTTTTCTTAGGTCTGTGTAAACCCAGGGGAAGAAGGGGGAAAAATTCGGCCATTATTGATGAGAATTTCAGAACGAAGCGAAAAACATCAAGAAGAAAAGGGGAAAGAATTTCCCAATTTATTTATTAATTATTTCTTTAATTGGGAGTTATTTGGGCTTCTTTCCCCCCCTTTATTTATAGAATTTGTTTTCAACACAGCCAATTTAAGTCTCTCTCTCTCTCTCTCTCTCTCTCTCTCTCTCTCTTTATATATAGATCTATATATATATATATATATATATATATATATATATATATAAACAATACATCCATTAGTGTACACTCAACAACTACAAAGTAAATATACGACCAAATATTAAAATTACACATACGTATCTTTGTTTACTTTAAAGTATCAGATTTTGGTAGTCTGTCAAAATAATAAAGTAACCCCTAAAAAAAAGCTGAAATTAGAAAATGAAAAACGAACCAGCTTCAATGGAGAAAATTCAATGTTATTGTAGAAAATGAGATGTCTTGTATTGAATTACCATTAATTATAATATATATATATGAAAAGAATGACGCTTGCGTAGAAGAACGTTCCGCACAAGATGAGGAGGGAACGAACAAATGAAAAATGAGGTAACCACCCGGGAATCGAACCCAGGATCTTCCGATTGCCGGTCAAATATGCTATCCACTACACCATGGGCCTCGTTTAATCAGAAGTCGTAATTCTCCTACATACGTGCAGAAACCAATGCCCTGAGGGGGGCACCTTCGCATGCCGTACATATACATATACCGTACAACCGTACATACACATATATATCCCAAAAGTTATGCACATTTAGGCCTTATGAAGGCCATGGACCTATTCCTATACCCGTACAGTATACCTATACCCCTGGTGTAGGGTAAGAGACTCTAAAGCGTGTGAGCATGGGTTGAATAATTTTTGAATAATTTTCAAGTCCGATGTACTTTTTAACCTCTTGTGAATAAGCATATTTCATGCAGCAATAAGTACATTACAGCTTCCGTCGTCTCCTACTGGCGTTTCCCAGATTTTGATATATTATATTAGGCTCAGAACTTAAATATAAATTATAAATAAAAATGATGCACACACACACACACACACACACACACACACACACAACTGTGGCTATTTTATAAAACCACATTTTCATATTTTCCTCTGTGGATGGCAACATTTAACCTAATTAATTTAACCCAATCTAACAAAACCTAAGCTAACCTTTCGTAACCTAACCTAGCCTTCATTATATTCCTTTTTTCCTGATAGTCAATGATTTAAAAAAAGTCTGAAACTATGTCGACATTGCTAATGTCCCTACAAATACGTTCGTGTCGCGATGAACTCGGTGTGTATCAAAGATTATTGCGGTTTCGTAAGGTAGCCACGAACACACACACACACACAAACATGTCTTTGTCATTATGTGTGTGTGTATGTGCGTCTTAAGGGTAGGGCTGGGCATCCAGGATCCCGGGATATTATTTCACCACATACTCAAGCGTAGGGCTGGGCATCCAGGATCTCGGAGGAAGTAAAGTAGACAGCTTATTTCAGCTCCCCTGTTTTTTTGAACTTTGAAAACCGTTTTCGCTTGAGTATGGGGTGAAATAATATCCCGGGATCCAGGATGCCCAGCCCTACTCAAGCAAAAACGGTTTTTAAAGTTTAAAAACCAGGTGAGCGAAAATTTCAGTCGTGGAAAGCAGTTGCATGAAATAAATATATCATAATAAAATTGCGTTTAAAAGTCTACCCTCAAATGAGCTGTCTACTTTACTCCCGGGATCCCGGATGCCCAGTCCTACTTACGGGATCACAACGATCTTCAGGACACACACACACACACACACACAACACACACACACACACACACAGCCCGTCGTGACACAAACATGCGTATCTGTATTCCAATATTTGCGGTATCATGGTGACTCATCTTTGTAAATATTTTTTTATTATGAAAAAAGGGCATATAATTAAGGTTACGCTCGGTTAGGTTAAGATTACGCTAGGTTAGGTAGGTAAGATTAAATTGGCTTTGGTTAATGTTGTTAATTTTTTAAAATTGGCCGAGTGTCGCGATATAGAATTGAATATAGGAGACAGTATGAAAATGTCGCGGTTTTGTAGAGAAGCCAAATGTGTGTGTGTGTGCAATATATAATATATAGACGATATATATTATATATATATATATATATTATATATATATATACTGTACAGGGCTATTCAAAATGATTCATCCGATTTCAACTGAGAATACTTCCGTACCTATCAACCGTGCATCAACTGGGCATACACCACATGAAAGAGGAAATCTCCGAGTTTTACAAGATCACCGCGAGAGGGCTCCAAAGTCACGCCGTGGCCTAGCCTAGCAACAAACAGTCAGTGTGAAAATGGCGTCCGCACAGCAGAAGGCGTTTTGTGTGTTGCAGTTTTCGAGCTGTAAATCGGTAGTCACAGTGCAGCGTGAGTTTCGTCGACGTTACAGAACAGATCCACCGGGTGCTCAGAGCATCCGTCGGTGGTATCGGCAGTTCGAGGAAACAGGATGTTTGTGTAAAGGCAAGTCCACAGGACGACCGCGCGTGTCTGAGGATAATGTGCAAAGAATCAGAGTTTCCAACGTAGCCCGAGGAAATCAACAAACCGCGCCAGTCGAGAATTGGGACTTCCTCAGACGACTGTTTGGCGTGTTTTTGAGACGGCGCTTGCATATGAAGCCATACAGGTTGCAACTGTTGCAGGCTCTACGGCCGGGGTACAAGTTAAAACGACAGAACTTTTGCGATCTTATGCAGGAGGCTATGGAGGATGACGAATTTGCTCCCCGCCTGGTGTTCAGTGACGAAGCAACTTTTCATTTAAGTGGCAAGGTGAACCGTCACAACCTTCG